>BLKM01001294.1:2004243-2196950 GCA_013340265.1 Coptotermes formosanus | reverse complement strand
CACACACCCACACACCCACACACCCACACACCCACACACCCACACACACACACCCACACACCCACACACCCACACACCCACACACCCACACACACACACCCACACACCCACACACCCACACACCCACACACCCACACACACACACCCACACACCCACACACCCACACACCCACACACCCACACACACACACCCACACACCCACACACCCACACACCCACACACCCACACACACACACCCACACACCCACACACCCACACACCCACACACCCACACACACACACCCACACACCCACACACCCACACACCCACACACCCACACACACACACCCACACACCCACACACCCACACACCCACACACCCACACACACACACCCACACACCCACACACCCACACACCCACACACCCACACACACACACCCACACACCCACACACCCACACACCCACACACCCACACACACACACCCACACACCCACACACCCACACACCCACACACCCACACACACACACCCACACACCCACACACCCACACACCCACACACCCACACACACACACCCACACACCCACACACCCACACACCCACACACCCACACACACACACCCACACACCCACACACCCACACACCCACACACCCACACACACACACCCACACACCCACACACCCACACACCCACACACCCACACACACACACCCACACACCCACACACACACACACACACACACACACTTTACAGTACCTTCACCCGTTTCTGCTTTATTTCGACAAGCTTTTACAACTTCTTGCGTTTGATTCCCAACGAATGAAGTCCTTACTCAGATCCTACAAATTTGAACGTATTTTTAACCTTTGATTTTGCATGTAATGAAATTTGCTGCGCGCTGTTTTGAAGCTGCAGACCCGAAAGGTTCTCCAAAGTATGCGTACGTATGTCACTCGTATTAGGCGTGAAGGGTACAAAGTGTGTGGACCTGCAATCCAATTACATTTTTCAACATAGACGAATCCTTCTGCAGCTACGTGATATAAAACAAATGCCCCAAGGGAAACTTATATTTCAAGCTCTTTTACTCCTGCTCTGCTGTTACTAGACATGTTTTGGACGTGTAGATCCTAGGTTTAAGGATGGACATAACAAACTGGCTCCAGACACCTCATGCAAATCAATGCCCGAGATTGGAATCCCCTGACGACTACACCACACGTTATAATTACTTAACAAGATACTAATAATATAAGCCTTGCGTCAGCACGGGTGCTATAGCCTTGGGAGAATTAGGCTTTGCAGTGTTTGCTGTATGACAAAGTCCCCATTTACACGAACCTTTTCACGCGACACTGAAAGCTTGCGTTACATGTCGCCCAAAAAGCCGCGCCTGTGCGCGTTACCTACACGATGCCGCTAACAAATAAAAATTGGAATTATGAAGGAAGAAATGAAAATTGTTACAAGTTTGGGGAACGTCTGCTGCCGTACAGTCCAGAATGGTTTACCTTACCTTTTCCTGTCCAAAAACATCTGGATCAAAATACACAGCACCCCAATGTTACCTCTTATTTTGGTGGGAAGGAAGTTTGGAGAAAACTTCATAATGAGAAGCCCCATGATCTATACCTCTCATCAAACACTACTAGGCCAATCAAACTCAAAAGAATAAGCAGGGAGGCGAATGTGAGACGTGAGGCAAGAAGACAAATTCATACAGGATTTTGGTGATGAAACCTGAAGTAAAGAGCATATCTGGAAGACATAGGCATAGATGGAAGGCTAATATTAAGACGCATATTAAAGAAATAAGATGGAAGGGCGTGGGCTGGATTGATCTGACTCGTAACACAGACATGTGGCGGGCTCTTGTGACCACGCCAATAAACCTTCGTGTTCCATAAAATGCGCCTCTTTTATTGACTAGCTGAACAACTACCGTTAGTCAGCTAGGTTACGGAACGTCGAAGTTTTCGTTAAGCGCCCACCACGCCTGTACATACTGCCGTAACGTAACGGCAGAATGTACAAGTGTGAATATTGTTTCTGTAACATTCGCTTCTGTACTGGTAGTGGCGCGGATATTCTAAGCTACTGTACGTTTTTCAGGGAAAGCCAACGGAGCAAATTTGGACATGTTTCTGTGCGCGTGTCGCATTGATACAAATGTGACCTTATCCAGCCACCTGTATAAACTGCATTCCCCCATCTGGAGCAGTGAATAATTAGTGCGTTACAAGCGAACAGCTTTTCGCCCGATTGCGCACAATCCCGTATACACCTGAATATCGCGGCGCGTGGAACCCCAAACTTATACGTTTTTGCGCTGTTAAATTACGGCAAAATGCGCAGGTATGGACTCGAATTTAAGTTTCAAGGTCAAGAACTATTTTGTTGTTATTATTATTATTATTATTATTATTATTATTATCACCATCATCATCATCTCTTTAAACCTAGTGTTGTGATAACTTCTCACAGTAGTTTTGTTTAGACTAAACCATTAGAATATTTTTGACTGCACACGAGTCTCTTCGCACAACTTTTCAGATAATTCTACGCAAACTCCATAAGTTTTTAACACCTGTGATAATGCTCGTGTGAACTAGGTCTACAGAAACACTTTTGCCACCTCTTGTCCTAGGCACGCAAAATATGATAATCTGTTATGAGGTTTTGTATAGTGATCAATATTTCATTACGACGTGAATGTTGTACTGTAGCAACAATGAATGTTTTTAAGCAGTCCGATGTATTTATGGACAGCAACTGGGATGTGCATTGCAAATGAGGACTCACACACGCCGTGCCTTGCCCTGCTAGTGACGCGCACTGCCTTCAAATGTAACGCAGTTAATGTAGCCAGTACGAGCAAAGGTTAATTACCCGTACCTGGTCCTTTGTCATTTCAACCCGACGTACGGTTAACCACGTTCCATGTAATGTTGTTCGGCGTATAATCATTTGAAATTCATACACGAAAAACTGTACACAAACCTGACAATCTGTGTTACTGGAGATAAATTAAATATGTATTACAACTGCGTACACATTTGGAACATCTTTGATGTCACACAGCATGTATAGTTAGTTTTTACTACCTTTTATTGCAGATAAAAATACAGCTGGAACTCGGTTATAACGTCATGAAAGGGACTGAATGTTCTGTGTCGTTATAAACGAGTATTGTTATTACGAAGGATTAATAATGGTGTGGTTAAAGTTGAAGAATTAATTGGTACCACAGAAAATCTGACGTAATAGACAAGGTGTTGCATAAACCGATGTCATTATAGCCGGCTTAGACTGTGCATAGTGCAAAGCAAATTGTAGTGTAGTACAAATATCGAACTAAATTCAAATAAACTTTTTACGTTCTTACATTTTCGCTGTTTCAAAAATGCTTAAAATCGAATTAATACACCGACCAACAAATGTGCGGTACGAGTAACATAGCACTTCAAATCGCAGTTGTGTTGGTATTTTTGTACGTGTTCTATGGGGCTGCCAGTAAATGTGGAAGCTTCCAGTGAATAGATAACAATGAATAATTCATTGTGAAGAAAGTGGGGGGAAGGGTGCGGCAAGGAGCTGTGGCTTAATTCGCCGTAATAAACCGAATTTTGCGTGGATGGACTCAGGCTAACTCGGCAAAGCTCGCAGTCAGAAGAGCCGGTGCCACGGCCACATTGTCCCGAATACAGGACTGAATCAGCACTCCTACAGTCAAGTTACTCCGTACGAAGGCAGTAAATTTTACAGTATTCAGTATACAGTAAAACCTGCGATAGCCGTTATTGGATTATCCGGAAATCTCTATTAACCGGTAACTTGACAAAGAGATTTAACTTAAATAAGGAGTGACTTGCTGTGTTATGTTGCCCAAATGCCACTGCACCTTGTTACGTCAATAGAGATGAAAAGAAGAAGAAAGTGCAGCATGGAAAAGAGGACAGGATATCAAGTGACAAGTTAAATGGTAAGATCTGTCCGTGCGGTTGCTAGGGGCTCTGAGATACATATTGAGTATAATATTCTGATATCCGCATAATTCCAATATCCGGCAAACCTTCTGCCCAGGAGGTGCCGGATTGTGCAGGTTTTACTGTAAACCTGTATGTGTACACTGTATGGATAGTAAGACAAGCAATTTTTTATTAAATAGGTATTCTGTAGCTCGATATACGCTTTTAAAATTAAAATGTGCGAAACGTAACTTGTATTTCATTACATGTTAATATAAATTAACTTCAAAGTACGTAAATAAACTACCTGTTTAAGTCGCATACTTTTAAATGTAGGCAGCTAATATTCCCCCAGCTGCTCGGCCACACAAGAAGAAATCAAAGTGGGCCTATTTATAATGTGTAAAGGCTGAAACCTCGTGTCGCTGTTGTTGTTAGTTTGCGCTGGAAAACCCAGGAACACGTAGTAAAAGACTGTTAACTGTCCACTCCCGGTCACACTGTGTACCGCGGTGCAGTGAGTGGCTGTTCAAGTTCAAACTCTTCAAAGCACGCTGAATACTTAAACGAATAACGTGTTTTGACATTTAAAAAGGATCTACTGCTCGTGAACCTGAATGCCAGACGGCTGACTAGAAATCAGTAAGCATACAGAAAGTCTGTATAAAATCTTCGCGGGCTGATAGCCGTGTCACAGGCTATCAGCCCGCGAAGGTTTTATAGAGTTCAGTCGCCGTGAAAGCTTAAAGACTGACTGACTGACTGACTGACTGACCGACCGACCGACCGACTAACTAACTAACTAACTAACTAACTAACTAACTAACTAACTAACTNACCGACTAACTAACTAACTAACTAACTAACTAACTAACTAACTAACTAACTAACTAACCAACCAACCAACCAACCAACCAACCAACCAACCAACCAACCAACCAACCAACCGACTGACTGACTGACTGACTGGCTGATTGACTGACTAACTCCATGGAGCAGAGGCCTTCTTGAGAAGCTAACAGTTTCTCAGCTAGTCAAGAAATTCCCCGCCTTTTATGGAACCCGAAGGTTCATTACCGCATTCACAAGAGCCGGCCACCTGTCCCTATCATAAGCCAGCTCAATCCAATCCATGCCCCATCCCACTTCTTGAAGATCCATTTTAATATTATCCTCCCGTCTACGCCTGGGTCTCCAAAGTGGTCGCTTTTCCTCAGGTCTCCCCACCAAAATCCTGTATGCATCTCTCCCCGCCCAGAGAGCTTAAAGACATACACAGAAAGTCTCACAACCGGCCAACTCGATGAAGCTTTACTGTCATTATCGTCAGCGAGCGCCGTGATTGTGCCGAAATTCTAGTTTGCACTTTATGCGTCCGTCACAGTTTTAACAACAAAATTCCGTCCAAAATTTAACTCTCCAAACGGCAATATCAAACTTTCGTCCAAATGCAGTAAATATTCGACTTCTTTCCGCTGCTGCATTCTCAATTAAGCCCACCTGCCAAAGTTTTACCCTACCCTTAATAAAACTTTATCAGAAGGACGAGTGAGCACTGCCTGGAAAACTTCTGAGACTTAAATATTTCTATGAAGTATCAGTTTACTTGTAATCAATACAAGGGCTCAATAGCACCTACCCTCCCTCTATAACCATGAACGTCCTTTACGTTACTCTTCTGCCGGCTTTCTATCATGTTTCTATGGGTAAATGTATGCATAATGGTTTCCATTTTCCATTCATGTCTTAAAACTTCAAAGGTCAAATTTACTATATGTATCACCTTTTGTTACATCAAAAGAAATCTGCATGTCGCCCACGCAGTTTATAATGAGTTCCATATTGTTCTTGCAACAAACAGCTACTGCTTCCCTAAACAGCATTTACAGATCCGTCGTTTTAATGGAAACATGCCACGTTCTCTGTGAGGTAGCAGCTGAATTTTCAAACATAATATACATTAACCCTTTAAAGACGAATCATTTCTGTTTTATATAAGGACTGAGTGCGTACCGCGCTGTAAACACTCTCCACTTCGGTTATAAAAACCAGTCTCTTAATGCTTTATAAGGCAAAAGTTGCTGTTTGTTCTGAGATCCGTACAAAATACATAAAGGCAATGTGGGCACCACGTGGAATTTTTTAATCTTAAACCTGGTCGTATGTAAAGTTACCGCTAGGCTTTAAAAGGTTAATATAGCCTTTAAAGGGTTAATAATGACATCCTCTCATACCTTCACACGCATTAATTCCTTCCAAGCTAAATACTTAAAACATTATGTACGGCCATTCCTGCCTGTCTATATATATATACACACATATATTTCATACCGATGCCTAACACCTCGACATGTGGCTAGTCTTCAGGAGTTCGTAAGTTACATTTACGACTCGGAAGCAATCTATCCGCAAATCTCTCGTGGTTTTGCTCAGTAGGGTACACTGAGGGCCGGGATAGCGCAGTCCGCATAGCTCTTCGCTAGGGGCTAGAGGGTTCGGGGTTTGCACCCCGCTTGCAGCAAGACTTCCCGCACCCGTCCGGACCTTCCCCAATGTCCAGCCAGCCACTGGGGCCCTTTCAGGGGGTAAAAAGGCCGGAAGGTGGCGTTGACAATCCATTACATCTAGCGTCGAGATTAACCCTTTAAAGACGAAGCGTATCTGTTTTACATAAGGACTCAGTGCGTACCGCGCTGTAAACAGTCCATTTCGGTTATACAAAACCAATCTGTTAATGCTGTATAAGACAAAAGTTGCTGTTTGTTTTGACATCCGTACAAAACACATAAATGCAGCGTGGACACCACGTAGAATTTTTTAACGTTACTCCTGATGGTACCTAAAGTTACCGCTAGGCTTTGAAAGGTTAAAGAAAGGCTAGGCACATACCTGTAGCCTCAGCGCCTTCAAGGACTGCAACAGGGCGAACTTTACCCATAGCTTTGCAATACAGTGAACAGAAGACAGGCTAGCGCAGTCGATCCGGACAGTCTCTCCAAATCGCCCAGGCCGACACTGGGGCCCACACATTCTCCTATTCTATGGGGCTTGGGTCCCTTTCCTGTGGGTGTAGCGGCCTGGAAGTGAAGTTAACCACTCACCTCCATTTAGTGCCGAGCTTAGGAATGAGTGGAGCTATACCTGCACTCCCCACACATGCATTCATGACGTGGACAAGTAAAACTTTACCTTTTACCTTTCCAGTACATTGAACGTCGCGGTACATCCATCAGAACCCGCATTTGGTATTTAGGTGTTTCTGGGTTTGTGTCTCACATTGGAAACGGCTATCCTCCCTGACGGTTTTCGTGATCTGTTGCAGTGCTTCCATGCAAACACTGACATAAGTCATCTTTAAAAAAAACTGGCTGCTGCAAATTCCTTTTACATATACTCCAAATCATCTCCGCGAGTAATCTTGAACTTCGACGATTTATGTCATATACAATTCAAAAACGTCTTGTAACAAACAAAAGCGAATCAGTAATACCTTAAACAAGTTATAGCCGCATCTTTACACGTCTTCCCCATTTCAGCATCCACAGTAACCATCTGAATGGAAATCCTGTGCACTCGTCAAAGATTGCTGTTTGGTGCGGAGTGTCTGGAACACAAATTGTGGGTCCCTGGTTCTCTGAAGAGACGAATAACCATGAAAAATATCGAAACTTTTTGACTCAAGACATTGCTTTGCTGGAAGAGAACGCGTGGGATTACTGGTTTCAACAAAAAAGTTAGACCGCCCATACTGCGAACACAACTTCTGTCTTGCAGGACTTCTTTGGTGTTCGCTTTGTCGGGCGTGGAATTTGACCACCACGATCCTCCAGACCTTACGACACCTGGCTTCTTTGTGTGGGGATTTATGAAAGAAAGAGTGCATAGCAGCCACCCCAGAAGACTGGAAAACTTTAAACATGCAACAGTAAGCAGTCTGTTGCCGGTATCCACTAGGAAACTCTTCGATAGTTGCAAGAAACAACGTTAAAAAGATGAATGCCTGTTTTTCAGAATGTGCGGGACATTTTTCAGCATCTTCCGCAATTACACACTCTTTGTCACGTTCGTGGGATCTTTGAAATAATAAAAACAAATTGTTCACAGTATTGGGTTGCGTTTTATAGGGTATGCCCTGTACTGCATTAATTGTATGCGATATGAAAGCTTTCCTGGAAGTTCGTACAGAATTTCTTGAATCTCTGTTATTATACATAAATATTACTAACGCGAACACTTTATTTCAGACGTAATACAATTCATGTTTTACTTTCGAATTACATTGAATTCGTGTCTAAACACCGCTAGAAAATTTTGTCTCCTCGAAACGTTGTTCCATTTCTGAAACTCCACTGTTTATTTACCCACGCCAGCTCCCTGTAACACCCCTATGCCAGATAACAAAGTGTCGAGTCGTAATTCAGCAGCACAAAGGATGTCAGGGCGATTTGTTCACCACTTCCCTTTACGTATGGTGGAGCCTGCATGAAGCATTTTATTACAATTTCTGATTCACGAAAATACAGCTACGTGGCATATTATACAATATACCGTACTTCCCACCTTATAGCACGCCAAAAATGATGAAGACGAACCCTGTAAACAGCAAGATATTTTTGCGGATTTAACATCTTCAAATCTTCTCGTGTTAAGAAGATCGATAAATTTTGGGGACGTGTTTCAGGAAAAAATGCTACTTATAAGGCAGGAAATACGATATATAGAGTATGCATGTATGAATAGATACACCTACATATATGTACACATGTCCGCTAAATAGTTTTTTATAAACGACTATAAGAGAATTTAGCCTACATATATTTAGCATCATCTGGATTGGAAAACAAAAGGGTTTAAGCAGGGGTTAAGCCACATTCACTGTCACTTTGATTACTTCCAGTACAAATCGCCATGGCAAGGCACCCTAAACGTGAAGCTGACAACACATATCCACCCAGTGCCAAAGACTAAGAATGCGTAAACTTTGACTGCCGCCCACACATACGTCTTCAGGGCGTGGTACGTGGGCACAGGAAAATTTTCCTTCCTCCGTTACTTGTCACAGCCGTGCCATGGCTGAGACGGTCAGTCCCCGGCGTCTCTCCGAGGAGGCCCGGTCTCCATCCCAGGCCAATCCATGTGAGATTTTGATGACTAAAGTAGTGCTAGGACAAGTTTTCTCCCACTACGTGGGCTTCTCCCTGTCACTGGTATTTCATAATTACCCCATACATCACCGCCAATACATAAGATTAATAATTGAAACTGTCCTTGAAAATGCTTACATTTCACATGCACGTCAGTTATTAAAACTGACACTGGAAATGACATACGTCATGGTAAGACCCGTCTGAAGCAATTCATTAGGTGCAGCCAGATCTCAATATTCGCCCGGCTGGTCAAGAAAGGTTCATCCCCTGCCACTTATATGGAGCCCAAAATGTCAGTGCTGCGATGTCAGACCACAGCATCACATCAGATTCTTTAAGATCAGTTTTAATATCATCCTCCACCCTGTGCAAGTCTGTCAATGCGGTTTTGTTCCTTCTGTCGTAGGCTTGCTAAGGCACTGTTATTTAAGCATGTTGTTGCTGTCGTCGTCATCGTCATCGTCGTCGTCGTTGTTGTTGTTGTTTTGTTCCAAAGTTTTGAAGTTTTTCATTCCTGTTACTTCTGTGGTATGACATTAATCAGTAACAACGCACAGGTAACTTTGAAACGTCAGCAGCTACACAAACACAACGACAAATATTATGACAAAATTAGTTTCCTCTGTTGTGCACACCAAGAAGGAATATAGGGAATGGAGGTATACTCCACTATTCTTAACCTTGACAACAGGTGGAAGTGAGAGGTCAGCGTCAGGTTGCGGTCGGCTTTACCCACGGTTCAAGTGCCCGAGATACCCATTGAACAAAATGCTTGGCGGGTCTACAACCCGTCTCTCCTACAGTGTAGGACCTGACCTTATATTTAAAATTTTGGATTCAATGCAGTAGTTACAACTGAACATTCTTTTTCACAATTTAAAACTCCTGACATAATGAATTTAAAAAAGAAATGTTCGCAATAGCTCCACGAATGAATCCATTAATTTAATTAGCCCTAATTTCCATGATAACCTTGTTACGTATGTCACTCGGCTCTGGACCCTCATCATACCACTTTGTTAATTACCGTAAGTGAAAACACGTTATAAGCAGCATTTTGAGGCATGCACGACCGTTAACTTGAATATCACTGTCATCTGTGCTGTGACGCCATGTATTCCCGTATAAATTTTCCTAAGTTTGTAAGGAAACGCTCCGTTCATCATACAAAACAGCTGCAAAAAGCACGTTCTTTTGAAACTTCGGTAAGGTCATATATCTACTGCACGTTGAACTCTTCCTCTTCTTCTGCAACGTCTTCAGGACGAGCCTCAGGCTTACCAGTCTGCTATTGAACGAGTACCAGTGTCTTTCCGCCCGGGGAAGGGGGTGCTAAAGCGGCCGAGACGTGAAGCTGATCACTCACCTTCACCTCGATCCGAGGTTAAGGAGGAGTGGAACTCTACCTTCATTCCCCCATAAGCAAATATGGCGTACATAAGGACAACTTTACTTACACGGTGTCACATTCGAGAAAGTTACAGCTATGAGAACATTGAACTTTGCCCTTTATGTGTTTTTCTTCTAGAATTCCTGCAATGTGTTCTAAGGGTGATCGGTCGAATTCCAAGGTTGATAACGCATTGACAGAGGTAAGATAATTATGCTGATAGAAGGCGACCACTTGGGAGACCCAGGCGTAGATGGGAGGATAACATTAAAATTAATCTTCAAGCAGTGGATGGGGCATTGACTGGATTGAGCTGGCTCAGGATAGGGACAGGTGGCGGGCTCTTATGAATGCGGTAATGAACTTCCGGGTTCCATAAAATGCGGGGAATTTCTTGACTAGCTGAGAAACTGTTAGCTTCTCAAGAAGGCCTCTGCTCCATGCAGTTAGTTAGTTAGTTAGTTAGTTAGTTAGTTAGTTAGTTAGTTACTTAGTCAGTTAGTTAGTTGGCTGGTTCGTTGGTTGTTTGGTTGGTTGGTTGGTTTGTTGGTTGGTTGGTTGGTTAGTTAGTTAGTTAGTTGGTTAGTTAGTTAGAGGAGAGATAATGGTTCCATATGACAGTAACATCCAGTACGCCGGAAGACCCGCAGACAGCGAGGGCAGTAAACATTCGAGACGCATGTCAGTTCACCATCCATACCCGCCACTCGGCACCAACTTTATTGTGAGGTTTGAGGTTCTCACTGAGGTGTTGTTTGCGACTCAAGTCGTCTGGCCTGTGACGCTGTGTCTCTGGCGGAATACAACCACTCGTCCGACGCGGTGTCACTTCCCAGACGACCTGAATCTTCAACAGCTTTGTCGTCATCCTCTTTACGGAGTTCAAAATATAATTTGTCACGGAAACAGACCTGTGTGTCAGACATTTACCTCTCGGCAGGATACGTAACTGGAACCGACGAATTTCGAGAAACGAATGGGATGCTAGTGGGTATATTATTATAAACAATTAGTGTCATTGCAGTTACCCTCGCACGACCTTCGTTATCATACCAACAACTAAACAACATCAGCTGAGGCAGGATTGGTGTAAAATTCGTAACGGATAATGAGGGAGGGTGGAGCCGAACAGCATAGGCGGAGTACTCAAGATTTCTGGTCAAGACTCGTCTGCTGCAATGGAAATGTTAGAGCTTTGCGAGAATAATCACAAGGCGTGGAACCCACAGTCTTTAGTCAAGGTCGCGTGCGGGAGTGTCAGGTGTGGGCCTACGTTATTTAATATACTACATACATACATACGTACATATGTATGTACGTACGTATATACATAGGTACATACATACATGCATACATACATGCATATATACATACGTACGTACATACATACATACATACATACATACATACATATATACAGACATACATACATACATACATACATACATACATGCATACATGCATACATACATACATACATACATACATACATACATACATACATACATACATACATACATACATACATACATACGTAAGTACGTAATACATACATTCCATAGATCCAGAACTTGTTAAAATGGGAGCAGGATGTGGAATAAGTCACAAAAATACAAAATATAGAAAATGATAAATATGCAAGACATACAGAATCTTACAATACAAATGCTATAAAGACTTCTCACACTATACAACAAAAATCCTTACACATAAACATTTCATCAACAGAGTAAAGAGCAAGAGGCATGCGTATTTAAATATCTGCTTAATGCTACTTTAAATTGCGCCTTTTCACTCCTAAGAATTATGAGACTAAGTGGTAAAATGTTGAAAATTTGTACACCAGCATAAAGACAGTGTTCTGAAATATACACTGAACTGAATATTCTGAGCTAACGGGTGCACCAGCACTTACACACCACCGATTAAAATCGGTTTGTACTAATATTCTGCCCGAGTAAAAAATGCTGAAATCCAATTTTAATGCTTTATGTTACAATGGTTCAAATGTGTACCACCTGCTTGAACATAGACAATGCTAAGTATTGCTCCAAAACAGCGCGCTTGTATTTTGTTTGTGTGTACATTTCTCACAAAAAACAATTATTTTTCTGAATATCTATTCTTTGTGATGGGGATGCACAGCAACTTAATGTTTAAATAGGCGCGGCAAAACATATGTTTCAAAGGTTTAACAGAACATCAATTTTGTGACGACCTGGAAATATCATTTGGTTAAATGACGCATAGGTCTATTGGCAAAAACTCAAGGTTACAAATACAAATATTTCTTTGCGAGAAATTTTGTTGGGGTTACGAACTGAGTCCTCCGCCCATTTGCACTAACCTATCGGAAAAGGGCCACAAACTTAGACGTCTGCTTTTTGGAAAGTTTCCCAAGCACTTGGCCACTAACCAAAAGCAGTCTCCAGGAGAATAATTGGTTTTGAGAACACAAATTCCTTTGGCAAGATTTCCAGCTTCATAGGAGATAACGTCAAATGTTCTATGATGTTATGGTCCACAGACTGTTGTGCCCAACGCCCTGAAGTTCGTAAGCAGTTCATTAGGAACCGGGGCGTACATTTCTATACGTGAGGATTCAATTAAGATAATCAACCTCCCTCCCTCCTTCTCGAATCTGCTAAAACTTATAAATGCGAAAAAGCGATATCAAAATTGGTATATTAAATACATAACGCAAATTTTTAAATCCAAATGCGAAAAATATTTCCCTTCAAAAGTATCCTTCAAGCACAGCAGAGAACACATACTTTAACCGTGCTAGCTGTTACTGTGATGTGGCACGAAGTTAGAACTTCTGCCAGCACACAACGGTTTGTGAACGACAGATTAAAAGTAATGCTGGCGAAGGCGATGGAATCATATCTTAAGGCATTACAGAAGTAACCGTCTGAAGAGACTGAGGAAAAAGATGAGCAACATTAGTGAAAATATGCAGCTTCCGGGAACGAGATTTTAAAGCGGAACCTCTGAAATACGAAACGTTAAACTGTCGATCCCGACGTCTCCTTTAGCGACTGGTGCTGGATACACAGGGAGTTTTGCCAATGGACAGCAGATTTTAAATTGTACATGAAAATGGATTTCCCTCAAATTATAAAAACTGTTGGAAAAGTAGCTATATATAAGTACAATAGACCGGAGTTCAGCGGCATCAATGCGGAGTGAACGTCGGCTTCCGAGACTGTTCTTGTCTCCGTCATCAGGGGCAGGACTTCGTCTTATCGAAGAGGATGACCACTTCGGAGACCGCGCTTACCGATTGTATATTTCTCTTGTTCTCTTCTTTATTACATAACGGGCATTTTCCTTTACATGCATCTCTTTCCGTATCTCTCAGCTGCAAATTCACAATCGAAACCATCCTAGCGGAATACATTCTTTCATGTTACACCGATGTGCATATTGGTCCTTCCTCCATTCCTGTTACAAATTCCAATATGAATCTGAAGATTCTCTCTTTTTCTGTACTTGATTGTATTCTGATATCTTTACACCTAGATGTGTCACGTGACACAGCCTTTTAAATCTCTCCCCTCCTTCTCTAACCAGATACATCCCAAATCAACTTTGTACTGTTCATCTCCTAAAACTTATAACAGACTTCTTCCACTTCGGACGATAACTGGTCAAGCATCAGAACAATGTGTACAAAAACGAACCCACGTCATTTCGAGATACAATCTGAGATGCAGAAAAGCCAGTCTGGTCGGCCAAACACAGAAGCTCAGTGCGTTCATGAGAACTGGATTTGGGTTTATCGACACGTGGTTTGGAAACACACTGACGTGTCTGGTTCACTGTACTCGAGCGGTTCTTTGCTGGTTTCGTTGAACATAAAAGTTATCGGAAAAGCTGGTGGCACGCGGTAAGCACAAACATCTATGCCTCACATGTGAGTTTTCGTGAGCTGCATCTCAGCTCAGATTCTACAGCGATTTGTTTCAAATTCTTCCCCAACCCACAAATTCTCAAGTGTACTATTTCTTACTAGAATGGATCTGCAATTTTCAGCCTCCAGTCGACATATACAGTATAGGCAATTTTCAGTAAGTGTTGCTTCTTACACTCGCGCCTTTGAAATTCAATTTTTTCGTCAAAAAGGTTTGATTTTATTAACAAATATTCACATACATAGAGACACACACACACACACACACACACACACACACAGGCGCAAACAGGAAGAGAAATTTACTGTCGTTACAGAAACTGAGCAGGACTACAGTGAAAAAATAACCACTGCTGAATGAAGAGAATTAAATTCAGTTGAAAAAAAATTTACACAGGTAATTCAAACAACAAAGTATGAACTGAAGTAAAACAAACTAAAACAGAGTGATGTGAAATAAAGCAAATAAACTTTCCGCGGAGATCTGAACCTCCCACAGCGCTGCTGAGGTACATGCCGGTGTCCTGGCATATTACGCTGTGTTGACAGGTAAAACTTCAACAGATATACTACGAAGATGAAGACACCAATTAACACGGTGTAACTTGAATCACCCTCTTGAAACTGTTTCTCTTCTATTTCATCACAGAGAATCCGATACGAATGAGTTCAAAGCAGCAAGTGACCACCGCACCCACACCTACTTACATTTCAGAGATTAAGACAAATTACATACCAATAAAACGCAGCCTTAACGAATATGCACACAACAGTAAAACTGAAATATTCCTACACCAGTTTAAGGTTTGTAACAGAACGATAAAATCCTATGAAAACTCTTACCGTGTTCAGTGAACATAACTTACACCGGCCCAAAACTTACGTTCTCAACACAATTCGCAATTTACGCAGACAAATAGTGATACTAGTAAAGTGCCAGAGTTACACGCCCTGTATTTTCAAGCACTCACATGTGTCTTCAACCAACATGAAATGCCTAACAAAGTCGAAATCATCTATCGCACGGAATTTTAAATTCTAACTGGAAACGAAAACTACTGCCAAGGTACTAGCAGTCAAGTTTCGCAACCTGGAGACGGATTCTGCAATGATATCCGGCATTATGTCATCAGTCAGCTAAAGATACTTTAGAATAAGAAAAAATTTTTGCAAATTTCGCTTTCTGCTGGGATACTAATACTTTGATGTCCTCTTTCATAGTACGTTCTTGGAGCTACAATGCGTGAGAAGCCGGTGTTTTATTTTGAAATGCATACGATTTAAACACACGTGTGTGAAATACATACATATATTTCACATGTGTGTGAAATATATACATATATATATTTCACATACGCCATCCTTTTTACTTTCAGTCTCTGTAGACCTCTGATGAAACACCCATTAAAATACTATCTTAAATACTGTCTAGAATTACCATGTAACTGAAGATGTTGCATAAACAGTTCCAAAGAGATACATTAGCACATACACCGCGCACTGTGTATCTTCATATATCATAAATCCACGCAAGCTTTGGGCTTCATAATGCTATCTTTCTTTGATATACAGAAAGAAAGGAACCATGCTGATATATGAGGTAAGCATTCAAAACACCGCCATTCGCTCTCGAAAATATAAAAGGGGCTTAGATGCTGCTACAAATGAAACAAAAAAAAAATTGGGGAATGCGAAGTAAATTTAACATAAAAACGTGTTAGTAACTACAGGCTATATAATATTTACTAAGCAGCAATGACGGTGTACTTTCGAACAAATTATCAACTGTTACAACCTCCTGTTGTTCAGATGCACTTGTGCACGGAAAGAAAGGAAAAGGGAACAAACAGGCCCTGCAGTTTCTTTCACACGAAAAGGAACATACAGTCCGTCAAGTAACATGTCTTCTTAATTTATTCATGGATTATCTGAAGACGTGCTTCGCCAAATATTATTCAGGTTATCAGTTGAATAACAATGACATAGGCGAGGCAGGTGACAGGTATGGCGTGAAAAGTGGAAACCTGATGGAAAGAAACTACTTGGAAGATCTAGGCGCAAATGTGACGACAATATTAAAATGGATATTTAAGAAAACATGACTGGGGGAGGGGCGTGACAGGGACAGATTTGGCTCAGGACAGGGACAAGTGGCGGGGTGATGTGAACACGGAAAAGAAACTTCGTGTTTCATAAAATTAGGGGAATTTTTTTTGGCTAGCTGAGAAACTATTAGCTTCTCAAGAAGACATCTGTTGCAAGGAACTGGTTCTTTACTTTAAGGACGCTCTGAACTGATGACGTCATTGGGCTATAGCAACTCATGACAGTCAATTGTAAATAACGGCACGGAAAATATTTAAAATAAATTAGTCACTGCATAACGTAATATGCGATTTCGGATTTGGCATAAATCAACTGTGAAGAACTGCAAGACATTTCTTCCAGGATATTCGATATGTGCAACGAAATGCGGAATATGAGATCGAACTGCTCATACTCGTGACAAACTGACATTTCAGGGAATAAAATGATGCAGCTGGACGACTCAACAGTTTTTCTGGAAATTTTTTTCCAAATTGTAACGGTGTTATTTGAGTATTTTTAAGCCCATTTCCTTTTGGCGCACGTTAAAAACAGCGCTTGAAAAGTAGCATATCTGTAGCTGGCACCTACACTTGCGGTTGAATCTAAACAAGTGCGGTCTCAAACAGTCTCCAATCGCCACTCTGATTCAGCCCAGTAACTTTCTCTGCTCCCTCATTATCATCTTCTATATGGCCGTCGCCAGCATGTCGCACAAGATCGACCATGTCGTTGCCAGTTAGCTGCTGTTCTTCGTCTCGATTCATCCATTCTTGTTACGTCATCATTATTCACACTTTCATAAGTTGGTATAACTTTTAACAAATGAACAAAATTTTCTCCTATTTTCTTCCACGGTTTCTTCTTGCGGTTTATCTTTAGTTTGTTCTAATTCTTCTCCAAGTAACTTTCACCAGCGCGTCAGGGGTTTTTCTCGATTTCCTCAAAAGTTCGAGCTCTACAATAAACATTTTTAGGTTTATTTTCTTCAAATTTTCTAACGTTTCCCCCCCCCCCCTTCTATAAGTCTTAAGAGGGACTGAAGAAATAGAAGCAGATATTTCTTTCTTCATTGTTTGAATGACACCTTGGTCCTTAGGTCCACACAATAGGTGACATTTGGCCGAGGGAAAGCCAGGCCTATTTCCCCATTCTCTGTTTCCGTTCTGTTAGAATGAGACAGTGCGTCATCAGACAAGAACTGCGTCCCTTTCCATGTTTTTGCACTTAGAAAGTTTCTCATTGAAGGAACAAATTCAGTAGAACCCCAGGTTCAAAAAGTTCCTGAGTCCATCCATTTAATTTTTTGACATTATACCAAACCGGAAATTCCGTTGCAGCTAAGTGTATACTTGAAAGATTGTAAATTCCAAGATTATTCCATAAAAACAACTTTTCGTTTTTGATCACCTACGGCGTTACAAAAGGCAAGCATAGTCAGTGGTTATTTGCTTCTGCTATTGCAAGCGGATGAGTTTTCTGCGCGGAAAACAAGAGTTTTTTGTAGAAATACTTTAATATTTGGACAGGTTTAGTCGCAAAAGTAGAGCGCTCCGAGTGATAAAGATTTGTTCATAACAAGGGACTGAAATTCTTCTGTAGGTTTCAAAATAATTCCTAACGTGTCGTTAATATTGTCCCCTTCATAACATTTCTGCCAGTGACATATCCAGCCTACACCAGCTGTGCAGTCCGATACTCCTTGATTAAACATTTATTCTTTTAGAGGAGATACAGTTAATTGGTGCACTTTTTCTCTTATTCTTGTGAACCATAAAATTTAAGCTTCATTCACGTCTTCCTATTCACGTGTTTCCTCTATTTTTCTTTTTTCTTTTCTTCCGGACCTCCATTTGAAGCTCTGGTAGAATATCACATGTAAATTTCGATTCCCATCCTTTTCCAGTCGACAAGAGTATCGTGGCCAAAACCACATTCTGTCACTGTGGCATAGTTTGTCCTTTATCGAGCCTTCGTAAGGTTTTAACTTTTCGTTACATGGACATTACCACTACCTCTCTCCATTGGACATGTTATGCTACTTTATGATAAATTTCATTAACAAACAAAAGAAAGGTACGGTCTACTCATGTAATTGAAGTCAGTAATGAAAGCGCACTAGAGCACCTGATAAAGATTACTTACATCAGATAGAAAATAAGCAGCGTCAACATATGCACATCGTCGATTAAAACGTATAAACCTGAAAGTCTTTGGGAATGTATTTCTTCCGTTAAACTGAAATTTTCCACGGTCAGGTTGGGATTCAAATTTCATAGGGTTCCTTATGTTTCTGTTACAATAGAAACCAAATGCTCAGATAAATATACTATAACGTCAGAAGCATACAAACGTGTTATTCGATTACATAATGCAAAATAATGATGCGTCGTGATTTAAATACTCAAAAAATAAAAACTCTTTAGCAGGTTCTAATTGGCTGCAGGACAAATATGCTCTCGAATGGCCTGCAGGCTACACACTAACCTTCCACTTACCAAAATAACGAATTATAAAATCCAAAGAAACGAAAACATCCAACTTGACTCTGTGCCCACAATTGCAAAAATCTGTCTGCCACTCCAAGCCCGCTACTCTCTCCAAGGGCCACTGGAAAGCAGACATCAAAACTCCGAATTTAAATGGGCAAATAATAGCCTCCAAATAAGCAAAGGACTTATAAATCAGTCACAAAGCAGCGTGTTTCGGCGTCCCGATAAGAGGTCATCAGGAACCAGGCAAAACTATTCTTGTGTGGAAGCAAATTTATACGAGAGTGAGTACGATATGGCGAATGCCAAATTCACCACGATCACAAGCTCGTCTCCTCTCCTCTCCTCTCCTCTCCTCTCTCGTTACCGCTGACATCATACACGCATGCCCATTAAGGACAGGTACACGAGAAAGGACACGAGTGGTGCAACTGCAACACGCATATTCATTGAGCCAAACACGTTTGCCCATCCCCCTCAACACGCTGCGTTCATTGTTGATAAAATACAGGGACTGCTGTAAAATGAGTGTTGATAAACATTACGTTTATGAAGACACGACGCTGGATAGAAAGGAATATCGTATAACCGAAGGTTAGATAATCAGCACCCTAGCGTAATAGGAAAAAGGGGGGAAGCACACACCATATACGTCAGACCAACATACGTCAAAGAAGGCAAAGATAATCATATCTTAGTCCGATTAAACTTGTATATGAACCTAAATTTTTGTGCAGTAGCGAGCCGCATTATATCATATCATAAACACATACGTACGAAATATCAAAGCAACCTGTCCCACAAACGAGTTAATAAAACGCTACATAAATTTCATTTTCATATCCTTTAGGTCTAGGCATTGAAATTCGAGAGCTTATGTTATATAAATAATATATCCTTTTACGTTTTAGAATATACTCCCTTTTATAGTACATTCTCTTAAAAATTATGCCGCAAAACACGTAAACTCTACAACAAATTTGTTTAAATTTTTCTTAAGTTCTGTACTGTACTGTTACCTTAACACATAGTATTAACGGCGAGACTTACTGTCTCTTGCTGATTCGGCGGAACTAAACTGCAGCAATATATTCTGGATAAGCTAACAGTAGTTTAGGTATCCAATTAATTCCGCAACTTCAGAACCTGAAGGTCCGTTACTGCATTCACAGGAACTCACAAGAAGAGACTGTCCTCACCTACTTAAATACATTTTGCACCCAAACGCTTCAAGATTCATGTTAGTACAATTCCGCTATCTACGCCTAATTTCCCAAGTGACATCTCCCCTTCAAGGTCATTCTTGTTCCTCACAATCAGGAACCGGTTGAACAAAATTTCCGCGTGACCCACTTTTCTTCTACCTGTGGGAAGACATTTGTACACTGACTTCAGGATTTTTAATGTGTTCCATGTCCGTGCACTATATTATACAAAAACACTAATCACCAACAAATGCACAAAGAGAGTTTTATCATCAATCGTAACACACTTCTACATGTTTCGACCCTGCTGGGTCATCTTCAGGGACAACTTTTTTGTTATCGCTACAATAAGGTTGCACGTTACAGTTGCGTGAGAATGTGCTGTTGACTGTGTACTGCGTTGCTTTGGAGGCCAGGCCGGGACCGCAGAGCGTTCACGCCTCCGGTACACAGTCAACAGCACATTCTCACTCAACTATAAAGTGCAACGTTAGTGTAACGACAACAAAAAAGTTCTTCCTGAAGACGACCCAGCAGGGTCGAAACATGTAGGAGTGTGTTATGATTGATGATAAAGCTCTCTTTGTGCATTTGTTGGTGATTAATGCTTTTGACTTCAGGATGTTTGTATCGCACATCTCTAATAAATTGTGGGCCAATTTATGCTTACAGTGTAGAATATAACTCCCCTATATTATGTATAATTATTCAATTATTCTCTTATTTCTTGATTTGTTGTATGGCCAAAAAATGCACATCCCACAATCGTCCTAAACATTTCACGTTTGCTGCTAAAATTCTTCTATGGCGTTGTCTTTAAAGCCAAGTTCTGACACCTGTGTAGCAGTTTCATTATGGCATTTTTCTTACACAGTTTCAATAACCCCCCTTTAATAATTGTCTGACTGTGCGTCGAATTGTTCCATACACACACACGCACACACACACATACGTTGGAATCTAAGTAGATTTATAGATACATACTTGGTATTTATGTTACATTCTCTACATCTCAAGTAGTTAAATTCATTTATTTGTTCAATAACTTTAACTTTTCGCTCGTATCTCTTGTTGTTCTCTGACAGAAGTCAATTAGCTTTTTTTTCCCCTTATTATACATGTCCAGAGTCCGAAAATAATAGAGAGTACATTTAATATTCTGAGAATCCAACAATAACTTCGAATTCTTTCATTTCATGTTTGGAACTACCAAAATCTTCAACTAACCCACAAGTTACAGATGCGACGCTTCTCACCTGCACATCTGTACACACTTTCATGACGCGATACCCAATTACCACCACCTCAACTTTTACACTCAACAACATTCCTGTGCATAAGATGGCTACTCATCCAGTTACCTCCTTGTCCATCTTCTTCTTCTGAACCTAGAAATACGAAGAGCTTTGCGTTTTAGCTGTCAGTATCTCTAATGAGATAGGTCGTCACTGATGCGGGTGAATGAGTCATTCCTACTGCGCATTATGCATATAAATTCAGATCGTGGCTAATGTGTGGGTAAAGCCACTGCTTCTGTGCCTAATCCTCTGGCAATGCAGGCGATGTAAGAGAATGCGGCTGACCGAACACGTTGAGTGGGCAGCATGGTTATGACGTGCAGGGGCGCGTATCGGCCGAAGTAGGTGCTGCGTCTTAAATCACTAGGAGATAATTTTATGCGACACATCCATTTACATACTGATTGATACAGAGCTTCGATTGCATAAGAGAGAAAGTATAATAATAAATATAAAAATTCTCCGTTGACTCCGTCGAGATCTCAGTCATCAACACCGTATCAAAACACATAAATAAAAATCTCAAATTTTAATTTGGAAGATGTGAGAATTTTTTAAAGAAATGAGTTACTGAGAGTAGAGGCCAATAAAATGCAGTAATCTTTTTAAGCAAGTGAAAAGGCAGCAACCTAATTTGTGGTCTGAACTTCCTGCACATTAATTAACACGACTGTTCTGTAATAATACGGACATTAATTAATGCTGCCTATAAAATGGGAGGGGTCTTCAGTTTATTGGGTAAACAATTTTAAGGTTTGGCCGTGAAACACTGCGTTGCCTTCAAATTATCTTAATTGCAAAACTTAATTTATATTACCACCTAACCTACGTCTGTAATTTATAAAGAATCCAGATGAAAATCAGGTAGAAGGGCGAGCGGTCTTCGAAATAAAACGCCGCAACATTGATTTACACCAGAATTCTACCTTATGGTAATTTTTAACACAGATACGTTTAGATATGGGTCATTAAGACAAGAAGGAGAGGACAATAATGCAAATACAAGAATTTATGGTTCTTGTTACATGGTAATGGCACCTAACGGCAAATCTGTATTTATTAATTACTTCTCATTTTATACATATACCTATATATGTGTGTGTCGAATTATACATTCCGATGAAGGAGATGATGATTTTTAAGGTGAGTTATTCCACATGTCTATTGTTTTACCACGATGTCGACCTGCATTAAATATTTCAAGTACTGCATACTGAAATCACAGTTTAGTCCATATGTAATAATTTGACGTACTTTGTGTCGATCTGGTTGCCTACGCTCACATTTCGCTTTATCTTAAAAGCAGGACACTGTTTCTGTTACTACTACTGCTAATAATATTAAATCCATTCCCTTTCTTGAAGTAAAGTGCTACAGTAAAAACGAATTACAAGCAGCTAGTACAAAAGATAATAAAACACGAAATACGTATATACGGTAACACCGATAGTAATAAAGGGGCCCGTAATGTAGCTCAGCTCGTTTGCCGCTGGCTTCTCACACTGGAGTATCAGTCTCAACACCGGGTACCTTCTTGCGAGTTTAGTAGTGGATGCACTAGTACTTGAACAAGGTTACCTCAGAAGTACTTTTCCTGAAGTTTACCTCCTACTATGTGCCATAGCACTAAGCCGACGGCATATTAAGTATCATATCATCGCTATTTAAGTTCAGATGTTCACCAACGAACCATCAACTAGATAATTTCGGCGTAAGGAACAATGTTTCTAAAAAACCGAGGAAACATGCCTGCCGGGCTTATTGCTTCTTGTAAGAATGGTTACCAAAACTGAAGCCTACATTTTCGCTATCTCCATACCAGGTAGGTGCTGGAATAAATACCTAATGAGAAGCTCTTCATTACACCAATGTGTACCTCAGCAATGACATTACGTTGTACTAATTAGGGCGTATATTCGGCTTAGACTACGGGCCAGAATATATTTCGTGGGCGCTCCTAATAAATTTATAAGAACGAATGGAACAACAGGGTACCCATTTCCTGCAGACTAATGTACTAGACCGTAACATTCACACTAAGGCGGCATAAGTAGATATAAAGGTTGTGCCAGCGGAAACGCGCATCAGAACCGAAACCAAGTAATGCCAAAGGATAGGGTTGTGGATTAAAAGCCGTTATTTGCAGCACGCTGGATATCTAGACATATTTCTACTCTATGCAATAAGGGCATGGTAAGCAGACTGCATGATAAACTTCTGGTATATATCAAAGGATTATAGCTGGTAAATTTAACTTTATTACACATCAAAACACTGGAAAATGACTGTCTTCAAATAAAAAGTTACAGATAAAACGGTATAATGTTCTCAATATCTTGCACTGTCTTGAATGGATTGCAAGCATAATGAATAAAACTGAATATACCACTTGAAGTTTGAACAAACTACAAAACAGAGTTTAAGTAAAGAAAATCGGCAGATTAAGAAATATCAGCGCTATTAAGCCATAAAGGGGAATCATATTACTACGCCAGTGCATAAACTTGTCACACACTTATCACAGATTCATACAGCTAGATTATCCGAAACACTATTAGGAGTAGAAACAAATTTACAATTGACGTGTAACTTAACTAAGTTTTATGTAAAGTCGAAGGCGTCAGTAGGCCATTGTGTGACAAGAACAGGGCTGATTCGCAGGTCTGTATTGGTCCACAGCCACGCTGACAGGAAAGATCGGACAGTAGAGTGTGTGGTTACACAGCGAAAGAAACGTAACCATTTAAGGTCGAAACATAACCTGCTAAAGACTCAATTCGTCCACGCAGGAAACACTAATCATCTGTGTTATAACAACCACTCAGTTAATGTTGAATAGGACAAAAGTCGCTGTTTTTATGAGACACACACAAAACACATAAGTGTACTCTGAGCAGAACGTAGACATTTTTCATTTTAAACTTGGTGGTACATATACTAACCACTGGGCTTTTAAGGGTTAATAAGGCACATTGCACAATTGTGGCAGATACAACGCCATGGTGGGGAGAAAAATAACTGATATACTACTAATAAAAGAAACAACGTCCCAGCCAACACTAACCAGCATAAATAACATTTAAAAGATAAGTGCCTGGAATTTTAAAACATCTCAGAACGGGAATACACGCATGTAATGTGTACTGAAACATGACGAACTCTAGTAAATATCGATAGGTGGGATGTGTAAGTTATACGTGTTTATAGTACAGGGAAACAACGAGAAGACAAAAATAGTACGTGGGTAGTAGTAAGTTATAGCTGGATCGCTGAGGGAATTTGCACAGTAAGAAAACAACTGGATAGTCTGAATTTATGCAGCCAAGAAGGGAGGAAATTAGAAAACAGATGGCTTTACAATGCTAAAGCAAGGGCGTCCCAACGCGCGACATAAAGGCATATAGTGGCACGGAGTTACAGCTGAACCCATTCTCAAGTTCGGCGCACGACTGAGGTGAGTCGGCAGCACCAGGGCCAGGCCGGCTGACCGCTACCGCAAGACCCCGATACACACTGAATAAGATTCTGTGTAGGCCTCAACAGCCCAACCACGATTCTTTTGTCATCCAGCTCAGCTGCTTCCTCGCGATGGTTCCAAACTGATTATGATACCAGAACTGGAGAAAAGAGGATCAGATATATGTGCAGTATGTTACACAAGTCATGCATATACTGTGTCATCGCTCCGTGAATCTGAACTCTGACTCAATGCAGAGGAACAAACTATAACAATATGAGCCATTTAAAACGCATTCGCCAAAAGAAAGCAAATTAAACGTTACAACAGCCAAGACTATGCCAGAACTTAGAAACTGTACCCGAAACAAGGTACAGCGCTAACAAGCTCCAAAAAACTTTACAGAAGCATAGGAATACGAAAGACTACAACGTCAAATAACGAGTATATAAACTAAGAAGCAGGACATGCGTTGTTGGGAAGATTAACTGGAACTTGTATAGCAGGAAAAGGACCAGGACATTTCAGTCGGTGTAGTGGCCAGGCTGTATGCTGAACAAGAAGTGAATCGTGGCCCGATTTCTGGCAACAGCTGGAGACTTTTCTCTCCACAGGGTCCAAACTGCCTGCAGAGCCTATAGAGTCCCATATGCAACGGGCACTGCGAGACCTTGCCGGGATAAAATAGCTGAAGCGTGAAGCTGACCACTCATCTCCATATAGAGCGGAGGTTGAGAATGAGTGGAGCTATACCTCCTTATTTCTTCGTGGCCTACATAGGCATAATTTTATCTTAAACAGAATACAATATGCACCATACTTCCTGACACAAACAACTTTAGCTTAAATGAAAATTTAAGCGTAAATACGGGGAAAGGATGGAGAAATTTTCTTTTCAAATCTGAAAACGACGCCACGATTTTGTCCTCAGTACCTTTATACCCGTAAAATGCTACGCCATTGTCGCCCAAAATAAAGTATAACTTAAAGACACAGACATAAATCATTTTAACGCATTCCTCTTTGTCTAAGAAGTGTAAATGGCCTGTGATTCTTTTTTTAAATAATTCTGCAAGTACTAGAGCACGCAAGAAGTAATCACCACACACGGTCTTCTGATTTATAATGACGTAAGAATAACCGAGATCTAAGAACACTACAATAAAAAAATATAACGAATGTAATCTTCCGAGTGACGACTGCCAGGGCCATTTACATCCCTTCCATTGTATCTTATTTCCGCGAAAGCAATTGGATTTTTGGGAAAGGCATAGAATATTCCACTTAGTAAAAAATCTTACATTACTGCAGTATTTACATTTTAGCATCTTAAACAAGTCCTATTCACATAGTCACTTCCTACGGTGCTCCTGTGTACTTTAAATAATTACCGCTTCACGTTTCAGACGGATTGGAAGAAGATTCAAATAAACTTCTTAGTCAGCTCAAGCAATACGAGGCGTTTGCATTCATAACGTAATGAGTAGGAGGGAAATAAAAGAAAACCACAGCGTGAACCTCAGAATTTAATGCGTACCTCAGTATCGCTCTATAAGAATTTTAACTGTCAACCTTAGGTTTGACACAGTGTCGATTTTACATACCTGATATGAGTCGATAATCACGTTTTAAGTACCTAAGAATTTTAAATGCCTCAGTGGTTTTAAGTTAAACGTCACCCAATTGGACCAGCAGTCCCAGCCGTAAGAACATTAATATTTATTATTATGCCTGTGAAAGAGAAATCGACAAAAGTCTTTTCGTACCCAAAAAATAAATTTTACTGCATGATTCAAAATCGGCTATCTACTTTTAAAACTACATATATCAACATCAGCTTTCGTAACTACGTGTGTCTGGAAAGCAACATCATACTGACAGCCGAGTCTGGTCGAAACATGTTGGGAGTTTGACAATAAATTGCTCAATCATGTAAATGCTACTGTACTCTTGTGGTTATGGCCTGCATTAATAATGAACGTTGTTTTCGAAGCTGCAAAACCAAGATCAGTATGCACAACAATGTGGCAGATAAACACCGAAAGGAGAGTACGTCTCCACAGATATGCAGTAAATTCTCGCTCATCCAGTCACAGGTTAATCCGGATGCTGGATAATCCGGCTCGACAAATATGAAAAATTCTACTCACAGTTGAGTACATACTTTAAAAGACACACGGGAGTCAGGGACGCAGATGAGTGACTTTGCGCTGACGACGGCTCAGAGAGATACGCAACACACATCGTATTGCTGCGAAGTTTTGCGTGTTGCTCAGTACTTTTGTTGACTCTTGAGTAGGACGGACGCTATTGCTTCTAAATGAACTGGGTGAAGGAGACCCTGGATTTCAGCATCCAACAGAGGAAGAAATTGCTGAAGATACTGCCAAGGCTTCTGCTGTGAGAGAAGGCTCCGATAATGAACTAGATGAACCACAAGAATCTATAACTGAGACGAAAATTCTTAGCTCCGCAACAAATGGCATTGGCGAAGTAATAAATTATGTGTGTCTTCAACAAATCGAGAACTGCAGGCGTATTATGAACACCTGAGAACTGTGAGGGAGATCCTAATTAAAGAACAGCAGCATGGGTCCGTTCAGGCAAAATTTGACAGTTTCTTAACCTTTTAAAGACGAAGAGCACCTGTTTTACGTAAGGACTCAGTGCGTACCGCGCTGTAAACACTCTCCACTTCGGTTATAAAACCAGTCTCTTAATGTTTTATAAGACAAAAGTTGCTGTTTGTTCTCAGATCCGTACAAAACACATAAACGGAATGTGGGTGCCACGCAGAATTTTTGAATGTTAAACCGGGTCGTATGTAAAGTTACCGCTAGGCTTTAAAAGGTTAAAACTTGAATTATTAGGTTCAAAAACAAGTACAAATTCTGAATCTTCTATCGACGAATAAATGAATGTATTGTGTCATTTTGTAGTTTTTAAATGAAAGCTCCACAGTGATATTTTTATTTATTTTGATATTTCGTAAATTAATACATAGGTACTTGATTACAAGATCAGCAATACCCATACCATTAAATTTTCCATTTTTAGGTGTTCTAAGATGTTTGCCTCTTAGGGTTATCTTTTGTTTCGCTAATTAAGATTATCGCTTAATAATTATGATCTCTCCCCGCAGTTAATTCGGATTAACCCTTCAAAGACGAAGATTGTCTGCTTTATGTAAGGACTCGGTGCGTACCGCGCTGTAAACACTCTCCACTTCGGTTATAAAAACCAGTCTCTTAATGCTTTATAAGGCAAAAGTTGCTGTTTGTTCTGAGATCCGTACAAAACACATAAACGCAATGTGGGCACAACGTAGAATTTTTTAATGTTAAACCTGGTGGTACGTAAAGTTACTGCTAGGCTTTAAAAGGTTAAAGGTGTTTTACTGGAAGTAAATTAAGCAGACCGTGTAGACTTGGAGTACCCTAAGAATATAACAATAGTAGCACACTCTTCATTTAGATAGCCTCCCCCAACAAATTAGAATCTGCTTCAGGGTAATTCACGCCGGCTTTTGTTCTACAGGAGGTTACATATGATGTTACTCTGTTTCAGTTTCGCTGCCCTGCAACTACCAACAACTCCATGTCTCTCTCCCTTCACCCCTAACTACAAGTAAAATAAGCACATTATAAAACACGACCGCTCCATACACACTTATGTTCCAACTGTGCAAAGGCAAGCACGCTGACTCTAGAGATAATGGTTAGTGAAGCAGGTGCCTCGTTGTAGTCCCTCTCCTCGGGTAATATCTGTCCTGATTTCAGTTTTGTATCGTGGTTATCCGGGATACGGCACCGCCTAGTCTAGCAGACTGAATGGGAAAAGAAGAGAGCCAAGCAGGCCATGAGGGTCAGAAACTAAAAGGAGGGTAACACTACAGGACAGGAGGAACAAACAGGAACACAGGATGCGGGTGGCAACAGGGCTGTTCCCTTTTAGAGTCAAGACTCGTCTTTGAAATGTCCTCTTTGCGTTGATACACGAGTCAGACACTTCCATGACCTGATCAAGGGCTGACGTTAACTGTGGCTTTTCTCGGTAAATCCAGCCGAATAACTGTTTAGTACCTTCAAAAAGCGCTTTCCTCCAGCCATTCCAGTCCACAATACACCATCCTCTTACAGCGGTTGCGCCGACAGTATTCAAATTACTTGTTTAAACACCCTTGTCAGGAACTTTGGCTGTGACCCCCGTGTTATGTGAAGCTGAGTCACACGTAGCGAATTGTCTTCAAAACAATAAATGTGTACAACACATAGATTAATGGTGACATTAAGGCTTACAGCCGTCATGTGTACAGTCCTTTGGATAAGATAAAAAGGCAGATACGTCTGTATGCAGTGTAGTTGCTGTACAACTTATCAGCCCTGAGAATAATACATTTATATCTATAATAAATTATCACAAAGAATTACACACATTATGGCAAAAACGTTCTTTGGAATTTCTGCGCACTACATGAAAAACATGTTTACTAATTTCGTTAGAGTAATTTTCTGTCATTTTCAACGCACACAGGCCCAGACAGCTGCATTTCCTCCGTTGTTAGTTTACTCATCCTTCATGCCATTCAGCGATCCACAACCACAAGCACAGGCCTGTCCATTAAAGTTACTAATTATATGGTTCTTTCTGCCACACGCAATCAGGACGGCGTCTTATATTTACCACAGTCACTCTGTTTTCATCTTGTCTACCGACCAGAATAGTGTTAATAAATCAGTCATTGTATTCATGGCTTTGTTTATCGCCATGCAAACAACTAATTATTGAACTTAATTTCAGTGAGTAATTAAAGTTCTATTAGATTATCCTTTCAAATGTGCTTATTACTAGCATAATTCTTTTCAGAAATTGCCAGCAAACTTAGTAATTACATTAGCTTGTGTAACCAGTAAACTCCTACTTAAAATTAATCATCTTGAGCATATACATTAATTAGTCCGTCACTTTTCCATAATGCCCACAGCAACCAGTTATCTGTATAGAGGCATTCTTAAGTTAGTGACATACGAAATTGAAGACCGAAGCCTTAAATTACCACTAGGTTATTCTCGACGGTAGGAGCAATATATTCTGGTAGCACACATGTGCATTAGGGAACGTTTAGTGGCGGCTGGTGACACAGATGCTTACAGAGCGTCAATGAAGAAAGATGATTCGGTTTTGGTAGAGTAACGCAAAAAAAAGGTGAAACTAAATAGCTTTACTGGTGTTGTAGGCGTCGTCGTGTCACCTCACGTTTCCTCTATATCACGAAATTCTGAAAACTGTCTGTTTTGGCCTTCATGTGGAAAAGAGGCTACTAATCTGCCAGACCCGTCCGAAATACACGGGCTGTATCAGATCCCAGTGGGGGAGACCAGCTCCTTGGAACGTCCCAGCTGATTTGGTATCCTATTCCTTACTTTTCCACCTGAAGCTAAAAACACACCCCGCTTTTCGATTTGTTCTGATAGAAAAAGCCGCGCAACAAAATGAAAAATGGCCAAAATACTAACCAGCTCTGTGCAAGGTATCATCGTCACAATCCTTGAAGATCAACAGCAAGCCTAGAGTCTCTCCATATTAAAAATTAGTAATGCGGTTTTAGGACAGGCGTATTGTGTAACAATAATCTGTCTAACTACACGGACCAGAGTTATTCCTGGAGTCTCATAAGTCCTCCGTCATAAATGAAATTTCCGCATTTAATGCAACTGAAAGGCTCATTACTGTGTTCACAACAGCTCAACACTCCTCACTGTCCTCAGCTAAATTAATCCAGACATATCCTACTTATTTACGATCCATTTTAATATTATACATACATATTTATATGTGTCTTCCAACTGGTCACTTTCTTTTAGGTTTAAAAACCAGAACCTTTGCATATATTCCTTCCAGTCCAATACATATGTACGTATATAGGCCTATATATAAGCAGTACGCGTAATTCCTCGCCCATCTCATCCATCTTGATGTGATCAAACAATTAACATCTGGCGGGCAGTAAAATTCTTGAAGCTCTTCGTTATGTAATTTATTAGATTCCTCTGACTTCTTCTCCTTAGAGCCAAGATATTTTTCTCAGCACCCTATTCCCCAACACCTTCAGCTTATGTTCTTTCAGTAATATGAGAAACCAACTTTTATGTCCGTATAAAACAAGAGGCGTAAAAAAGAAAGACCAGAGATTCTGGACTAAATAATTGCAGATGGTCCCTGAGTTTAATATGTTCTGCATTTGACATGTTTGGAATAATAATAATAATAATAATAATAACAGTAATAAACATACTCCATGATAAGCCCGGACTGCAGGTTTGATTTTCTCTGGGCGTTTGAAAGTTTCTCGCTTTTTAATTTCCTTGTACTGACTTCTGTTTTCTTGTAATGATAGGAAATGAAAGTGCCGACAGCTCCCAGCGTGTTCCACAGCAATGCTAAGTGATCCATCCTCCCAGCGTGTTCCACAGCAATGCTAAATGATCCATCCTCCCAGACAACGCCAGCCGAAGTAGGCCAGTGTCCAGGCAGTGACGGACAAAGCCGGAAAAGAAAAGTAATGGGAAAGAATGACGTTGCTTTCCATACAGTGATGTATGGAATACAGGTCGCGGAATTTCTCACATCGCAAACCATCATTACACGGTTGGAGCCTCAGCTGTACTTTCCTTGGTCTTGCCAATTTGAAACTAATTACACGTGTGATAGAACATTAAGTGGAGGGTAATTGGAAAACATTGTTTCATTTGCACTGTCACATCATTCGAGGGAACTGGTGGCATAAAATGAATACTAATGAACATGCTGGAGAGAATACTGCGTGTACTGTCACACATACATTAGTGTGAACTCTATACCTACTTCGATAGGGAAAACTGAATGGAAGAGACCAACTGAGAGACGTAAAGACGGAAGGACAATATTACACTAAGTCTTAAAAGAACCGGATGTGAATTTTTAAACTTGATTCAACTAGCCTAAATGAGGGTCTAATGTTCGTTCTGTATGGGTAAGCTAATGAGGTACTGGCTTCCACAAAAATGGAAAGTATAGAGACCATATGAGCAATAGTTAGCTTCTGCAGACAAATTCTTATTTATTTACTCAACCTTGGAAGTAAGTTTCCATTTCTACTGCACATCTTAGTTGCAGATCTGAAATAGGCCGATTTTCATTTTTGTCTTACGTCCAGTAATGATCTGCGTTTATCTGTACTCGACATGTTTCGGCAGTGCTAACGGTCTCACGGACTACGCGAGGTTTCACTCAGGCTGCTATTTGTATGGCACCTTCTGGCGCAAACTGTCGGCGTCTTCGTTTTTTACCGCGTATTACCAAACATCATCAGTGAAATGAAAAGTCGAAAAACATCAATTAAAATGTCGTCAAAATCAAAGACCTCTAAACACAGTATGACAGCGTTATGGCTGTGGCGCCCCACGTTGATCTTATTGCTACAGAAAGCTGCACTATTTGCTAAGTATAAACCTACTGCACAAATTCCACATAATTTTCTATTTATTGTCCTTCATGCGAGCCATAATATCAAACCTCGCCTTTCACATTTTCTTCTTCTAACCATGTTTCGTTGAATACCATTTTACTAATGCTGGAATAACAAGACGTATAAATGCAAAAAAAAGGATGGTTAGTACAAATCGGCCTCTTTTTTTCAAATTTTCTTAGCAAACATCTTTATAAATTCACAAAAATAAATTGCGGATAACAAAATTCCTATAAACAAGAGAGGTGTCTAACATAACCATCTCTCCGATTAGTTTTCATTATTCTTGGCTTTTTTTAACTAAACCCTTTCAGTCGACCGTATTATACAGCGTCGAATAAAGGACTGTTTAGTGAAAAATGCTGTAGAAAAGAAATGTGGAAGGAGAATCAGAAAATGCTCAGTCAGGGTAGCCAGTCTCCGGGCAGAGATTTAAACCTGGGAGTCCCCTGAATGTGAAGCACACATGCTGAACACATAAGGGCGATATTCTTTATATATCTGTTTATAGGCGTATTCCTGATTTATATTTTATAGTATTTTCACTTGCCTTACAATATTAAGGGAAATGTGTATAACTGGTTATCTCACCAGCAAGGCCCGCGTTCAATTCGTTGTCATTTCATGTGAGGCTTGTGGTGGGAAAGTGGCACTGTAACGGGTTACTCTCGAGTAATTTGGTTTTTTCCTGTCAGTAAAATCCCACCAAATCCGTATACTTAGTCATTCGTCACAGACTGTATATAATTTTGGCGACTAAGAGCATCGATAAACAAAACACAACTAACTACTTCGGTGCAGTAGTGACACACTTGAGAAGCAAAAGATCGCCACAGTGGTAAAGAAATTTCTCGCCTCTTATAAACACAACTGTGGGCCCATATTTCTGCTCGCAGAAAAACTGGCCAATAGGGTTTATTCTAACTGCGTCAGTCCTGCTTATATCTTTATATAATCTAGCTTAGCACACTTTAAAATATCTTATGTTATTCTGACATATAATGGCAGGATGCTGAGAAAGCTATGTGTAAGTTCATGTCTGTTCAAAAAAATGTAGCAAAAACTCACAAGATGAAGACAGATAATACGTCCCCCGAAAAGGCGGCAAATTTCACATACTTGGGAACGACAATAACAATCCGAATTCATTGCAGGAAAATTAAAAAACAGAGTAAATTCAGGGAACGCTTGCCACAGTTCGATCTAGAATCATTTGCCTTCTCTTTTGACGTCTAAAATCATGAGAATTCAAACGCACAGAACCACAGTTTTACTTGTTGTTTATATACGTGTGAGACTTGGACCCTTATAGTGAGCGGAAACAGGCTGAGGGCGTTAGCGAACAAGGTACACGGAAGAATATTACGGCCGAAGAGGCGGAAAGTGTTAGGAGGCTGGAGAAAAATTCATAGTGAAGAGCACTATAATGGGAGGGGTGTGAAGTAGGCATGGGGGAGAAGAAACCTGCATAGAGGGTCTGAAGGAAAGAAACACTTCGAAGACCTTTGCATACAGTGGATGACAATATTAAAGGGGGTCTTAAACAGGAAGACGGGAGGGCGTGTAAGTGATGCATCTGGCTCAGGATAGGAACAAATGGCTAGCTCTTGCAGACAAGATAATGAAACGTCTGGTGCTGTAGAATAAGGGGCATTTCTTGACAAGTTAAGCAACTATCAGTTACCATGGAACTAACTAATATAAGCTCAGGCCTCACAGTTTCTTCTTTCTACAATTGCCCACTAAACTGGCTTATTTATTTCTCACCTCTGTCAGTTCTCTGCTTTCCATTCAGCACATTCTTTTCTAACACTCTCATTTGCATGGTTAGTTACAATCACGGAGTCTTTTACTGGAAATAACGTTGCTTCACCTTGCCGTATTAGCCCTTTAAAGACGAAGCGTGTCTGTTTTATATAAGGACTCAGTGCGTACCGCACTGTAAACACTCTCCACTTCGGTTATAAAACCAGTCTCTTAATGTTTTATAAGGTAAAAGTTGCTGTTTGTTCTGAGATCCGTACAAAACACATAAATGCAACGTGAGCATCATGTAGAATTGTTGAATGTTAAACCTGGTCGTACGTAAAGTTACTGCTAGGCTTTAGAAGGTTAAGGCAACGCCGGAACGCCGAAGTTCATAGAGACCTCCACAGTAAAAAAAACACAAACCTAATGTCAATTTAAATTTATTTTTACGACCTCTTTACTATTCAATAATGATTTACAACGCATTAACTCTCGAGCGTGCGATACAGAGAACCGGCTGATTAACCCTTTAATGACGAAGCGTATCTGTTTTATATAACGACTCAGTGCGTACCGCGCTGTAAACACTCTCCACTTCGGTTATAAAAACCAATCTCTTAATGTTTTATAAGGCAAAAGTTGCTGTTTGTTCTGAGATCCGTACAAAACACATAAACGCAATGTGGACAGCACGTTGAATTTTTCAATCTTAAACCTGGTGGTATGTAAAGTTACCGCTAGGCTTTAAAAGGTTAAGACAGTATGACACACTGCATCTTGGAGACCAACTGCTTCAAATGTGTCAAAAGGCAAGACAATAAACATTCATGTCCAAAACGGAAATTTCCGATCTAAAAATATTAAGGTATTAACTACATCACTGGTTGCGCAACTACTGGTACTTCCAACCTACCGCAACGCTACAAAAACAACGCCATTACCTGTAATGCATGCGCGTTTCCGGCGCACTTCCTTGTGGTCATCACACTGTGACACTGACTGCCAGTTACCGCAAACTAAGAGCGAAGTTGAATGCATTCATGAACTGAAATATATATTATAAATTAGGAAAATATTCCATGGACATCGGCTGGAACTATCCAGACTTTCATCCAGTGAGCATCTGAAGCTCTTTGCCTTTCGGTAGGGCAACCAGTGAGCGAAGGTCGGCACTCAGCTCTCTTTGCTGTCAAGTTTAGGAACGTATGGAGCTATAACTCCATTCCACCATACATCATTGTAGGGTGGTAATTTAGCATAATATTATGTCTGCATGACGCGATGCTTCAACTAATTATAGACAAAAATGTACCATTTCTTCCATAAAATGTATCTATATTTGCGTAGCCAGCAGTCGCCACTGAAAAGATAAGAATTTTCCTACTTTTCGTAGCAGTTAGAGGCACACTTACATGTTTATCAACTGCCCAAGCATAAGCTTTGAGTTCAGAAAAGCCACAGTTTAAATGTACAGGTACAACTGCGGTCCTCTGGCGGATGGTGTTGATGACGATAATGAGGATGATGATGATGATGATGATGACGACGATAACAATAATAATTATTATTATTCTATTCCTCATTATTAATATGCTGGGACAACAGCCATGAAGCCAATTACAGGGACAGCAGAGAAACGTAAGAGAACATACTAACTAACTAACTAACTAACTAACTAACTAACTAACTAACTAACTAACTAACTAACTAACTAACTAACTCCATGGAACAGAGGCGGTCTTGAGAAGCTAGCAGTTTCTCAGCTAGTCAAGAAATTCCCCACATTTTATGGAACCCGGAGGTTCATTACCGCATTCACAAGAGCCGGCCACCTGTCACTATCCTGAGCCAGCTCAATCCAGTCCATGTCCCCCATCCCACTTCTTCAAGATCCATTTTAATATGATCCTCCCATCTACGCCTGGGTCTCCCAAGTGGTCGCCGTCCCTCAGGTCTCCCCACCAAAATCCTGTATGCACCTCTCTTTGCCCCATACGTGCTACGTGCCCCACCCATCACATTCTTCTCGATTTTATTACCCGAATAATATTTGGTGATGAGTGCAGGTCATTAAGTTCCTCGTTATGTACGTGAGAACATACACAAATAATAAACAAGAAACCAAAATATGTAGCAAACAGATAATAAGAAATCACATCTAAAAGAGTGTTAAAACACTATAATTTTTAAAGTAGAAATTGATAAGCGAAATTATTTTTTCCTGACTACATTGGTCTACCCTTCCATTCAATTAACTTACAGGCTTAGCAGCCCAGGGGCAGTTACTAAATGAACACTCAGATGCAAAAATACACACACACACACACACACACACGCGCGCGCGCGCGCGCGCGTGCACAAATGCTACACAATTACTTGCCAAAGGTAGTAGAACCATAAAAAAGGTACAAAATGTAATCAAATTAATGACAAATAAGCTAACTAAATTAGAACCACAACTCACATCAAGATCACTGACCGAACTGCGGGGTAGAATAACATAACACAACTTCGATGGCGGAAATTTTGGTAATGCATACAGAGAAATAATAATAAAGTATAGAAGAATGTCGCCTCTGCCGAAAGCGTAGCAATGCTATTTCTCGTTAAGTCTAAAATAATTTAATTGTACGATAACTGAAATTAACCCTTTAAAGACGAAGCGTATCTGTTTTATATAACGACTCAGTGCGTACCGCGCTGTAAACACTCTCCACTTCGGTTATAAAAACCAATCTCTTAATGTTTTATAAGGCAAAAGTTGCTGTTTGTTCTGAGATCCGTACAAAACACATAAACGCAATGTGAACACCATGTAGAATTTTTTAATCTTAAACCTGGTCGTATGTAAAGTTACCGCTAGGCTTTAAAAGGTTAATAGCTGATATTTCGCTGCGGTGTCTGTAGTTCCTTCACTAATTTAGAGAAGATGCTGTCATGTGTGGTCAGGTAAACATGCACGACACAGATGTCTGTCGCTGAGTTCGGAAAGCCACAATTTAACTGCATGATTATGGTGGTGGTGGTGATGATGATGATGATGATGATGATGGTAATGATAATGGCAGTAACACAACACCTCATTGCCGACGACGGGAAATTTGGAAATCCTTCCAGAGCAATAATAAAGAACGTCCAAGGAAATGTCGCCTCTGAATTAAGCACAGGTAGAAGAACCCTGGGGAATAGAGGAATTTTCAAACTGAGTTCAGATCACTGAGAGATACTTTGTACCAGCACTCCAGGAGGCTCTTACGGGATGCCACTCAAAGTATTTATTGACACGCCTCCGCCACTGAAGTTGACCTTCCTGCCCAGCATACGTGATGTCGGACAGCGCTCTTCGTGACTTTGTTTCATTCTCTTTCCTTATTGATCAAAGTCCTACTGTAACGAATTTACGGTGCATCTTTCCAGCTCAATGTAAGGAAGGTGTACAACGCACTGCGTCTAAAAACGTTGAGTGCTTGCTTGCTGTCACTGTTTATCGTTCCAAAGATTCGAGGTTCCAGAATCTAGGCCCTGGCTCAGATTTGTTCTAGAGAAGCTACTTGCAACACCGAGATCAAGGTAAGGAAATGTTGAAATAAACATGCGAAGATAAATATATTTTCAGGACACGAATCTGGTGTTATGGATGCTGTTACCACGGAAAGAGAGGTTCAATCACTGAGTAACTCTCTTTCATAATTTCACTCATTAATTAATTCCCTATTCTTACGACAATTCCATAGCCTCTTCCAAAACGAGTATTTCATACAGGCAATAAAATGTTTCTTCTTTCAGTTTCCAGTATCCTCTGGTTTCCTTAAGGTCATCCAATAGCTGCTTATGTTTTCTTCCTCGTCTTCCTGTAACTTTTATCTTTCGCTGTATCTTTCCTTCAATAACGTGTTTTATAAGGCAGTTCCTACGCAAGATGTGACCAACCCAGTTAGCCTCTCTTATTTGTATCGTTTGACGCATATTCCTGTCCCCTTTGACTCCGCGTAATACTTCTTCATTTCTCACACGATCGGTCCAACTGATCTTCTCCATCCTTCTCCAGTATTACATTCCAGATCTTCCCAAGTATTTCTGATCTACTTTCCGATATGTCCAATTTTCAGCACCATACCCCAAAAGTAGCATTTTACTAATTTCTTCCTTAAATTTAAGTCCAATTGTACTTTCATATAACATGAAAAATACACTGAACAGAATATCGATGGTGACCGTACTGAAAGGCTTCACTTCCTTTATGTCATATTGCCATTTACCCAGTAATAAGCCTCAAAGAAAATGTGTTAAGTATTATAAATTGACAATTCTAACACAAATTGATGAAGTTTCTATGTACATACATACAGGCATGTACACTACAGCGACTGTTACCTGCTACGTACGTTTCCCTTCAGACTCATGCGTTAATTATTTAATAGACAGAAATGCTGTTCCTTGGCGTGTCACTGAATCCATACATAATGTATGATACAAGTCCCATTACCGAGCAGGTTGGTGTGTTAATAACGCTCCCGGATTGCATTAGGGAGCTTCCCGATTAGAAACGAATATTTACCAGGATATGAACAGTTATGCCACAGGATTTACAAGTGCTACAGAATCCACCAGTTACTTCTCAACGACGTCCAAAATTTTTCCTTGTGCTCTAGTACTTTCTCTACACAGCCCTTCGGTATTAATCGTGCAACGTGACTAAAGTCGCCGGGCGTCCAAGTCTGAAATTAATCGGTTATCGTGAGTGAAGTATTTCGGAGGTTTCTTGAGTAAATGTGTTTCCTGTTAAGTCCTTTCCAGTTTATCATTCATCCATCAATCTATCATCAACGCTATGCAGTATGAGATAAGAACGACGTCATAAAATAAATATAAATAGGATTTCGCGATTTTTGCTTATTTCGCTCAGGTAGCTGATGAACTTTTTGCCATAAACGTCACGTAGAAAGCCACTATTTTTCTTCGATGAGGTCTATATCAGTGACAGAATTGATACAATAAATGACAAATGATGAACGGCAGACACACTACAAGACTGCAAAAAAACTAAGAGTAGTGCTTTACCGTCATCTGTAACAATCAAAGCAAAGCATGCACTGGCCAACAACGAAGCCAAATGAATTGTTGCTTATGCCTCGCATTGTTGCTCTCATACAACAATATACTGTGTTCTGAACTGATATACACACAGCGCTGGAGGCAGAACATTCTTTTGTTGCTGGTCCAGTATTGGTGCAAGCAAAATATGCATATTGGCTTCCGTAACAATGCCTATATTTTACCATACTTTTATGACATAATTCACACAAAAAGGAAAAGTAGGCTTGAATTACAAATACAAATAAAGAACTGGTAACCTATAAATGTTTGAATTCCCACAACGTGCAGAAAGACATGATTTACACTTGAGGCTCAGAAGTCTCGACTTATGAAACAACAATAAATCACGAACTTTTGCGAAGAACTTACAACTAACAGCCTTAGAGTTTCCTAATGCATAGCGAAGCGCTGGCAGGAATAGCAAATTAAACTGAGACTTTTGCTTCTTCTCGAAAAACGCCAAGACAGGCTCTGGGGCCCACCCAGCTTCCTGTTCAAAGAGTTTCGGAGGCTCTTTGTGGGAGGGGTAAAGCGGTCGGGGCGTGACCTTTACCACTCACCTCCATCTAATATCGATTTTAAGAATAAATAGGGCTGTAAACCCACTTCCCCCTGTAAACCTTCATGGTGCTGATATGTTCAAATTAACACTATATATATATACATAGTAAGCCATATATGTCTCTTTGTGCGCGTATCTTTATACAAACACCACTTACATAAACACCCATTCATGTTTAAAGACGTTAGACCTAACACTAGTATCAGTAAAGTTCAAGAAATTTCACTATTTATTATTTACATAAAATTGTTTGCTGCTTTAATGATAATTTCCGTAACACATTCAGATTCTTCATCGTCATCAAAATGAAAGCTAAATTTAAATTTTGCTCGGCCGTCGCATTGTTGTTTATTAGGCTACATAATAAAATGACACGAGCACAATTTTCAGAGTTTTTTAAAGCTCCGAAAACCCACACAATTCATCACTGTATATTAATTAGCTGCACTAAGCACAGGTCTCAAATATCCCTACTGCTGCAATATTGGTATTGCTGATTCAAATGAACTACGAAGTACGAAGTTGATGTACGTATCGATCTAGGTTTGAAAACGATATATCAAATGTTGGATTTGTTTAGTATCGAATGACATGAAAGTTTGTGAGTTTTCGGCTATTTAAGGGGACTGTAAAACAAGTAGTGACCTGTAAAACAAGTAGTGATCTCTAAAAGAAGTAGTGACCTGTTGACGTACTATGTCGTCATTCGCCTGGGAGGACTGAGAAATATCACGAAAAATCTCAGTGTAGTCGGCGTGATATTTCCGAAGGTTTTACTAGCAATAATGTTGTCATACTTTGTCTTGCATTCTGATGCGGAAGCTTATGTATAATGTTACTCGAGTATGTCCAGGCGAAACTTCAATGTATTATACCCTTTGAACACTGATGTTCACTTGCATATATATATATATATATATATATATATATATATATATATATATATTGAGTTCGTACGTCACAGAGAACCCAGTGTCTGTAACCATTAGAGAATCGAACCAGGTAATACTGTAAAGACAACGGTATGCGGTGCATATGCGAAAAACATAAATAAATCGCGTGCAAGGATTTATGATCTTCGTGAAATTACGGTAAGTGTTATATTGTTACCACAATGCTCAAAAGAGTAACCGTGTTCTAAAGAATTATTACTTGGATAAATCTTCTACGACTTTCTTTACATATTCTAGAAGAGGTATGATTTAACGTCTTACGTCACCGCACATGACAATTTGTGTATGGACAGAACTTCAGTCCTTTAATACTGGTTTGTCTCCTGGAATTTGTTTTCCCTGGGCCAGCTTTGCTACTTTCATCACAGGCTGTACCTTGCATGTTCCAGAGTGATAGAAGCGGTGGAAAGGTTTTGCTTTACCAGCCAGTCCGCAATAAATCCTGTGTCCTGCAACATTACTCTAAGGCTAGCAGATTCCTAGAAACATAGCAACATCTCCATGACACAGTGCTAGGTATATTCAGCGGACTGATGCTGAGCAGGCTGGTGTAAAGACAGAGCGCGAACATTGTGTCCTGGAGATGCCTGGTTCAAGTCTTGACCGGCATACTGGCTACTCGAACTGAATTATGCGATTCCTGTCTCCCTCCGGGCAACAACTGACATAGTACCTCTATAGCTTACGACAGAACATTTGAAGCCCTTTCTAATGCATTACCCACTAACGATCCTAACGCAGACTCTGACATACTGACAGCGTCGTAAAGCAAAACAGAAGTAATAAAGGGTTTTATATAAACAATAATTAACTGCTAATTCGCATTACAGTAATGCACTTCTCCTCTCTTCGGTTCAACCCCATTTAAATCTGACATTTTCCCTTATAGGAATATTATGAAAACTTTACTCTTAATAACATCGTGCCGGAATGCATTAAAACCACTCGTATACTCCAATAGTTTCTTTTATCCGAAAGGTAATACATTACCATAATCTTACAAATATTGTGTAACGCGAGACACATAGGTTAAGCCTTCTACTACGCATGTAGCACAAGCCTTTTACGAAGAGGGTTATGTGCATTTTATGTAGCGCTCAAAATTTGTTTGAGGGGCTACTGCAGCCATATATTATTGCTACTGAGAAACAAATGCAATGGTTTTGGGAAACCTTAAAGATGTTCGCATTTTTTTAAATACTCCGCCCCGTGTGGTGGTTCTCGCAAAATTGCGAGTGTAAACGTATACTTAGCAATCCAGGTCTTTGCAGATTAAAGCTGTAAGTTGAATTTATCATTAGACACTCATGTGCAAATTAGACTACAGCCTAAAGGTATATAGGCCTATTTGAGAGGAGAATAATATAGCAGTCAATAACACAGAACACTTGCACACTAGAATGGCTTCCGGTATCACACGATCCTGATAATTCGGACACATACTACCCTGACGGATAAATTATTTTGATCCTAAATATTTGTAGAGCAAATTTTATAAATGTTCTTTCTTTACGTCAGCATTTTCGAGTGAGGACCGAGCACACCTTCACTCTAGTCCATGGGGCTGTCAAACTCCTGTTGGAGGCCGAAATATTATGCTATAAATTGATAATAGGTGACATTACACTATAAACATAAAATTCCACATATAAAGTACTTCATAAATATTATAAATGTCAATTGTAATAGTTTTTTGAAATTTTAAATCGAATTTAGTCGTGTTCATGCTTTGAGGACTTCAAACATTTTATTTTCATGTCAAAGGTGTCTCGCACTGTGTCAGTGCTGGCACCAATAGTGTACAGAGTCAGAAGGGGACGAATGATGGCTCCAAGCAAGAAAATAAACAGTACCACAGCACGCACGCACGCACGCACACACAAATTTGGTCCCTGAAGTGAATGAAGCCGGTAGCCACACGGTCACTAGATACGTAAGGGCAATACACTGCCGGCCTCTAAATGTTAGCCTTTGTATACATACGTCCCATTGACTTCCGCAAGAAATGTCGCATCTTCGACGTTGCATTTATTGTTACAGTACTGATAGAATTAACCCGCTGAAGCAGTTTTACACCGTTTTCTTATAAAGTGTACTGTAAAGTAAGAAATGTTATCCATTTTAAATTTTCTTAAATGTCAGACACAACCAACTCTCCAAACACAGATGACAAATTCTATGCATATTCTGTTTCTCCTATAGCTCTTCACATACTATGAAATCCAAACGTACGTTTTTTCGCGGCAGTAATACTGTAGACATCTGCTGCCCGAATTTCTGGTTATTGCCACGCAGATTCATTCGTGCTTTTCCTCAGTCTCTCAAGGCGATTCATTGGACAGTAATTTTAAACAGTCATGATAACTCCTATCAAATCCCTGTCTGCTCGATGTTGATCGTCACATTTCCGTATTATTCGACGCTACAGAATATAGGCCTGTGTAGTTGAAACCTACACGTTGCAGAACACAATGATCCACTAAATCGCGCCAGTTAAACAACTGGTCACCCTCTACCCACTAAGGAAAACTGTGGCAATTTTTAGATACAAGCAAGAACCTAATGTTTACAGCTGTCGCAACTCCTGTTGGTCCCTCTGGCATGTTCTCAGATATAAACTTGTACAATTCAATTGTCGGCATTGTACCACCTGCGGCTGTGTTCTTGCCAAACTGATTTATGTGCCTCATTTAAATGTAAGAATATACTCAGACTGCAAGGTATAAAGTACAGCGACTTCCCAAGACTTGTGCGATTTCACTACAACTTCTGAGTGTCTTATTTTATAGCAGGGTCTAATTATAAAGACTAGTGAAAGAATTATCGGCAATAAATTCTTATGGGCATTAACAAACTGCATCCTGCTGCTTTGTATTTCAATTCATGCGTATCAGGTTAAGTGAAAGTACCGGACTCTCATCTTACTTGTTGGCTTTATTTATTTGGCCCGGTAACTGGTCCTAAGTTGACAATTCTTGTCTCTCAAATCTCAATTGCAACTGTCACGTACAGTATGGTCAATGTAGGCCTATATAGAACTGCTGAATTCTATATGTTTCGTATAAAATGAAACAGGTTTTAATTTTGTAAAAATTCAACCTCAAACACGGCACAAATATTGAAGATGACAATGTCATATGGATCTACACTAAAATACCTGTCCGCGCTAGTGTAGCCACGTCGTTAGTGACAAAAACAGCTTTTGGCTTATCGCTAATATTGCTCCATCGCTGCTTCCATTTCACCATTCAAAATTACGAGATATCATTGCAGAATTTTTATACATACTTCACGATACGGACTACAATGGTTTTATTGACAGAAGAACGTTTTCTGATTTTCTTACGTGTGAGCGTGATGGCGGGGTCTAAAAGCAAGTGCAGATGGATTTAACAACAGCCATTCAGAAACAAAACGCAATATTGGAGAAATTCAGTAGAGTTAAAACAAATTGTTTGTGTAGCATACTGACTATGTCGGAGGCTAGGACATAGTTCCTCTGGATCCCGACGTTTCAAAGGAATATACTGCCTTAATCTTCAAGGATTCCGAGATCCCAACATATATATATACATAATTATAATATTATAATTATGCTTGCCAAAGTTTGTTGATAATGCAGATAAAACTGCAAAATATTCGGTAAATTTATGTGACTTGCATTACGAAGTAGGTCTGCGTGAGTAATTAGACATAAGAACTTCTCAAGAAATTCTGTTTTTGTGGGATATATTATGACGTAATCGAGTGTTTGGATATATACACTAATAGCACCAACAAACGCGCACAAGTATGTTGAAGTTAGTTTACATACACAACAAACTACCACATGTGTCGGCCAATACGTGGTCATCTTCATGGATGTAAAATACAAACGTTCAATACATTAAACTTATGACATGAAATTATAAAAGAATCAGAACCAATTCATAGGTATAAAGATGTGTAAAACTAACTTCAGCGTACTTGCGTGCGTTTGTTGGCACTATTATTGCATACATTCGAATAACGCACGGATTATGAATCATACAAAGCTAGCTCAAACATTCCAGGAAAAATAAACAGAGTTAAAGAAATCCTTTATCAGTGGATTTAACTCGTTAACGGAGTTTACTGCGTTTACCTCTAAGCAGATGATTCAATTCTCCCAGTCTGGATCGCTTTTGTCAAGTGGCGGGTTGATCCCACTAACATAATTACCAGCACAAGTGTCCCCACAGACTGCAGTTGCGAAGTTAAGTCCCAACATTGCCTCATCTACTAAAGTTCCTCTTACAGTGAAAAAAAGAGCAGAGAAGTAATGTCCTATTTCATTTCAGTTCCAAAACATGTAGCTTAGTATTGGTTGTATGACATCTTTCAATGGAAATGTAAACATTTAAAACGCAACAAATCGCAAAATACTCTGTGAACATACGAGTATGTAAAAGATTTCGTTACACGTATCTTTTCAGTAAGGACATAAAACGAGGGCGGCCCGTTAATCCGTGTAACCTATCCTTTAACTCTAGAACTAATTAAAGAATACTTTAGTATACATGAGATTAGGGACCAACACCAAACATATGGCACGCGGTTCAATTTCTTCTCTATACGTCATAAGAAGTCCTTTATATTCAATATGAAGCTACGTGAAATAAAACTATCAGTATCTCTCAAACGGCCTATCTCGTACGTAATGTATGCGTGACGCAAAATGTAGACCTCATTAAGATATGTAACTTATCTGAAACATTTTTCGATAAGGTGAGTAGTAAATGCCAAAGAAAACAATGACTGATTTTGCAACCTCGAATGAAGTTAATGTTACGCTGGTCTTGTTTCTTTACCAGTGCATTTGTACCGTAAATCAATTAACATACAGGCCAATGCAGCATTCAAAACAGTGTACATTTATCTGGAAAACATGTATTTATTTATGTTTTATTTAAAAGTGCTACCAGTAGCTCAGACTTTGTAGCATAAATTGGGAAAATGATTCGTAAATACCAAGCGGAAAGGATAAGGAAGGAAAATGTCCTTTATTAATCGATGTAGGCTACTATCTGGCATATACGGGACGGGACTGTGGGAATATTAACCCTTTAAAGACGAAGCGTATCTGTTTTATATAAGGACTCAGTGCGTACCGCGCTGTAAACACTCTCCACTTCGGTTATAAAAACCAATCTCTTAATGTTTTATAAGGCAAAAGTTACTGTTTGTCCTGAGATCCGTACAAAACACATAAACGCAATGTGGGCACTACGTAGAATTTTTTAATGTTAAACCCGGTCGTATGTAAAGTTACCGCTAGGCTTTAAAAGGTTAAACAAGCCAGTCAAAATAGCCAAAATGCTATTCGAGGATTTCACTCGAGTCACTGCAAATAAGAAGCAGAATTGCTGAACCCACGGTGACATTTGGCGCAGAAAGTCGGCCAACACATACGTAGAGTATACTTATATCTCTTTCTAAATTAAATTAGCTCTATAAAAATATCGTATACTTTGTGCGTATATTAAACATCCATTACACATTACGGTGCAAGGAGCCGGGTCTACAGCGCTCACCGATTCTACCGTTCAGAGCTCTTTAAGGAACGTGAGCTGTGGCATTAGCTATTACCGCTGATATCACGTACGAACTGTCTTGTCATATTACGGTTTTCAAATTACCGAAGTGAAATAATATTCCAGACAAAGTTCAGGTGCTGCTACTATCGTCACATCTCCGATTGTCCCTACTTCCCACCGCGAAATTAAAATAAGATGGCGCATGAGTGACGTCAAGCAAGTCGCACCGAGACAGGAATCGTTTGAGGTGTTGTCAGATAAGGGGCTTCAAATTTAGTGTTCCCATACCGTTAAGACACGCGTAAACACAGACTTTCAGAGAAATGTCAACACCGTGCACTGGCCTGCATTGTCCGCCAATTGCTTCCGCTAATTAAACATATTAAGATTAATATCATAGCCCGTGCGTGTAAGGTAATATAGGTCTTGTGTGCGTCGTCTTTTATTTTCAAACACTAAAACTTACCGACACAAAACGATCATCTCCGAAACATATCACGCACACATACACCGCGTAAGCACACATATATACCCACATGTAAGTACATGCGTATGCATGCATACGTAAATCCATGTACTGCGTGTATTAGACACATTACATACATTATACACATACGTGTACGTACGTACATACCATACATATATAGAGACATACATACGTACGTACATATATACATACGTATACACATACATACATACATACATACATACATACATACATACACACACACACACACATATACATACAAACATACATACATACATACATACATACATAGTACATACATATATACATAAATACATACATACATACATACATACATACATACATACATACATGGTACATACATACATACATACATAAATACATCCATCCATACATACATACATACATACATAATACGTACATACATACATACATACATACATAAATACATACATAAATACATACATACATACATCCATACATAGTACATACATACATACATACATACATGCATACATACATACATAGTACATACATACATACACACATACATACATACATACATACATACATACATACATACATACATAATACGTACATACATACATACATACATACATAAATACATACATACATACATCCATACATAGTACATACATACATACATACATAGTACATACATACATACACACATACATACATACACACATACATACATACATACATACATACATACATAGTACATACATTCAAATAAATTTTACTAATTCGTGGTATCTGTGACAAAAAGCTTCATCAGCAGTAAGCAGTAATGAAGACTGCCAAATTCCCAGCACTTGACAAATCTCGCTGCTGCGCATCTAAAGCCACCAGCCTTCTTCCTTAAAGCAAACAGTACAAACTTCCTCAAAGCGACAAAGATCGATGTGGGGGAGAGAGAGTCGCAGAAATCGGCAAATTTTGTGCACTAAGTACATACTTTTAGAAAGCTGTAAGTACACTTTTGAACTAGAGCACGACACGAAAATAATGACAACTGTTATGTGACAAGTGCCTGCGAGTATTACAACGATTCAGGCGGTTAGTCGTCGGCTTCTCACCGCCAAGACGGCGGTTTCGATGCCATGCCAGTCCATGTGGGATTTACGGAGAACAAAGTGACACTGCGACGTGTTTTTCTCCGGGTACTTGAATTTTCTCCTGCCAGCATTATTCCACAAATGATATATACGAATTCAATCATCTATTGCCGACGCTGTACAATCTTATCGACTAAAGTGATCATTAAAAACACACTTTAGCACTATTAAAATACTATTAAAAATTAATAAATGAGGTTTTCCTTTCGTCATCGCTACGGAATTAAATCAGGCACGGAATGCTTTCCGGGAGGTTTGTTACACACTTAAATAGATATTTGGACACGGAATATTCAGATGTGACATGCTATATGCTTGTTATCTTTACTGAAGCTGTAGGTAGGCTGTCCACTTCAGAAACATTGATTAAACCGGGTATGAAGCTGATAGCGATTCTGAGAAAAGGGATCAAAATGAGAGGCGTAAAATGCAAAGAACATACAGAATGTTGATACGGAACTACACTGTCAAGCAAGATAAAAGTGCCGGCTATATTTGAGAAGTGAGAACCAAATTCAACAGGCACATGCCGCGGTAAAACAGAAGGATTTTTTTCACACGACGAAAATTTTCAGGTTCAATTAATCCAGTGGTGCTTAAGTCTACCATATGTTTTAAAATTAAGAAAATATGCACTTTGCCACACAATGTATTTAGGTGTTTCGTACGATCGTAAGAATGAGCGTGTTTTATTTAAAACGCTGTCAATTTGAGGTACAGTATAACTCCAATTATTCGGACGCTGGTTATCCGGATGCTCGTTATCAGGATCGGTTTAGCCCTTTAGATAACTTTGTCGAGAATTCTACAAAATTAATTTGCCTTGAAATTACCGGTTATCGGGTCGATATGTCCTGAATTCTTCAAGTAAAACTGTAAGTCATTTTCTTATTGTAATTGCACTACATCTTTTTTATGGTTTAAATTTTTTCCCCCAATTGTCAAACAGATATTCGGAATTATGTAGCAATGTTTTATCTGTAGCTAAATAAATATATAGCTTAAAATAGCCGTTTTTAGACTATCTTTTCACTTTAAATTGCCAATGTAGCCTATTTTCAAAGAAAAATCCAATCATCCGGATTTTCTGTATATCCGGACGGCCCGCAGTGCCAATTAACCCGGGTAATTGGAGTTTTACTGGATATATAAGGTCGATTAATGAAATCTGAATACTGAACACTGAGGGAATGATAGTGAAAAACGGGGAAAACACAATTTCTGGGAGAAACACCCGTCCTAGAACACCTCTGTTCATAATAAATTCCCCTTCAACTGACAGTGTATTGTTATTGCCTTAACGAGAATTAACCGGTCAGTGTTGGTAACGGAGATCACACTGTATTCTGTGAGAGACAAAAACTGAAAGTTTTGTATATAAACAACAGGAACATCAGTATTCACGTGGATTAAGTACGGAAAAATAGCTCATAACTTGAATAATAATAATAATTCTGATTTGTGCAGGGTGTTTCGTGAATTATAGATATCATTCTTGGAGATGCTTTCATAAGTTTTTGTGATCAAACTTTCATATAAACATGTGTTCGATTTGAAATGTTACGAAGTTATGACCGCTTGAAGTTTAGAATAAAGAGGCAATGATCACTAAAAATGCATGACGTAAAATAATAAAAAAAAACATATTACCCGATAAAATTGACGTCGAATTTTAACTTAATAAAATGCCTTTAACGCACACTGACCTGCGCTTAAAGCAGGTAGGCCTACTCGAAAATCTCACTCTCTGCCGACACGCACCTCGATGCTCGATTGTGAACCTACAGTGTGAAAATTCAGAGACAAGCCTGGAATTTGTACACGTCACCCGTCAGCTGCTCGAGGTAACGTAGCCTAAAGTAACACTCCATGAGTTTTACACAGTTCATTGGAGTGCTTTCACGAGAATTGAAAAAAAAAACACCCACAACACAATAACCTTTGAGAACAGGGCCACGTTGATAGAAATTTTTTATTACAAATACATAGCAAATCATCTCCAACAGTAACGTCTACAACTCCTGAAACACTCTGTATAACCGTTTATATAACAAAACGCTTAAGCAAAATCCTAAATTAGGACGTTCTCAAACTTACTGTGCACAGTAAACATTTATGTAACATAATGGCTAACAGAAGTTCATAATCCAGAAATTCTAGAACATTTTCAGAAGCGACTTTTCAAGAATTGAATATCGCATCCACTGAACCAATTAAAGTATTTCACAAAATTACCTCGTTATACGCCTTCCATAACTTTCGCCTTTGTGTAAGCTTTCTATGTAACCATGCAGATTACATTATACATACACATATGGGCCTTTAAAACTGAGTAAAATGCCAGAGTGTACACTGTAAGGGTAACTCGCTGTTACGCTTTACTAAGGCAAGTGGTCCTGTACAAAGTAAACCTTACGAGAATATTCTAGCAATTTATATAGCAGTGCTGTATTGGATTTCTTTTCTAAACAAGACTGCACAAGTTGTACTTTCTAACGTGGTACGCAGAATTTATCCAGGCGTTCTTCACTTTCAGATTTCTTAAGGTTTCATGGTACACGCATATATGTTCGGCTTTTGTTGCGTCGATTTATACGAAATCCAGAAAGGGTTACCAGCCTTATGATCAGACTCGTCGTACAGAATAAATCGAAATTGTCAGGAATATGGAAATATGAGTAGAAACCCATTTGCTGTCCCAAGTAAAGTAGGACTTTCGCTGTGCCGATATTCACGAAACTCACAGTCACTCAACAAACGTTTGTGGCTCCATCTTGCAGGGCCGAAATTCGAATCCCTGTACGGGCGAGATACATTTCTTCTTGAGATCGTCCACACCAGGTTTCGGGCCAATCCAGCGTCCTATGCAATATATACGGGTGTCCTTTGCCTGCTGTAAAGCGATCGGGGAGTCAAGTTGACCACTCACTACAATCTAAAGTCGAAGTTAGGAATAAGTGGAGCTATACGTCTACTGCTTCATATACTTTCATGGCGTCAAAAGGGACTTTATCTTTCTTTTATCCTTTACCTCTTCGAGATAAATGTATCCAGATCGGAAGGAAAAAAGCACAAAATTCAGGCAGAATTTCCTAAGGTTTAAAGTAAAGTATGGCTCCCAGTGTTTCCACGCTGCCGAAAATCTTAACTGCCTAATGGTATTACGTGGAAATATTTTGTATTAACCCTTTAAAGACGAAGCTTACCTGTGTTATATAAGGACTCAGTGCGTACCGCCCTGTAAACACTCTCCACTTCGGTTATAAAAACCGGTCTCTTAATGTTTTATAAGGCAAAAGTTGCTGTTTGTTCTGAGATCCGTACAAAACACATAAACGCAATGTGGGCACCACGTAGAATTTTTTAATGTTAAACCTGGTGGTATGTAAAGTTACCGCTAGGCTTTAAAAGGTTAAATTCCGTACAAATCGGTCAACAAATGTAGAACTTAATTACGGCCCTACTTTAGTGCGGTTTTCATTGTACTTATTTTCATGAAACGCGTGATTGCTCGACAATTTCTTTTGTAAATAATACCTACACCAAATTTCGTGAAAATCCGACAGAACGTTTAGTCGCCGATGCTATGTCACAGACGGAAAATGGACTGATGGGTGGACTTACGTGACCTTCACAGGAGGCTTTCATTTTTTTACTTCTTAAAAACCTCCACAATCAGACATGTTTCTCGAAGTCATACGCGATTCAGACAAACGGACAAGCATAGCGTTAAGTACATCTCAATGTGACAGAATATTCTGGAACCTGCTGAGGATTTTCCAGGACAGAAGGAAAAATACGGCTCGAGGGAGGCTCTGCAGCTGAGACCACATTACTGCGAATGATGCTGCTGAGTGAGTAGACCTCATTAATCGACTGTCCAGACTTTCCAGTTAATTTCATGTAAATATTTATGTGAAATGAAATTAAGCACGCTTTTATCGGTAAGAGACGGACGACTTTAATATTAACCCTTTAAAGACGCAGCGTATCTGTTTCGTGTTAAGGGCTCAGTGCGTACCGCTCAGTAAACACTCTACACTTCGGTTATAAAAACCAGTCTCTTAATGTTTTACAAGGCAAAAGTTGCTGTTTGTTCTGAGATCCGTACAAAACACATAAACGCAATGTTGGCACCACGTAGAATTTTTAATGTTAAACCTGGTGGTACGTAAAGTTACCGGTAGGCTTTAAAAGGTTAAGTACAAGTGGCAATAAGCACTACCACAGGATGTCTGGGCAGTTTTCTTTGGCTACGTGTATTAAACTAGCCATGCTGACGGAGTCATTTGATGCGTCACAAATTAATCACGTAGAGCCCTTGACAAAGGGATATAATCTAATTTAACATTGTCCATACCGCTGCGTGCTTATATATAATGAGACGTGTTAATAACAAACTCGTACACAAATGATAAAATCCAGCATTCACACACCTTTGTACAAACCTCAACACGTTTCGATGCCTTAATGCATCATCATCAGTGGACACTACATTAAAAAACACTTGAAAACACAATTGTACACACTTCAGAACACACAGAACAGTTTTTAAATTGTTCGTTAGAAACGTTACCATCACGCCACGCAGTTTAAGGCAGCATGTTGTTAAAACACTTAAAAACACATAGCATAGGTTTTAATGAACAATTTAAAAGTGTTCTGTGTGTTTTTAAGCGTGCTTCTTAAGAGCTTTTATATGTAGTGTCCCCTGCAGATGATACATTAAGGCATCGAAACATGTTGGGTTTTGTACAAAGGTGTTTGAGTGTTGGATTTTATCATTTGGTTACGAGTTGGTTACAAATACGTACCATTGGATACCCTCTAATTTTGCCAGTATAAATAAATGTACAAGTGTTAGGTTTAATTCAACTGGACAATATTCTATTTATTAAATATCTCGAACCAGTTACAAAACACACTACATCAGAAAGAAAAACGTCGAAATGAGCTGTTAAAGTAGTGTAAGTCGGTTAGAATATGCAACTGAGTGCGATAAGAATTAATATCACTACACGCATTTGCAATTTACGTTAGAAATGTGCCACGCGTGCATCTCTTCTACTGAGACAGACATCCAGATGAAGGCGACATTGTGTCTCGGAATTTCTGGTAGCCCCATTTCACTAGCTAGAGCATTCCTGTGTTTTAATATCTTAACTTGTCCCAGTATCAAACGGCTCCATAAATTGTGCTCCTTATGTACACACAGAAAAGAACATGAAGGGGAATTAATTCTGGGGAGATTCTTCATTTAGAGAACTTCAAACAAAGTTTATAAAAGGGTAGAGCCCTCCGTCTTGTTGGAAGGCTTCAACTTCATAGTTTTCCAGTTTAGGAAAACCAAATACACAGAATGTCATTTGATATCTCTCCTATCAAAGGAGGAGCAGATGAGGAACATCAGCAATTCCAATACCAAGCTTGTGTCTTCAGGCCATCTTACTTTACATCCAGTCATTTATCACAACTACGAATAAAATGACAATCTGACATGTCTAAAACATTCTGCAGATAAATTGCATATGTTCTTGTCTCGAAGCAAAACGCAATATTTCAGGCCCGTAATATCTAGCTGAAAATTGTCTTTTGCTTATCTTCATATTCAGAGTGCTGTAAGACACAAGGGGTATGCCAGTTTTTATAATTTGTTCTCCAATAATCTTATTATTAAGATCTTTTACATACGTCAATGTTGTACCCAGAAACATAATTTTGTGTAATGCTCATACCTTAACAGCAAGTATTTCAACTACTATTTTCTAATAATTTTTGTTTCGTGTTATATCTTCACTGGTCTGTAGGATAATTTGTGGTTTTTTGACACTGTTTATATTACCCCTAATAAATGTGTATAACCATCACAAACACACAGGCCACATAAACGGAAGCATTCATTTACAGTTCTCTCAGATAATTTGCTGTCTCATGACAGCATATTCTGGGGAAAAATTAAAAATCAGTGAAAATAAAATACCCCTCCTTTAGCCCCTATCAACTAAAAAAGACACAAATTTTACCACATGAAAAGTAGTAGACACCACAACAAAACTATGATTAAAATGACACGTTTTATGGATTTACAAATTCAACTGAAATAATATTTATTTTCTGCATAATGGAATTATACGATTTCTTAAAATGTCAATTTTTCATGTGATTATCCATTTTGTATGTAGTTATTCCAATAAAAACATAGTCAAATGTAGTAAAAAAAACTTGTGGTATGTGTGCAGGCATAACCATTGCGGTGTGCTTTTCCACTCTTGTTACACTAACAAACAAAACGGAATAAACCAACCGCATGAAGCAGAATTGTGCTTAAGCAAATACCAATTCCTCAGCCAGCCCAGATAGCCCCGCATTTTACGGGACCCGAAGTTTCATTGTCGTGTTTACAACATTCCGCCATTTTTTCTATCCAGAGCCAGATTAATCCAGTCCAGGCTCTCCCACCCTGTTTATATAAGATTAATTTCAATACCACTCACACATCTAAGCCTGGGCCTTCCAAAATGGTGTCTATCCTCCACGTTTTCTTACCAAATTCTTTCCCCTCCCCCACACATGCCACATACTCCGCTCAGCCTCCTTAATTTGATGACCTGAATAGTATTTGCAGAGAAAGCTCCTTTTGATGCAGCTTTCTCCAGTCTCCTCTTACTTCCTCCCTCTGACGCACAGATATCTTCCTCGGCACCCCATTGCCGAACACCCTCGCCTGATGTTCTTCCCACAACGTGACAGGCCAAGTTTCACACCCATACAAAGCAGCAAGATTATAATTTTGTATATTTTAATATTTACATTTTTGGATAGCACACTGGAAGGCAAAACATTCTGATTGAATACTGGCGGACACTTAACAAGAACTACTATAAATTTATTAAAGTGTGTCAGAGAACAAATGCATGTAGACTGGAATGGGAGTCACCGTCCCATGCGTGTGATTTTCAGCACAAGATCGGATTCCATTTATTCAGTCAGGCGAGCAAAAGGACTGTCAGCACGGTCCACAAAAGCAGCAGTCTAACAATTGAAATGCCACAGAGGCTAGACACAAAATAAATTTACTATCTCAAGTATAATCAAAAATGTTCTTTATCTATTCCTAGAGCAACGCTGTTCCTCCACTGTCTCTCATGCTGCTAAATACTTTCTGCGTTGCTCAATTATGTCAGGAACGTGTGTGAAGGTGTAAGAGTATTTACTTTCCAGCACAGAAAAGTGTGGAAAATATTAATTTGCTGACTCTGCAGAAAACGATAACGAAATTTCACGATAAAATTTGAAGTTTTTTTTCCGAAATCACTATATCCATGCGGTTTTTGTTCCTTCCTCAGGGCGTTACGTTTAATTACGTGTCATCGTCGTAGTCCTTCCCTCTTCTACCTGCTCACAGCAGGTGTCGAGGTTGTTGATTTTCACTAGATCACACTCAGACACACACCACAGTCGGTATGACTCCTCCGGAAGAAAGATTGGCCCGTCGCAGAGACCTCTACCTGACAACACAAACACTCACAACAGACAAACATCCATGCCCCCGGTGGGATTCGAACCCACGATCCCAGCAACCCCTCGGCCGCAGACCTACACCTTAGACCGCGCGGCCACTGGGATCGGCTCATTATGTTTCATATAAAATATGGATTGGGATATCTGTCACTCACACGTGGAGGAGAGTGTGGAAAGAAGCGCACGTGGTGTGTCAGTTACATTAACTTACGAAAATTATGAAAAGTCTCAGTCTTGACACCAGTCTTGAAGCCACTGGGAAACCCAGAAAAAGAAATGGAAGTGCTGAAAATGGAAACTTGAGTTTCATCGTAAAAAGTCAAGCGTTTCTAACCTAAAGATGCTTCAGCTTTCAGTATGTTATTAACATGTGAGCCGACAATAGGTGCCTTTGAACACGAGCGCTTCAGTACAAAGATGTGACAGCTGAATACGACGTCTCTTGAACCGTGTCCTGGCGCATGGCACGTGTCATGAAACGTCTCGATTGCCGCAAGCTCCTTACTGCTCTGTGACAAAGAGGTCCTTGTTTGTGACAGGACAAACCGGATGTGTATATTTTAAAGAATATGCCCGTCATAATTCAATTATAATACATAACGCGTGTTAATCATTATATGAAGACCTACACTCAAATTTCTGGCTCAGAATCTTAATGTAAAAAATGTTGGATCAGAGAAATATTTCTTGTAAATCATGTAAATTGCCCATGTCCCATGCGTCTACATTTTGTACAATGCTTTTACATGAAGTGATCATTTCGAACGTCTCGATATACAGGGCGTCCTTTCTGCCTTCCATTTGGAAGGAATAAAGTACAAGCCTCGTCCTATGCACCAAGTTATACGACTTTTCGTGGTTGTTCTCGGTCCCACCAAACCGATATAAAAACACCGTCTTACACCAACCCAGCACCGTTCCTGCCCACGTCCTCTCCAAAATATCAAGTTAAACTGACACTTCCTTGGCCCATGTACTGACATTGTCATTAAATACACCAGCAACAAATAAAATTGTCTATCATAAGGCAATTCTCTTCTCTATTACACAGGTAATGAGCGAAGCTTTTATTTACAACACGATGGCCCGGTAACTCATACCACTAACTCAACAACAACAAAACCTTTTAATTGTTTATATGAGTTTTCGTCGTTTTTCGATATACGTGGCCTCCTATATCACCGCAGGTTTAACCTGCGTTTAATATCTGGAAATTTTAAAATTATGACATGTTAACACAAATTCTGAGAGTACAGTTTAAGACCAAATGTATGGTGCACGAAACTATCCGTCTGGAACATATATTGTAGCAGAGCAGCGATGCCGTCACTCACCAAATTTTCGAAAAAATACATGGAAGTTTTTCTTTTCGGTGTTATCAAGGTTGGTCACGTGTAAATATCAGTGCGCTGGATGGCTGACGATGAGGTCGAGAGGCAGCCTAAAAAAAATTCTGGTTACCTCCAGTTCCCTGTGGAACTGAACGCCGGAAAGAGAAAACACAGAACATAAATTCCTTTCATACGAGTTAGCGAACCACAGGCAACAAAATTTAGTGCAGGCCTACCTGTCCACAGCGCTGTAGACGGTGTCTTTGTTGAGAAATCACCGTTGCGTTGCCGTATGAGGTCTCTAAGGTAACCATGTTTGAACTTACCTGTAACGAGACAAAGAACTTCAATTAACAACCACAAAAGTTGAACAAATCGTTTTGGAAGCGTTTAGAAATAACATGCCACTCGGGATAGCGTAGTCGGTATAATGTCTAAGCTACGGGCTGCACGACGGAGATTTGTGGTTCAAACCCGGGCAGACGAGATCTTTCTCGTGTCAGTGGCGTCCACACCGCCTCTGAGGCCAACCACCCCTCATATTCAATGCGCACCAGGGGCTCTGTCCCAGGTGATAAATCTCCCCGGGGGGTGGAGGGGGGGTTGTAAAGCCGACCGATCAACTCCCTCTAATACACAGACTATGAATATATGTGTATCTCTCTCCACTTATACATATACTTTCATGGCCTACGTAGAAACAACTTTACTTTTCGAAATAGAAAAACACGGTGAGAAATTTAGTCCTAGATGAAAAATTCACGCAAGGTCACGGAGGTTTATCCTACATTTGACAGAAGGAATAAACGTCAATGACAGAATAGTCCTGGAAAGGGAGAAAGAGACAGAGATAGAGAGAAAAAAGAAAGCATACACAAATACAGTACCCGAAATTAACCCTTTAAAGACGAAGCCTATCTGTTTTATATAAGAACTTAGTGCATACCGCGCTGTAAACACTCCCCACTTCAATTAAAAACCAATTTCTTAATGTTTTATAAGGCAAAAGTTTCTGTTTGTTCTGAGACCCGTACAAAACACATAAACGCAATGTGGACACCACGTAGAATTTTTTAATGTTAAACCTGGTGGTACGTAAAGTTACCGCTAGGCTTTAAAAGGTTAAAGAAAGAAGGAAAACTCATTTTGGCATACGCCTTGCAAAACAAAACAGATATTTACATAAGCTCATCTATCAATACGTGCTGTATAGCTGAGAGTTTAAGCTGACCAGGATCTAGCTGTCTGTACACGCGGATCAAAAGTTCGAATCCCCTTTGGGCACGGATATTTCTGACTTCTCCTGTGTTATTATATTCGCCCATGCATACAGCCCAGTGCTTGATCAGTACCGTCTTCAGTAAGGATAGACAACAAAGGCATTCTGGAATAATCACATGACGTCAGCCAGCCTTGCCTAAATAAAACCGTGCAGGTTCCTTACTTTGATCCGAGGAACACGAAAAACTTGCAAACTAAAGATTAAAACAATAAACATTAAACTTAAGGCAAAGGATAAACACACATACATGCGATGGCATTGCTTTTATTGATGGAAGGAAGACAACTGCACTGCAGACCAAAACACTTTCCAGGTCACGCACGAAGGTGAGCTCTGTGAAAGATCACGTACTTTGAGTAGGCACTCACACACACGTGCATAGAAGTGTTATTAGTATATTTATCAAATGAAAGTCTAAGTTTATCCATCTGTACGCCCCACCCTTGTAAGATAATTTTAATTACAGTGTAGCGTGTGGAGTGTGCTGAAACACATGGCAATAGCTTGTGTGGATTTATAACCGCACATTCTGAACCTTCCTCGAGGGAAAACGGGTTAGTTGCTTAAGTGTGTATAGAGACATGGAGGTTAAAACAAGTGGCTACCACAGAAAACAACGAATGCTTGATCTTTTCATGGGATGAATACAATAACATAGGATGTTTAGAATACACATGCTTTAATGATCCATGTATAAGAGAATGCATGCCATTCGCATTCCTCACATGAAGAAACGAAAAGAAAAAAGAAAAAAAGAAGAAGAAGAAATTACGCCTTCAGTGAATTTACGGCGATCAATAGCCTCAATAGGAAAGAAGAAAGCTTAAAAATTAATTAAACAGGAAACGGGCAGCCTTCTAATTATTCTTTGTCCACTTACTTTCATCTATATAGCTTACGAGTTACACGTGGCGTTTACACGCAAACAATTTTACAAAACGCAATTTCAATTGGAATTCTACGTACTGTACTTCCAATGCAAAAGCAAGCAAATTAGATCAAGCAATAACGGAAATGAAGCGACAACGGGGGAACCGGTGGGTGACCATAACTGAGGCTTTTCGTCGAGTTCTTGGTTAACACTAGTCGCTAGCCAGAAGAGTCCCTTTACACGTCTTCGTCTACGATCCTTTCCCTTTCTCTACGCATAATGGTTCGTATATTAGATTCCACAACATATGTCCTGTAGTTAGTTCAGCGACATGAAAGAACGTACAAAACATCCACTGTATGTCAGAGCATTTTTAGAGGAAACAACTTCCACGTTTTTTTACTTCCTGTTCGTTCTTTGCCGTCTAAATTGTCCTCATCAATTCCAACAGTCTGGTCCGCAGTAATTTTCCATAAGATCCATAATCTTCATAGTTCGAAAGCGGCCAACAGATAACAGAAGTTCACGGAAAAACCAACACAAAACACAGTACAATACCACGTCGATTTGAGCTGGACATTGCACTTGTTACAGCAGAGAATGATGTATTTAACTCGACATTGGACCGATAATTCTTAAACACATCCAAAACAACAAGCAGAAATATAAATCTCCTAATAGCAATTTTATGCAATAGTAACTTTATTCAAATACGGGTTGAATATGTGTCCCATATTTCAAGTAGTTTCTATATTCAATTTCACCAACGATCAGCACATGACACTGTGTCACAATTCAAGTAGATCTGGCTTTCAGTTTCACCAGCTGTCAGCACGTGACAATGTGTCACAACGAATATAATTACTGCATTCCATTTCACCAAGTATTAGAATGTGATAGTGGGTCAAAATTCACAACAACTTTGTGTTAAAACGGTTAGTGCCCTTAATGACAGCAGAGAGAGAGTAAACTTGAAAGCATACAATTTCGAGCAGAATACGAACCAGATCACTGATTAGGTGGAACGTTATGTGAGTCTAAGGAACTTGCGATTACACTTTACAACCGAATACTTGAGTGCTGAATGCAGGAATTAATCATAGTTTAAGTACAGTATAACACAGATGGCAGTGCATTGATTAAGTCCACCTCACATTATATTATATTATATTATATACATGCAAGGCGATCTCCTTGAAACAACCTACACTACGTAGTGGAATTCTGCGTTACGACACCATTACCACCGAATTCTGCGTTACGACACCATTACCACCGAATTCTGCGTTACGACACCATTACCACCGAATCCTGCATTACGACACCATTACCACCGAAGGCGGTTACCAACTTCCGGAAGAACCCCATACATCCAATTTCGGAACAGCAAAATCATCACGTTTAATGGGTAATGAGAAGATGATATACAAATTTCATATCTGGGTTTGGCCAAGAATCCTGCGCACCGAGAACTGACCTAGTAAAGTACATGTTTCAGACTGTGCTTCACCTTCACTGCAAGGAATTAACACAGACAGACGAAATCAAGACCATGCAGAGTGGGATAAATGTGACAGCAATTGTGCCTTCGCCTTTCACGACCATTCGACTTTTGTCATTATCCTGAGGAACTGAGCAGCTCCTAAGACGAGCTCCTTGAATATGCTGGAAGTTAGTAATGTAATTACGGAAAGATAAACACGTGTCTCATTTGTCATTTTGACACAAATGGTCACGACATCTATACGATGAGAGTAAAATCTTCTTCCAGTAAAGCGTCAAAAATATTTTCTCCTCTTTCTGCGTTCCTGCAATTTCCTAACCACTTATTCATTTTGTTGCCTGAATAGCCAACCAGCGCATTCAACGTCTCTTCTCATTACATTAATACACATTATAGATGTGTTACAACGACATAAAGCTAGATGTTAATATAGAATATTGACTTACAGATGACACTAATTGGATTTTACGAGCGAGCATAGAGTGGAAGCAGCTGAGAAAGCTGCAATTCTGCTCTTATAGCAACAAATTTGAAGTTAACAAAGCATTGTACATAGATGCAGCAGCGATTAATATCGAATGTAGTAGAGGGAAGGACGAGGATTAGACTTTCTCGAGCACCAGCACATCTGGAACGTAACAGAAATTCACTCGTACTAGGTGTGTAGGAAGGTTTGATCGAGATACAGCAGCTGTAAGCATTGTGCAAGTCACTTACCCCAGTCGATGAAAATAAAACTGTACTTAACATTTTCACCTTTTCACAAACCGATTTATCATTGTCGATGGCATACAAACACATTGTAGCGCGTAAACAATATTCCATGGGTAGGAATGACCTTACTGTGAAGTTGAACGAGAAACTGACTGAATCACGAAAGATTTTTAACTTTGCAACTTTCAGAACCGAAGAAGAAATGCAGCAGCAGCAGCAGCAGCAGCAGCAGCAGTACAAATTGTAGTATCTGTAATAGCACTAGTAATAGTAGTCAGTAGCATAAAAGAAGTTAAGAAGGAAAACAAGAAGAAGCGATCAAGAACGTAAGAGCGGAGGATATTAAGAACAATACAAAGAAGAGCCACAGTAGCTTAACTTAGGTGTAGAAATAGCTATGATCTTTCAAGCATAATCAAATCTTAATAAAGTGTAGTAAGTCTACAGAATTGCCTGTAGAAGACTTTTTTCCTCATTCGCAGCATTTGAAATCCCTTGCATTCTATAACAGCACTCAGAGAAATCTATACTTAAACGAAACTACGTCATAAATATTTCTACCGTTTGCTAAAAATATGTGATAATAAACACGATAATAATAATCATCATCATAATCATCATCATCTTGGTTTTTATAGGAGCAGACTATCTGATCTGTTCCGATACGCATTTAATCCTTGAAATATGAAAAGCTGAGACATTTTTGTGATCTTTGGAAGGGAGACAATGTGATCGCGACATTTCGTAAGACAACACACCACACAACGCGCGCACGTAAGTTCCAGTCTAGAGCGGGATATGACACCACGATTCAAGTATTCGCGCTTTCCAAAACCGTATAATCTTTAGGTCACGCGGCCACTTTAATCAATAAATCTAGTTTCACAAATCCTAAATCATAATTTTTATTAATCCATATATATTTATATATTGCTAAGGAAATGTTCTTTACTTTAGTTATACGACATCGAAATGCAAATACTGCAAACGAGCAGCAAACTACTAAAATCCATTAGATCGATTTCCCCTTAACCGATTGGTATAACATTACGTGTCTACGTGAAAATGCACCTCAGTGGTACAGAAGAAGAAATGAAAATGTGGCGTAAAAAAGCACCTGCATCTTGAGCATGATAAAACTTAACCCTCCCTCGCGACACGTGTACTCTCCCTCGCGACACGTGTACTCTCCCTTGCGACACGTGTACTCTCCCTCGCGACACTTGTGCTCTCCTTCGCGACACGTGTACTCTCCTTTGCGTGGTTGCATGAGCTGACTTTTGACATTTCAATGCTATCGGAGATCATGAAAATGTGGGTTCTTTGACGTGAGTTTGAAGTTTAAATAAAGCTGCATCAGTGTCCATGAATGTTGAAGTACAATATGGTTTTTCAGTGGCAAAACCATTCAGAGTAAAGTGAATAAAAGATTTAAAATTTCTTTATGTTTACGAGCGATTATGGGAAGCGTCCCTTTAACAAATACGTTCCCTTCATAACAAATACGCTCCCTTTACAGTGTTACTGATCACATTCTCAATATCGCTGCTACCATGTTAACCTTGGTCACAACACGGACCCTGACAAATTTTTCCGTTTTCCGCATTAAAGTATCATCACGTGTCAGCCCGCAGGAACAGAAATGATCAATACAATCCACATATCCAAAGACAATAAAAAAAAACCAATGTGCGTCATTGGAGAAAAACGGAATATTTCTGAGCCAATGTGTAATTCCTCTTGTGTTTTGTTGCTTAAAGCTATCTTCTGTTTTAAGTTGTAAAGAGAAAAGAGAAGACGAAGATGAAAAATTTTCAATATTAATTAAATTTCTCAAGAAGAAATAGTAAACTAAACAAATCACCAGCAAGTAATTAACCCCACAGAGCACACTCCTCCTGCAGAAACTGACGCTAGAGCAGCTGGTCAAGATGACGCACACAAAATACCCCAGTCACAAAAGTCCGAGACATTTAAGCCCAGTACACACATTCACAAAGCGTTTCTCTGATTTTCACTTGAATATTATCCACGCGTATACACTTCAGCCTAGAAACTTGCTTCAAAACCTTACAATTTTCAACTATAGGTGATTTCATCTTATGTACTTTGTTTCATCTTTCTTAATTTAACCACCCAAATAATACTCGTATTTAGTTAAACATACGTGTTATTAACTTCTTAAACGTGTTTCGGTTTTCCCATGTTGCTTCATCCCCGCTAGAAGAACATCGAATAAAAGAGAGGCAAATTTGGCCCTGTACATGCAACAAATCGCCGATCCCAGTGTCAGCGCGGTCTATGGCGCAGGTCTGCGGCCGAGCGCTTGCTGGGATCGTGGGTTCGAATCCCATCGGGGACATGGATGTTTTTCTTGTGAGTGTGTGTTAACAGGTAGAGGTCTCTGCGGCGGGCCGATCCCTCGTCCAGAAGAGTCCTACTGACTGTGGTGTGTGTCTGAGTGTGATCAAGTGAAAATAAATAACCTCGACACCTATTGTGAGTAGGTAGAAGAGGTAAGGGCTACGAAACGAAACATGGAACAAATCAGTATAATAAGACGTCATAGAAAAAAAATCGACTTCGACCTAAATTTTTCTTATTGATATATAGCGTGATGCCTTGGTGTCACGTTACGACTATTTTTTTCAAAGTCTTCTAATCCAGAAATCTAAAAACAATAAGGCTATTGCATACATCTTCTCGACCTCGAGGATGGCGACGAAAAACATAAGCCGCAAAATACGAATCATTAACAGAATTTAACACTGATGTCTACAAAGAACCTCTTACTTCCCAGTGCAAATTTTACTTCGCAGTGTGAATGCCAGTAAGTATATTTTCGATGTGCTTGATTCATTGAGACCTATTAAACTGTCACGAACATCGGGATCAACTCATAATGTAGAACACCTGTTTGTTTGCAGGTACATATTGGGTAAGGGTAACAAAAGCATAAAAATCCTGAAAAGTATAAAGATAGGGCGGTTTATTTTTAAAAATACAAACTTTTTAGAAGCACAAAATACATTAAGTGACTGAAGGAGAGGCCCATGCCATAATGCACGAAAGCAATCAACGTCACTTTATTAAACACAGAACCTGATCGAGGTATGTTATACAATTTTCAGTATAAATAATGGAGAAATATGACGTTTCAGGCTAAAGTTAAACTGACTTTCCATAAAACTAGAAAGTTTGCTACACCGATGTAAGTATCGATAAGACCAACTCACAAATCTGTACGAAATTTTATATAAATTACCATCCATAATAATTAAGCAGAAATTCTACGGTTACAGCTGACTGACCTTCAGACCAGCTTTCGCTGTTACTCACTACCTCAAGCTGAATTTACTCGTACTTAGGCTAGCATATGCGCTACGGTATCTAGTGAAATGACACGACACTGTCCACAGTTCACAGTTCATATTACTGTATTAACTACTTGGTCCAAATTGACATAAGAAATAGCTTTGCAAGTACGGACATGACCAAGTGTCTTGCGCACCTAAATATTTGTTGGGCTCCACAAATTAATAGTATTATACATAAGAAGGTGACGACTCTAAATTAAGCACACAGAGCAAATATTAACGGAGCAAGGTCATCCTGCGATTTCCTCAGACCACGTTAATGAAAAAATACCAAACGTCTCTTCCGCCGAGTGGAAAAGGCGATGTGTAAAGGGTGCTTGCTGAAGACGAGCGCGTGCCACGGCAGGCATTGTTATGTATGAGTTGCAAATTACTCTTCAAGCCCTAGGAATTGTGTCTTTGTTGATGTTTCCGTGCTATAACTAACACGTTGTGAGGTTTATTCTATACGTGTAAGATCAATTCCTCGAAATTTCACACTTCGTATTTTCGCGTTATTGATGGACAGGTGCCAGAAGTAGCTGGTTCGCAGATCGCGTTTCAACATGGCATTCTTTGGAAAATGAACTGGCAAAAAGACTAATTCTCCAAATGATTCACCTTAGTAATTTATTGAATAAGAATGTGAGGTTGCTGTCAGGAAACCCAGTCCTTCATCAGGACTTGCAGCACTCGTGTGTTTGTTGCCACATTGTGTTAGATAATCTTCAATCAACAACAGATGTTACAAGCCTTGTAGCAAAAGTTAAGACTACTCCACACTTAAAAATGTACAATTAATTTCCATGGAGACTCCAATTTCAAAATAGTTTCCTTTAAATTAAACAAGTACTCATTAGTTAATTCACAGAATGTCAACTGCCATACGAAGACATCATTTACCGCCCTGTATTGCATCACGCACTTCGATGTTATTCAAATCGCTAGAGATGTGGATTTTAAGAGCATAGGTCAGAAAACTAGTTTAGAATTACCCCTTAATTGCGTAGCCTTTAGGCAAAGATGTAGACTTTAAAGCAACCACGAAATGTCTAATAATTAGGTATGTTCCTTGTAGTTTACTTGTTTATTTTGATGAATATGAGTCAATTAAATTAGTGGCTATTAATGCACTGTCTCAAAATTTACAAAATAATTTCAAAAAAGAGCATCGAAATTTGAAATGAAATTGTATACTACAAATAAGAAACAAAATGAGAATTATAAATAACAAAAAATATAATTAAGTGCGTCTGACTTGATGTTCTCACAGCGGTACTGACAAAAATAAAAGTCCATTTGGATGTTACGCCGTGTCGAATGGCAAACAGTTACCGACGTTTCGACGTATCATATTACCTTCATCTTCAGGGACATGCAACCTGTTTTGACTGCGTCTATCAGTGCCACGGCTAAACATCCCAGACGACTTGAATGCCGAAAATAATAAAAAGGCGATTTAGACAGGAAGTTTCTTTCATGAATACAACAATATCCGGAAGTACTGATAGCTACGGGGACCGAAATTCGATGTCGCGTCCTCACCCTATCCCGTCTTCAAATCACACGTGACTTCACTTGACGAGCGTAGCCTAGATTTGCACTGTTGTCTGGCCTCAACCCGACACCCCCCCCCCCCCTCTCCACTCAGTATTGCTCTCGTATGGTATCAGCTCACATGTCGCCCCCACTGTTCCATTTGAATATGTCGCCAGGTGAATAACCCTCTGTAAGATACCAACATTTAACAAGACAGATACGAGAATTTTAAAGAAGGAAAACGTCCAAAATAGAAGAATATGCACCAACTGCCAACATTAATAAGAAAATGCATATCAAAGCAGCGCTTCCTGAAACAGGGTATTTATGTACCAATGTTATAATTACAATGAAGAAGGAGAAAAAGAATGTTGAAAGAAGGTAGCTAAATTTGCGCTGGACGCGTCCAGGCTTCTTGACGCCAAATAAGTAACAGAATACAGGCAACTGAGGCATAAGCAAGTTTAAATTAATTAAAGTAAAATGTAACATCAAAAGACTGTCTAGAGGAGGAAAAAAGAACCAACAGTGCAAAATAAAGAAAAAACTTCAGAACTTCAGAGAAAGAGAAGGAGATTAATTCACATGATGATGACGAAAATAAAGCTTCAAATTAATTTGATACTTCTATATCATATACAAGGGAAGTATGGAACACAAGACTACAGAAGTAAGTTACAGAATATTAGTTTTTCTAGTGAAGGAAATATTCCTGGTTGTATTACCATTAATCTTCATGATGTAGGCTGTGCACAAAACATACACAGACTCTACAGCAGACTGAAGAACAATGATGATGATGATGGTGGTGATCACGATGATTACGACAATAATAATAATAATAATAATAATAATAATAATAATATGGTTGATAATGATAGCAGCGGTAGTAATAGTTCACTTAAACTAAGAAATTATTTTCGTGTCGACTCAGCAGCCTAACGGCCATTGCAGACAGCACAAATACAAGCGACAGTACACAAACAAAATCAAGACAGAAGGAAACCCAGGACCAAATACTCATAGTACAACAGCAAGAATAAACATTACTACTACTACTACTACAGCACTACCATTAACACTAATGTTAATACTACTTTTGCTACTGCCACTACTACTACCACTACTACTACTACTACTACATTACTGCTATTAGCAGTAATGGTAATACTACTACAAATAATAATTACAACCACTATTACTACAACTATTAATAATAATAACCAATATTATTACTACTATTACTATTTATAATAATAATAATAATGTGGGCATATAAACCAATTGTACGTTCGCCGAGCACTCTTAAATGTCACTATCAGTTGAGACAACATGAACAATGCAGCAATGCCCTAGCTGCAGCTCTCCCTTTACACGCTTACTTTAATGAAAGTATAAATTACGTACAACGACAAAATTATCTGCCAGATATAGCTATCAACTTAGAGACTCCACGAAAATTTATATGTCGAAAACCGCGTGGGAAGTTTTGACATTTTCAGACGTCTATAGTGTTTAACTGCATCTGCTGTTATCGTGACATGTGCAGATCCATACGGCTAGACCGGAGAGCCAAATGCCGGAACTTGGTTAGAACCAACATCACGAAGCAGACAAAAGCTGATCAACATCATGTATTAACCCCACGCTATCATTACGTCAGTACCTACGGCATTGTGTTCAAAATTAAACTGCACATCGATTTTACTCATACGCTATGGAGTCATACGCTTAACGACAAAATGGATGGAAAGGAACAAAGAACGCGAGGTCATTATAAAATTATTCTGCTTTATAAAGGGGTACAACAGGATTCAACTGCCTTGTTAAGTATTAAATATGCGTCAATAAACTACCGACACAAAAGGAGGCACCCATGACACGGGATTGTTCAGTGCTCATCATGATTCGACGCAATCTTTTCCAGTACTTATAGCAGTCAAACGTAACTACGAGAAATCACGTAGTTTTACCTTTTTTACTCTGGTTTTTATATTCTCTCAATTGTTTTGCCTGCGTCACTTGTTCCTGCAGATGAATATATACCCGTGAGAAGTGGTTCAGAATTATAACAGCGCTGCCTCTTCCTGTGATGAGATCATGCACGAGTGAAGGTCCTCTGCATGATGCGAAAGGCATAGAGCAAACGTACTCTTATGTAAGATTCGTCAGTTATGTCCTGCCGGCTGTCCAACTATCAGTTTCCCGAATGTACTTCTGACGCATGGAGTTGGTTGGTTGGTTGGTTGGTTGGTTTGTTGGCTGGTTGGTTAGTGAGTCACTCAGCCTAGTGAGTTAGTCTAGTTTGCCGGTCAGTTATTTAAATAGTTATTTACCAGTACTTAGTTTGGCCTATTTACGTGTTTTGAGGAGAAAAATTGAGGTACCCTTCATGGGGTTAATCAACACAATAAGAACATGTCACTCAAATCGCTTCATGCACCACAGTATAAACCTTATTATTAAAGCCTGTTTCACACTATCTGTCTCCTCAGAGCCACCTTACAATCAGCTTGCAGTCTGAAAACGTATTCTTTTGTTATATTTAAATGCATCGTTACCTGACCGTGACCGTGCCGTGCCTTGATCGTAGGCGCTAGGGTAGACACTGCTTGACCGGCTCATGACAGGAACGTGACTGTTCCTATAACATCACTCTAGCCAGAGGGTACGCGGGTCCGCAGAGCGCAGGCATTATCATCAGGTTTTCAGCACTGTGGTTCAAAATGATACATTTCATTACACACCACTCACGGCGGACTATTTATCCTGTTCACGCATCACTGAATAAACACGCCTGTTTAGAGCTGACGTAACCCTAATAAAATATTTGCTTCCTAAATTTGATTATCAGGTTATTTAATGACTGCTTGAACTGCGGGTTTTATATCGAGTTGAATGAAAGTGGTGGAGGCATGAACATTTTATAGGTAGGGGAACCGACTTTGAAAATAAAGTCACGTTGCACCCGAAACTTAGACTGATGTGAAAGGAAAAGAGAGAAAGAAAGAAAAACTTCAGTCAGCATAACCGGTTACCTCCAGAACAGAAGCCAAAAGTACAGACCACAGACCACGAGATGATCCCCTTGAAAGGCGTCCGTCTGTGGTGCGGTGCGGGGGTCTGCTGGCCATAGGTGTGAGTGACTGTGCTAGTACTGCACACAGACTGAAAACGTCGAGCATTTCCAGTAGTGTGTAGTGAGCGACAGCATTTTATGAACGCTTTCAGTATGGGTAGAAGCAACTCGGCTTTCAATACGAAATCTTGTGCATGCGCATCTGTCGCATTCCTAGCAGGCATCACCTCCTGGTGTGCAGCGTGTAGTATATCATGTCGATACACCATCACCTGACGTTCTGAGATGTTCACAAATTTATTTTCAAATTCTCGATCTTACGGGAAGGACTCTCCTGTCAAGTTCGGGAAGATATGAATCCTTATCTCTGTTCGGAATCAGAATCTCCTGACTGACGCATTCGGTGATTTTGCCCCGTCCTTCCAGACAAATTTCGGGGTAGTACCTAAAATTATGCCACAACGTTTCTCCATATCCTTTTAAATTAAGTTCTGGGTAACCACAGTACCATTCGCCAATTCATACTGCGAGCTACCAATACTGTCATAAAAAAAACCAACCAAGAAAACCTACTTTTATATCGCACAATGCGACGTGACTTACTAGGGTGGATACAGTTTACATAACTACACAAAAAACCAACATAGGGTTTATGAATTCATACACCGGTAAAATTTACCAATGACAACATGGACTGTGCCAAAGTGATACTCACTTTATGTAGAGATTTAATAACACAGATTTTTCTTTCCTGATGAGAAACGTAAGAAGCACATGAGTACCAAACTTAGAAGTGTGCACGATTAAACCAAACAATTTAACTTTCTTGATGTAAAAATTAATTTATTCCATTAAGAATATAAAGTACAACAGGATAAAATAATTCTTCAAAGAGGGAGAATTGAATGAAATGTTAAATTTAAATTTAAATTTCTTAAGCCACGGGACACATATTTTCAAAAAATATAGACGCCACCTCAAACTTCTAGGCGGCAGAATGGTGACACGAAAGAAGGAAGCAAGTAAGCAAGTAGGTCCTACAAACCTTAGGCGTCACCGTACAAATTATAGTAGACATGGCCACCTGGCGCCGGTGACTTGTTCAACCCTGGCTTACGTGATTACATTTGCATACACCGAATTAGTTTTTGTTCGGTAATATACTACTTAAAATCAAGTGTGTTTCTTTTGTTGCTCACAACACACAGCGATTATTTCTCCAAACAAAATTCACAGAAGGAGATTCACAATGAATGCTGACTGTGTTCACTGTGAGACAGGAACTTAAGTTTCATATACGATTTGGACGAATGCTAGTCCTCAACCCATCCCCTCTTCAGAGGGTTCTCTGATGCAGCTATGACTGTGGGGGTCAGACTCGCCACTTAATGAGTTCTGGTCACGAGACGCCCCACCCCGATACCAAAACGGACAGAATGGCAGTCCGTTGCAGAGTAACTTGGACTGGGGCCCAGTCTTCATAGAGTTAACAAGAATCTTTAAATTGCGGCCAGCTTAAAGACTTTGGTACTTCTGTAATCATTATAAGTGTTAACTTACTTATTTTGAACCTTAAAAAGCAACACAATTGTTGCAATTAGCGTCCATTGCCATGAGTGTGTACTATGAGGATCACTAGCAGGGTGTCAAAACTAATATATTCATGAGTTTCCACACGTGCATCCTGATTTTAAGTGCAGACTTGCAATTACAGAAACGTTACGTGGAACGACGTCTGGTCGATTAAGCTATCCTTCTAGTTATGAAGTTAATTTAAACACAATAGACACAGAATTCATGTCTTCTGGTCATATTACAGCGTTAAGGACGGTCGATATTCTTAAACAAGTGTGTCAGCGGTGTGCTTGAAAGGATTGGTGGTTAAAATTTATATTCTACAGACCCATGCCTACCTCCGTCAATAATTTGCTCTTACTCAGCTCTTGTGCAGGTCAACGAAACCGGACAAAATGCTTAAGGATAAACGTTGTGTACTTCAATTTACTCTTTCACGGTACAGTGCTGACCATCCATAACCTGCTGTAATATTAAAAAAAAAACAGAATTTTGCCACGCATTGAAGTTACGTGTTTCGTTAGATTCACCCAATGAACGCCTGTCATTTCCCTGAACATAACATACAAATGTCTTTCTAATGGTCTTCCGTGTAAGACAAAATGAATTTGTGTGTGCCTTCAACAGATGTTGCTCTTCAGACGGTTAATACATACTCCCAATTCAACATAACGAGGCTAGGTAACATTCACTGTTAATTGTGTAATAATATCGAATGTAGTTAAGTGTGCGAAAAATTTGTACCATGTGGCAACACAACATATTCTTAGCACTATCCCGAATGGTAAGGGATGGTGAAATGTACGTATATTTAAAGACAAATGAGCACAAACCTTTGTTCACTAAAACATTTTTAAGCAAAGAAAATATAATTATTACTTAGTACGTTTGTGTATAAACGTCTTAAATTTAAGTTTTAAAAGCTCGAGTTAATGTGTGCATCTTTTTCTTTATTCTGAGTCTAAAAGAACCTTAATGAGTGTTCACTGTAAATACGAATGTAACTTCTTTGAAGTGTTATTTTCAATAGAAACATGAAAGGAGTGGGTCTTTTGATACGCCGGAATAAAGCGATAACAGACGAATCTCTGTGGTTCCTAGCAACATCAATCCTTTTATTTGGATCTCCTCCTGAGGAGTTCCAAACGAAAGAATTCGCATTCTGCTCCGATATTGTTTGACGAATCATCTTCCTGGAAGTTACGTGCGGAGATTTTAGACGTGTCTGTTGTGACTGCGACGGTGCAGCCACCTTACTGTGCTAAAATGTCCCTAAAAATGTGCATTCCTTATTCGCCCTGTCTTTATGTCAATGATATTTGGAGCGTCCTTTTATATTACAGAAGAATATTATGGGACTACACTTCGCGTTTCATGTTTTAAGCATTTTGGTGCAAATTACTACTACTACTACTACTACTACTACTACTACTACTACTACTACTACTACTACTAATCCTAATACTAATGCTGTCGCTGTTGTCATAATCATCATCATCGTCCATTAAAAAGTGCTTGATTAGCGGTAAAGGAAAACTCTAAAGAACTAGGCCCACATTCAAGGATCAATATCGTGTTCCAAATAATGCATCACTAGCATTTATCCTGAGCCAGATGTATCCACTCCACACCCTCCAAGCTAATGGCTTTATAATCTATTTTATTATTATACTTTTATCTACGCTGGAAAATTCAAAGATGTTCTTTGTCTTCTGTTTTTCCAACCAAAATCACATTTCCATACTTGATACCTTCTGTGTGCACTTATACACTGCCTATCCAATAGCCGTTAACTTTATTAAGTTTACAATACGTAACGAAGAGTACAAACAACGAAGTTCTTCATTATGCAGCTTTCTTCACATTTCTGTCCCTTTCTTTCATTTAGGTTCAAGCATCTTCCACAACACTCATTTCCAATTTAAAATCAATCTACGTACTTCCCTTTATATGAGCGACCGGGTTTAACACAAATAAAAACTGCAGGAAAAAATACTGTATTTTGCTTTAATATTTACGTTTTATACAGATGAATATCTAATTACGTACTTAAATTAATCACTTGTACGTGCATATAAAAACGGCGTGTGTACGGAAAGACGCCTTGGCCAAAATTTCCCGAGAATCCCGAAAGCTGGAACTAAGGTGAGGGTCACGTCCTCTTGCGTGAAGAATCGTATATTGCAAAGTGACTCATTCGGAGTATCTCCTGAATTATTTACACATTACGAGAACGAAATCTGGAGAGAACATGGAATGTGAGAAGATTGGTTTAAACAACATTTTTAAATGGTTTTCTTATCCTGGAAACATAAGTGGGCCTATATTCGAACGTGACGCCGCTTCATGTTCGCGAGTGCTGCAGCCAGTACAGTACGAAGAACTGCTGCAATTTGCTAGTAGTATTTCTCCTCAGATCGTCGGCAGTAGGAAATTTGTTCTTAAACACCCTACCGTTTGACACATCCCACAAGAACAATTTTGGAGCAGTGACGTCTAGAGACTTAAGTGGCCAGATTCCTTTCCAGAAAAGAAACCCCTAATTCCTCCTGAGATCCAGTTAGACCAGTGACACATCATTCCATCTTTTTCGAAATAACCGTGCGTCGTCTACGGGCAATCCAGCTGATTCATCAATTCTTGACAAATGCCGAGGTAGACATCACAGTCGCCGCGGTTCGTTTACGTCTGTAAACCACTGCGCGAGTTATAACTGTTATTTCAGAGCCTCCTGCGAGTGAATTGTTCTGTACTTCAATTGACGCTCCAAGTAAAAATAAAGAAGGCCCTCCGTGCGTCAAGCAGCAGCATAACTTATAGGGAAATGTGTTGGAAAGAAAGGGGATCTAGCCCACAATGATAACCAAGGTTGCGTACATGTACATTAGAGAAAGCAGAGCTAAACCAAGAGCAAATGTAGGTTCTAATACTTACATTAGTAATTCTCACTGGTATAAGGCAGGGCTGGGTTACAAGTGAAGTTTACACTGCGTACAATTTGTTAATTAACCGTTTAAAGACGAAGCGTATCTGTTTTATATAAGGACTCAGTGCGTACCGCGCCGTAAACACTCTCCACTTCGGTTATAAAAACCAGTGTCTTAATGTTTTATAAGGCAAAAGTTGCTGTTTGTTCTGAGATCCGTACAAAACACATAAACGCAATGTGGGCACCACGTAGAATTTTTAATGTTAAACCTGGTCGTACGTAAAGTTACCGCTAGGCTTTAAAAGGTTAAAGAACCTTGGGACGTCCCCAGTACAGCCCTGGGTGGTACTGAGTAGTTATTCTTTATCAACGCTGAAACGAATTCTTACCGACCACAAATTTAAAGATGATTGCGAGGTGGAAAAATGTGACACAAAGGAGATACGACAAACATCCCAGTTATGGCTGGGACTGGGTGAAGGAGGAGAGGGATAGCAGTACCATTGTAGGAGAATATAGCCTTCGATGGTGACACGCCTCTGAATTCACACTGACCCCCATAAGTACAATTGAATATGAAAAATGATTCTGGAGGTGAAAATCAAGAAAGTAAAATATGCGGGCTGTAAACTTATTTTATGACCGATATTCGTGCACGAAATATATTACTACTGGTATAGAAAATAAATAAGCTATGTAGAGTTAGATGATGGACAGTTGCAGCGAGTCTAACCCATTTATTATCTGTGGTCTATCGTTTGTTTAATAAGACTTCACAGGTGCAGCGTGTTGGTACGTACAATATTTATGTCTATCTGCACATTACTTTAGACGGTTCGTGAGTTACAAGACACATGGCAAGCACTGCACCTCCTTGCAGTATGCAAACGTTCTCCTTTCTCTGACCTATGCTTTGCGGCAGTTTCTGATTCAAAGGCTGATAAAGAGCAATGGGTTTCTGAAGATCGGCTCCATACTTCCCTCGCATTTCCCAGTGGCCGCGCGGTCTAAGGCGTAGGTCTGCGGCCGAGCGCTTGCTGGGATCGTGGGTTCGAATCCCACCGGGGTATAGATTTTTTGTCTGTTGTGAGTGCTTGTGTTGTCAGGTAGAGGTCTCTGCGACGGGCCGATCCCTCGTCCGGAGGAGTCCTACCTACTATGGTGTGTGCTTGAGTGCGATCAAGTGAAAATAAAAACCCTCTACACTTACTGTGAACAGGTAGGTAGAACAGGTAAGGACTACGAAAGGAATTTTCCCTCGCATTGCCGAAGGCTTAAAGAGACTGCATGTATCATTACTTTCAGAAGGTTTAAATATGTTTGTGTTTTTGTAATTAACGTCTTGCTGGTCAAGGGCCTATTAACTCTTCAATGTTTGCCTCGGTGCACCGTACTTTCGTCAACTTATTCACCAGTACTACATATTTAAAAATGTTCCCCCCTAGGCAGTAGTTGGAGTTTAAATTCTAGCGTCGCTGAGGGATTAACACCGAAGGAATTCCACAATCAGTGAAACGACACATTCGTAATAAACGACTATAAACAACAGCAAATGAAACTGTATACATATATTGTTAGATCTGTCTTCCAGCGATCTGCGGCTGATTATTCGATTCAACCTCCCCACTCCCAATTCCTAATAAATGCAGCTACAAAACCCAAACATTTCACCACCCTTCGATCGCAGACACAATAATAAATGTCACTGAAATACACAAAAGGAAGCAGAGGGAAATTCAGACACGGCGTTCCACAACCGTCTGGACTGCCTGTCGCTGAAGTAAAATGGAAAACTGAAACTCAGCTGGTGGACAATTATTCCGGTAAGAGTGTGCGATGTAGTGTCGTATACCAAATATACTGTTACATGTCCTCATCTCGTATTCTGAATCTCTCTCTTCAGTGTATAAATACAAACATCATTACCGTTGTAACATACGTCAGGACCGAAACGGAAGCTGAATCGGACGCTACCTACGGCTTAGTTTTGAGCGTCGAATTTTCGTTACAAATTGAGCCGGATTCCGTCTCTTTCTTTTGAACGCATTCGACAAGATATTCCCCGATCCCAAGGCACCTCTTCCTCTGGCGATGCCATAGTGCAAGCTGGGATATTTATCGTGGGTTTATGAGAGACGTGAGTTTCTCGAGGCACTTGTGATGCGTACCCAAAGTCTTTCTGGTCGGATAGGCCATGTAGACTAGTCTGTAGATCCCGACGTTTAGGGCGAGCGTAGTGCCTTATTTAGCAGTCCAGCACTCTTCGTGCACTGCCTAACAGTATGTATGGTCCTCTGAAGGCTAAGCAAATATTTACCTGTTGCCAGGCGCAACATCCCAGAAGACACGGATGTAATTCAGGTTAGGTGACACAGTGTGCAGCAAAGGTTGCTTGGTCCTGGTTTAGAATACCGTATATGATACCCCGTTAAAACATAAGCGGCAAAAAAAAAAATTGAGACGTTTGTAAACTGCAAATAGGGACAAAAGAGTTAAAAATTTTAGGGAATTTAATAAGGACAATATAAAAAATTAAGAAGATACTACTACAGGTCATAAATATTGGCGCTAAGCCGTAGGAAGGACTGTGGAACAGATGGATTTTCGACACATTAAAGAAGAAACTGCTATGGCTGTTACATAGACTAGTGCGCTAACTTATATACTGCTGACTGTCAAAACTATACGCAGGTGGCAAAGATAACATAATAACCTAGACGCCTACAAAACTGTAATGAGGTAAATGATCCTATAATGATAGTTTAGAGATGGTACAAACTAACATTTAAAAATATACAATTTAGATTGAATTATTTTAATGTACACAGAGTAATTTCGTTTTGAGTGTTATCATGCAGGTGAGGTGGGCTGAAGACTCTAACATTTTCCATATATGAATGCAGTTTAGTTATACTTGTATATGATAAACAGAAACACTAAAAGATGTAGCAAATGTCACTGTGTAAAATAAAGGGTATTAGTCCAAGAAATCGCGAATATGGCCTGTTAATAATATTAACTTAAGCTATTTAGAAACTTCAAATCCTCATTTAGTTTCCCCTTCCCTAGGGACTGCACGGCATTGAAGATGTGGGAGGGCTTAAAAAGCTCCCATGAGCCTGTGAGCTATGCAGGGAGTAGCGTTAACTGCTGTTAGGGCCACCCTTTCCAGACGGGTCAAAGGAAAGGGGTGCGACTGAGAAGCAGTCTACCAAATGGGTACTGTAAGTCACCACCTCATATGTTGATAGACGTGCTTACACAAAATCGACACACACTACAGCTCAAATAAAACTACCGATAATATTCTATGTTACTCATTTCCGTGCATATGATCAATATAGTAAAATGGAACCAAGTTATGCACAATATTATTAATTATTTAACCTTAATCTCTCGGGAGAAAGTTAACTAGAGATTAAGGTTAAATAAACAATAATACTGTGCATAAGTTGGTTTTATTTTACTGTATTCCCATAATATATTTACCACGAGTCTGGGAAATCTCAGTCACTTCTAAAATTATACTGGGATGCTAGAAGGTGAATGGAATTTCCCCAAGTACCTCAGCAATAAATACTACTAATACTACTGCTACTACTACTACTACTACTACTCACTTAGTTTCTGGTCTTTCGGGTAAAAAAATGGCATTGAAACAAATAAGTTTACTACCAGCACAGTGCATTTACCCATGAAATAGAGAAACATGTCTGCCTTTACTGGCTACTATTTACAGCCATCTTAGATAACATCATTTTATACTAAAAGACACCTAACTAACTAACTAACTAACTCCATGCATCAGAGCCCTTCGTCTGAAGCTTAACTGGTCCTCAGCTAGTCAAGAAATTACCCGCATTTTATGAAACCCGACGGCTTATTACCGCGTTCACAAGCGCCCGCCACCTGCCGTCCTGAGGCAAATCAATCCAGACCATGCCTCCCCTCATCCAACTTCTTGAAGATCCATTTTAATACTATATTCCCACCTATGCCTAGGTCTTTGAAGTGCTTTCTTTCCCTTTGCTCTCCCCACGAAAACCCTGTATTCTCCTCTTCTCTCCTCCATACGTGCCACATGCCCCGCCCATCTAATTTTTCTTGACTTGATCACACAAATAATATTTGGTGCGGAATACAGATCACAAAGCTGCCGGTTGTGTGTAGTTCTCTCCACTTCCCTGTTACCTCATCCTTCTTAGAACCAAATATCCTCCTCAGCACCCTATTCTAGACCACCTTCAACCTCCCTCAATGCGAGAGACCAGGCACTAAAAGATATATACATTTGTGTACGTCTTTTAGTAAATAATAGTACTCTCTGAAAATGGCTACAAATAATTGCAGAAACACGTACGAGTGGTTATCTATTTATGGGCAATTTCACTTTGTTGGTAATATACTTGTTTATGTACATCAGTTACACGGAAGACATACAATAATAACCATCGCACTGTGCCGCCTATTGCTTTCCATTTAGGCTTACACAGTGGTGACAAATTTTTATACTGTGAATGTCTCGCTCGCTTGAAAGGACTTGGCACGGTGGTACAGGCCTCCGTAATGACAAAGAGAACTATTGATGCTTCCCTCAACAATGTGCCACTCGTTTCAAGACTGAGTGGAACAGACACTTAGGCTGCAGTAGACAGCAGTCAGTTGCGTTGTGAATAGCCAAACACTCATCGCCGAATCACGTGCAGAGCACAGAGAAAGGGACAGCACGGAGCCCGTCATGTGGGCTGTCGCTACCCGTAATTTTGGGTGATAAACTTGGAACCCAATTAACCTGAATAGAAAATACACAGTATATAGGGGAAAGAAGGTAAATGGGTGATAGCACTGTGTTTCTTCTGAATATCTTTATAAATGAAAATCATAATGAAAGTAAGCGTAATTACTGATTAGAACATTTTATGGTTTTGCATGTATTATGTACAGCAGCAAAGCAGTTTAATTTTTTTTAAATTTTTTTTGAGCGAGATATAAAATGAGTGTAATATGGTGTACAAAAATTATGTAGTTATGGTATGTTACTGATATAATATACTGAATTTAGATTTGTATGCAAAGCTGTCCATTTTAACCATATTTCTCTTTTGAAGTTCAGTATTAACATTACATAGTTTAATCTGGTGTTTTGACCGCTTGCATATTGCGTAATAACAAGTCATTTTAATACTCCACATCGCCCCCAAGAAACACAGAGTTCCTAGAGGACTAAATGATAAAAGTCGAATGGGTGCAAAATTATGGTTTGGGAGCGGGAACCTTACATAACTTCAGCATCTCCATCTGCGGCGCGATATCAAACAGAGAAAGAACTGTGGTACACTTTACTGTCCTCCTATTCCATAACACCAGATTTTATACGCGCAGCCCCTATTCTTTCCACTTGTCTTTACTGGTCTGAAATGAAGTAAAATACACATGGCAATGTATCAATAAAGACGCTATTTTTTAAACTATTTTTAATTTCACTTAGACCTAGGCGCAGATGGCAGGAAAATATTAAATGTGATCTTACAGAAACAAGTTGGAAGCGCGTGAACTGCACTGATCTGGCTCAGGATATGGGCTACCGGTGAGACCTTGGACAATTTAATGAAATTGCTGATTCCACAAAATGCGGGACATTTCTTGGCTAGCCAAGAAGCTGTTGGGTTATGAAGGAACAACTATGCTCCATGGAGTTAATCGTTTAGTAGTTCTAATTTGTACACTTAGTGAGATCTTTAAGGGTAAGACAGACGTCGCGGTCTTACTAAACCCTAATGTCCCATAAGGCATTGGTCTTGCCAAACACGGCATTTTCAGATATGTTACCTCAGCAGCTGGATAATATTGCTGTAAGAACTTATCTTTGCCCTAGGAAAGGTACCTCCAAATATTCGGAACCGTGTTCCCTGACAAACTCTACAGTTTTCTGTGATTCCGAATAAACAATTCTACGTAAGGCTGCCTTTCTCAGTACCACTACGAATGTCGCATGTCTTCTGAACATTACATAAATTAATTCAACTATGGAACGTGTTTCACGTAGTATTTACTTTAAATATGACATCCCATGAAGGCGCCTGTAATATAATTCATCGATATGGTCGGCAGTAGACACAGCCAGCAGGTCATCAAGGGCACACTACAGTACGTTCACCCTATGTTTAAGGTAAGTTCATATTAACGGACTTTGGATAAAGCATTAGCATCGAACGGCCTTGCGGTTTTAGAGCGCAATTAACTTTGCTTTTAAGCTGTCCAGAAGTCTTATCCAAGAGAGATTTGCCGGAAATAGCTTTACTTTATGGTCAAATGGCGTCCTGTTACCGAGAACAGCTCGCCACATGAGCATCCCGTGACATTAACTGACAGCTGATACAAATAGCTGCATTAAAATGTTGGTAAAGACTATTTTATCTGACGGTAAGTTGACCGTGAGCGTACCCACAGCGTGAATGAAGTTTAAGTGGTCAAGAAATGTAGAAGTGGCAAAGCACGCTTCAACTTTAGTAGTATGAGGCGCTGTCTGTTAGTGCCCGTGTGTTTTTTCAGATACCGCCTATAAGAAAAGCAAAGTTTTAAATTGCCGCAGTACAAGAGTGTTTTCAGAAAAGCGGAACACAAGATATAATGTTTTTACGAGTAATTCGAAGAGTTATTGCAAGCAGAGACCATCCTTACATCACCAGCAAGAAGTATACGCATACAAACGTACCCAAATCGTGGGTTAAAGCAAGAAGCAACATTCCAGAAATTACAAAGGTCACTACTGCTATTCAGGGCTGTGTAACAGGCACAACGGTCAAGGAAACAGATCCCTAGGGAGTGCACAAACACACGTTCATTCGGCACTGATATGCTCCCTTTTATTTCCGTTATTCCGGCTACAAATTTGGTTTTAACTAACCACTGTCAGGTCCCCAATTAAATTACGTGTAAATTTGTACTTTTTTAGTGCCCGTAAAAAGGAGAACCGACGCTATTACAAAGAAATGATGTAGAAACATGCGTTCTTAAAATGTATAAACTAATAATGCAGAGTCTATACTGTTAGGCCTATTTGTATTAGAAGACGATTCCAGTGGCCATGCCGTCTAAGGCGTGGATCTGCGGGTTCTGACTTGCTGGGATTGTAGGTTCGAATCCCGCCGGAGGCATGGACGTCTGTCTCTTCTGAGTGTTGTTAGGTAGAGGTCTCTGCGACGGGCTGATCACTCGTCCAGAGGAGTCCTACAGAGTGTGACCGTGAAGCCTTGACAATGAGGAGGCCTTGGCCCACGAGGGGCTGATGCTACCATTGTTATGTTTACTACTACTACTACTACTAGTAGTAGTAGTAGTAGTAGTAGTAGTAGTAGTAGAAGTAGTAACAAAAACAGTGCAAGTAATCGTAGTAAAGGTTCCTGTGAAGCGGCAATTTTACACACCCAAAACAGCACCTGTCCTTCTTTCCAATAATTTTAAAGCGAAATTCATCAGAAAATTAGACTATTCGTTTCCACTCCCAGGTAAACTACAACGAATTCGTCATGGCATTAGCTATTAATATTAAGACTGCCTGAAGTATAACTGGCAGAGCGGCATTCTATATCGGTGATAATGATGTTCTTCCTGTACAGTGCGTTACACGATTTGTCGGAACACTTTTGTTAATGACGGATGTGCAGTCAGCGGTTACTTTCTAACACTGATTCTCTACGAGTACATTACGCACCAAGTTCCCGTAGGTCAGTGGGGTCCACAATGCTGACCACGATCCGTACATGATTAATGATCCTTCCGCACTGTGGCTTCCAGCTGTCAAAGAATGACTTCACAGTCGCGATTTATTGAGGTCAATCTGTCTAACCCCGATGTGTTAAACAATACTAGTGATTCATTTTATGTGGGTGCACGTAGATAATATGAAAGTGATGGTAAGAGGTAGGTGTCTTCCTGTGCCTAATTGTGCTCGATTGTTTCCTAACGTCCTTAGCAATCTTACGAGCTCACGTAGCCTAATCAAGATCTTAAAGGGTTCACCATAGCTTATTACAAAGCTACACATCTGATGAACATCACGTTTCTTCCAATAGCCGTAAGAATATAAAATCTCCCAATTTCGAAGAGTTTTCTATGACATTTCACGCTCTGTTCTTCATAAAGACACACTCCCTGTAGTATTGTCAAGATAAGCCGACCCCAGTGGCCGCGCGGTCTAAGGCGTATGTCTGCGGCCGAGCGCTTGCTGGAATCGTGGGTTCGAATCCCACCGGGGGCATAGGTTTTTTTTGTCTCTTGTGAGTGTTTGTGTTGCCAGGTAGAGGTCTCTGCTACGGGCCGATCTCTCGTCCAGAGGAGTCCTACCGACTGTGGTATGTGTTTGGGTGTGATCAAGTGCAAATAAAGAGCATCGACACCTACTGTGAGTAGGTAGAACAGGTAAGGACTACGACGACGGCCACGACTGTCAAGATGTTGATGATGTGAGAAGGAAAATCTTGTGGTACAGTTTCGCTAAAAAGCAAGGAAATATAGTGGGAGGATTATATTAAAACAAGCGACTCTCATTATACGATCTTTCGTTATCCGCATTTTTATTCCAGCAGCCCGCTTCCACTGTGCCATTTGAGTCATCTAAAATTCATGCCCCGCATAACTAACAACTCTTCTATTAGTCACGCGTCTTAAGAACGATCTACACCAATTTACGTTTAATATTTGATAATTTTAAATTTCAATTCTACGGTATTGCTTCTTTTTGTTTGCCTCTTTTACACTTCCCTACACATTATTTTTTGTTAATATATATCAAACGCAAGAACACTAATGTTTAACCTTTTAAAGCCTAGCGGTAACTTTACATACGACCAGGTTTAACATTAAAAATTCCATGTGGTGCCCACATAGCGTTTATGTGTTTTGTACGAATCTCAGAACAAACAGCAACTTTTGCCTTATAAAACATTAAGAGACTGGGTTTTATAACCGAAGTGGAGAGTGTTTACAGCGCGGTACGCACTGAGTCCTTATATAAAATAGATACGCTCGCCTTTAAAGGGTTAATATAGTACTGAATGATCTAAAGAGTGGGCGTTCTGGAAGGCAAAGCCTATCGTCAAACGACACACGTTTCTTGTTTTCTGAAAATTCGATGTCCGCTGCAGTAATGAAGAATGCTACCCCACGTATCATGACAGTTAGTGCATTGTTAGCTGTGAAAGTGCACGCGAATAAGCAGTCAAGGAGAGCAGAAAAGAGCTCGCCGTTCTAGCTCGAGAGTTCCGCGGGGCGCGAAAGAAAACCGCGCAGCATGTTACGAAATGTTAAGCACACCCCGGGATTTAAGTGAATTTTTTTAAGTACAGCATGTAGATCGAAGAATAATATTAAAATAGATCTAAAAAACAGAATGCTACTGGGTGGAATGGATTTACCTGCCTCAAGATCGCGCAAAGTGGCGAGCTCTTATGAAAAAGTCAGTGAATCTTCGGGTTCCACGAAACACGCGTAATTTCTTGACTAGATGAGGAACTGCTAGCTTCTCGAAGAAGACCGATCCACGAACTTGCAATGCAGTAACGGGTACCTAGATTAACCCTTTAAAGACGAAGCGTACCTGTTTTATATAAGGACTCAGTGCGTACCGCGCTGTAAACACCCTCCACTTCGGTTATGAAAACCAATCTCTTAATGTTTTATAAGGCAAAAGTTGCTGTTTGTTCTGAGATCCGTACAAAACACATAAACGCAATGTGGGCACCACGTAGAATTTTTTAATGTTAAACCTGGTGGTACATAAATTTACCGCTAGGCTTTAAAAGGTTAACGTGGCATATCCAATGATGTCTGGCATTTCAGTGATGGTCTTTAAGATTCCTAATATGAAAATATACATTCACTTTAGTCCTCCAATTAAAATGTTGCTTCCGAAATTCATTTGCCTCACAGCATGTCCTAGAACGCTCTCAGATCCGTGGGTTTGAAGTCTCAATTGCAACGTAAAGAACTTCAACAAAAAAGAGGCTAAACGATTACATTCTTGTGCTTCTGCTGACGTACGGACGAGACAACAAGCAAGGCGTTTCAATTCTCTCTGGGTCTGATGTAAAGGGCGTTTTCCTTTGCCGTCAAGTTAAGATCCAGAGGTCCATAAAGACAAGCGACTCAGCAGCTGGTAGCGTCAGGCACCACAAATTCCAGGCGTAACACTTGTATACTACGCGTGGACCATTTAGGAATGTTGTATATTACACTGTTAGACAATGCAACAATATTTCACTAGAAAAACCGACAGAATGTACAGTTTAAATTACCCGCAGTTGCACAATGGACAGTGCAATGAAGGGTATCATTCTTCTGCTTCTAAAGCTACTTTTATATTGAATGTCTCTCACTATATATGTCAGTGAATAGGCCACGAATAGACTATAATGTTTTGCATTAGATTTTCGCCAGGAGCGTCGAATGAAACAAGGCTGTCCTTCAGAAGGGCATTTATTTTCTGTTTCGTTCCTGCCTTTGTGGATGTCTTCTACCGCTTCCAGTTCCAGAGTAAAGGCTTATGTCCACTGAATGTGTCAGACATTAGGTAGAACGCTTTCAATGGCAATGGTTCTTTCCTAACCCTCTTCTAACACGGTGTAGAATAAAACAGAGAAAGGTGAATATATATATATATATATCTATAACCTGAGTGGTAGACCCAACTGCGAATTATTCCACTGCGTGTGGTAAAAATTTGTAATAAATATTAATTTGGCTAAATTAAGTCAGCGCTGTTTTGAGTGTTTTGTTATCCAGAAAAGGGCGGCTAGTGGGCACTGCTACGGCATCAACAACAATACCAAACACACGAGGCAGTTAAAAGGTGGAAGTATACGCTGTTACGTAAAAAAGAAGCGGAGGGGCCAGTATAAGCTAAGAGATTATCACAGCCAACCTTATTAGCTTTGAGGACTTTTACCATCGTCTGATGTATTAAAATTAATAGAGTCAATATAAAATCACGTTCTGGAGCCAGGATCATCCCGCTTATTCAGACTTGCTTCTGAAATAAAATGTTATTCCATAATTACTTACACCGCTCTTTAACACAAACTAAAGTCAAATCAGTGAAGACGTACTTTTCCAAAGACAGTTTCACATCTATGCCAACGCACAGCTCACTACACATTTGATACCGTAATGTTAACAAAAGGCTTCTACTCTTGTACGGGAAAGTGACTGATTCTGAAATTATTCATTCCGTGAATTTATCATTTCTTCTCTGGACCACTGCCCGGATTTTGTGCACTTGTTGATGAACGTTCCATCTTCTTAAAAGCAGGAAATTTCCCAGCTTTTAACTGTTTAAAGAGGACGACGTACTAAGTAATTATTCTGGTAGTCATTCTGTTAGTGACTATCATCATAGTACAGAATGTCTGTTGAGAAGTTCACATCTACAGAGCCGGTAGAAGAAAAATATATGCTTAAATGGGATCTCCAGGTCCGTCACCACACACACAAAATTACCTATCGGACCCCAACGTCATGGAGAAGAACCCAGTCTACGTCTCTTCACACTATTTCTATAAGACCCAATTTTAATACCCCCCTGGATTTCCAAAGTGGCCTTTTCCCATCAGGACTGGTTATAAACTTTCTGAAAGCATTTCTTGCCCCACTCCATCCGCCTCCTACAAAAGTCGCTTTACTGAGATTATGTTAATGCTCAGGGAAACATAATTTTGTTTACAACCAAGACGCAAATTGAGTAAATACACCAACGACGCAAAAAGTGATAGAAGAAAGAGCGAGTGTAACCACAGTGCTTGCAACCGCTGCAAATAAAAAAAAACCGGAAAGAAGTGAAAATAGCACAGTTACGTACTTCACAGTTCGGCAAAGCGACATTTAGGACAGCCGGTACGTCTAGCAATTTTACCTACGTTTTAATCAGTCTAACAGTATTATGTAAAGAACACTAGTGTGTCTGTGCTCGTGTGGTCACCAGAAAACAATTCACTTACCAACGATAACCAATACAACCTTCTAAAATATTGCAGTCTTCAAATGTTTTAAAAAGACAGTCAAATGGAAATTAAACTCACGAGGCAACAGAGAAGTTTAAATTCGTGATGTTAGCGCAGTGCAGTCTTGATTATTTTAGCCGCCCGTCTGCTGGCTCTCTATATATTAGTTAGTGTAATTATGTGAAAAATAATTATGATTCCCGCTGCTGTCTTCCGGTCATCTGTAAAGCTTTTGATGCTTCCACCTCTCTGATACTACCTCCTCGATAATTGCCTGGATGGGGAGGAATATGTTGGGCATGCATCAAGGGCAGTGGACAGTCTCAGCAGCAGTTAACGTTAGTTAGTTAGTTTTAAATGCAATATTACATGATTAAAATAGTCCTAAAACTGTAGTTGTATTGTGGGTGACCTCATAACTGATGCGAGTAGAAAATTCGTCTTTAAGCCTAAGGTAACAAGATGGTTGAACGTTTTTCCGGACAGGATACATAAGAGGGAATGAAGATGTGTAGCTGGAGAAAAGTGCACTATTAGAACATTCATGATCGGTACTCTTAAAATTCGCCTGCTACTAAGATCACCTAATCAAGGAAATTTAAAAGAGATGGGCATGACGGAAAGCGGCGCAAACGGAGTGCTGTGACATGCATACAAAATTTTTGTCGCAGTGGGTAAGGCCACTTGGGAGATATAAGGATATATGTGCGGGTAATATCAGAATGAATCTTAACGGAATGGGAACGTAAAGGCGTGGACTGCATGCGAATGGGTCAGGGATCGGGCCGGTGGCGAATTATGGTGCAAAGCGTAACGCGTGTTCGGGCGCCACAAAGGCAGAGGAGAGAGTCAACGTGCCAAGGACTCCGTTCCACGGAAATAGTTAACAACATTAGGTAAGTTACAAAAATTATGACTCTCCTCTCTGTGTAATTTCCTGCATCCTTATGCCTTTAAGCATTCAGCTCAGCACCTCTTTTTCGAACAGCCAAACTCTAATCAATTCCCTTACAGGAATAACTTTCATACCCGTATACAAATTTCCTTGAAATAACAATTTGGTAAAACAGAGTGTAGTTTTTCAAAATAATTTACTCCAGAATATTCAACATACAGGCCGTGACTGAGACTCGCTTTTAAAGAAGAAATAAAACTGCCCGTCGTTCACCCGTTCAGTAAATTACCTTCCCTTAATGGTAACCGAATGGTGTAGATTTAAACCGAGTGGGACCTAACGTTGTGCCTTTACCAATCGAAAAGGCTTTGCATCCAAGAACACAAGAACCTTCAACAACACCGTTGTGAGAACCTCATATCTCGCAACACGAGAGTTTAACGTCGTGTTCACATGGACCCCTATAGGCCCTGTTCTGGGTGTTCTAAATTCAGGTCTATACGACCCAGCCCCTAACATACATGAGTGAGAGGGGCTTTTTCTGAGGGGTAAAGGCGGCCGGTGTGTAGGGCTAACAACCTTGCCACCTTCGTGTGCCAATTGTCTAGAAATTCTGGGCGTCTCAAACTCTTGGAGCCCTGAGGGCATGTCCAGGCCAGCAATGGGACTGCCTTTTACGCTATCTCTTTCTTGATAGAGAAAAGGAACTTCCTAGATTAGAACCTCTAAATGTTCTTTTTTGAGACGGAATCTAACGGATATTCTTTCATTCTGCAAGCTGGTAGTTCATAATGAGGTACACGGCGTGACTTGGCAGCGACTACCTCGCATCCTCTCACATGACTCAGCAAAGGGGTTACATCTACTCGATTTTCACCCTTATTCGAACTCATACTCCACTCCTTTTCTTTAAGACAGACAGACAGACAGACAGACAGACTGCCAGTTATTTTCCTGCTGATCGCTTCGGTAGCTTCAGACACCTTACCCAGCACTGGCAAGGCCAAACTTTAATTTTGAGATGTCACCGGCAAACAATTCATGAAGAAGGGCATTTCGATTAAGGCATGATTCCACAAATAATTGCTAGCAAAATAAAAAACATAAGAATGTTTTTGGACGATTTCTGAATAGATACCCGGAATAATTACACAAGGACCATGTGGTGACACAAATGTGGGTGTAAACTGCGCCCCTAATTTACTAGAAGTTTCGTTCTTTTAGCACCATCATCAGGGAATTTAGGTGTAGAAATAGTCCATTCAACAACGACAATTGTTAAAATTACAGAACTTTTTCTATTGCCTGCTTGTAGTACTGTATTACTCAATATTTATAATTATTACTCAAATAAATTCTGTTAAAATATTAAAGTTACAATTTTAAAAATATATATCAGAGTGATTTTATGTTATTCACTTCCGTGCATATGATCAGTATAGCAAAACAGAACAAATTTATGCGCAGTATTATTGTTTATTTATTTAACCTTTGTGTTTTAGCTCATCTCCCCGACATGTTTCAGCAATAACAGTTTTAACATTTTATAATTCACATTTCAATGCATATATTATGTAATTTTATGTAATTCGATGTAGCCACCTTGATAATGACATAGTTATTGTCGAAACATGTCGGGAAGATGAACTAAAAGACAAAGCTTAAATAAATAAACAATAATATTGTGCATAAGTTGTATCTGTTTTGCTATATATCAGAGTGATATTTTAATACAAAAAGTAAATAGAAACAATTCTGCAATGAAGTCTTAAGAAGAGCATACAACTTTCAGTTATAAGCTAGAGGTGGTTCACTCCAGCAAATGTCGACATTTTAACACAAACTGACACACGCATTCCACTGCGGCTTTTTGCTACATTATTATAGCTATATCGCAAAATAACTGAGATGTTAATTTGTTTTTCATGGGAAAAACTATAAAGAAAAATATCCTGCCTAGGCTAACTAACCTCTGTAATGATGTGTCTGTGGCCTGCGTTGAGAATGTTAAATGTTAAGATGAAAATATAAATAATATGAAACAATATTAGTCGTTAGGAAGGAGTGTGAGTCTAGACAGAAAACAGGAAGAGATTAAGCACATTTTCACGTCTCGTTAAAACAATGCAGGACTAAACCGTGGCAAAATGCTGAAAGATGGGCATGCAGGGTTTTGGCGGGAAATCCTGAAAAATGGAAGGATAATAATAAAATGGCTCTTAAGGAAATATGGAGAAAGGGAGTGGATTGAATTCCTCTGACCATGGGCAGCGAAGAGTGGTGCGCTTTTGTGTATACGTTAATGAACCGTCCGGTTCCAGAAAATACACTCAATGCAGTTAGTTAACTCTGTTAGCTAATGGCATACGCAGGATCTACGAAGAGTGACGGAAAATTAAGAGGAAGCTTGACAGACTTATTTTGACAGCGCTGGTAAGTTTTCTTCAAAATCATCTTCACGGACTGGTGTTAGGCCTGCATCATGAGCCTGCGGATTGCGAATGCTTAGGCACGGACGTTTGTTCAACCCTGAAATAATAATTCGCTGAAACATTCTCTACGCCATGCATAAGACTAAAGTCCACGTTATTCTCTGCATTTACGAGGGAACATTACAGTCTAATGGACAGTACACATAATCGGCTTTTATAGAATGATACTTTTAGTGCTACATTTTAAGACCTACTCAAAAGAAAGTACTTAGGAGACAGATTTCCGGATATGGCTTACGCGATGATAAAAATAAAATACCTTCCTGACCACTTTACCTTATTTTATACTTGTCTCTACGTTCACGTAGTACGCAAAACAGCTCCGCTTTTATGCAGAATGCTTTATGCTGAGATCAAAGGCATTTGGTAAGCACGCCTACGACTTCCACATCTACTCTGATTATTAATGCTAAGCATTATTTGCACTAAACACTTAAGAGAGTTCGTTTCTACGTGTAAAATCATCCACCTCTCTCTTCTCCAAAATTAGCAATCACATTTTCATATAAACTGAGAAAGAGAGGCCCTATAGTTAGAAGTGTCTTGTGAATGTTTCTTTGTTATCGATACTCTACCTCAATAACCGTCAGTCATTTAAGGTTCAAACCTTAACTTCACGATCTGCTCAAACACGGACCATCGTATGGCAATAAATATTTATTCAGTGTTCCAGTAAACATATTCGTACAATATACAATCCACATTTCTCTCCTCAAGTTACAGTGACTCACCGTTTATCGTAATTAAAGCAAATTTTCTCGCGTGACCAAGATGGCATTTATAACTTCCCTAAAATTGTGTTAATAAACGTTGCACATTTTCACAGACCATACATAATGCGCAGCAGTTCAGCACATCGCAAGACGCTAATTTGGCTTCCGCCCTACAAATTCCCAAGGTCATCACGACTGCATTGGCTGATAATTGGAATAATCGGCTCGTGGCGTTTTACAATAGCGCGCTCTTCGCTTTGAAGTACAGGACCACATTTCAATTAATGTCACTGAAATGGCCGATCTCGGGATGATTGCAATTGGATCGGAGACTGACAGGCAGATGATCATGAACCTTTAACTTCGAAGTAAAATTAATTTACATTATATTTATGGGCGACACCGTGTGGCAGTTTAACAGTAAATTTTGGACTGGCGGAAGTCAAGAAACCGGAGTTTTCTGGCTACGGGTTAAGTAAAGGACAGGAACCCATATTGCCGGCAGCGGCAAGAATTCCTCCTTGCCCAGTTGCGCAAAGACCCACATGGCGATTAATCTAGTCTCCTGAACAGCAGGTCATGGGACAATTTTTTCAGTGGCTAAGCATTCGCAGCGTGAAACTTACACACACAGCTTATATTAAAAACGTCAGGAACTTTGCCATTATTCGCCTTTCCCTTCCACGACTCGGTACTTAAACAAAGGGTCACATTTGCACCATACCTTCACTGTTTCTAGTTGTATCTTTATTCATTTAAAGGCACTGCGTCAAATTCAACGTTTATTTACTGACTCATATCAATTCTCACTAAACTTACACGTAACAAATTTGAAAACAGTTTGAGAGGAAGCTGCTTGGTGTTAGGTAAAATCCCAGAATTTTTCTGGAAGCAAAGAATCTGACATCCAGAGGCCAGGCCGAAATTGTAACCATGAATACCACATCTGCAACACGTGTTAGCACCACGACGCAACAGGCTGCTAATATGAGCAAAAGAGTAGCCGTTGAAAATCCGATAAAAAAGTCTGAATATTTGCACATCTACTATGAAGTATTGCGCTTTGTGTTTACGATCGACGCCGTAACGAAAGACGAGAAGAAGACGTTTCAGCGGAATTATTCTGAGTACTGCCTTTAAGGAATATTTAAGATATACCATATTTTGTACTTGATAAGCTTTCGTGAAGCAACAGCCCCCAGTAGGGTAGGGTCCCCTCATTATCTGTTCTTCAACATCACGCTCAGACACACCACACTTGGCAGGACTTCTCTGGATGAATAATCAGCCTGATGCAGAGACCTCTACCTGAAAACACATCGCTCACAAGAGACAGATATCCATGCCCCCGCCGGGTTTCGAACCCCCAATCCCAGCAAGCGAGCGGCCGCAGATCCACGCCTTAGACCGCGCGCCCACTGGGATTGGCTCTAACATAAAATGTCGGGACAAATAACGTTATAAATTACTATATTATATTTCTCTCTACAAAACTTTCTGTGATAATAGCCTCCGTAGTGGGTTATTGCAATCAAATATTTCTTTCATTCCGTTAGCCCAGGGTATTTCTCATTTATCTGGAATCACACCACAATACAATTATGCAGCATGTCACAGGATACATTTACAAAGTTTGCCACATAATGCGTATGGATAAGCATTAAACCAACAACATAAAAGTCTCGTATTTATATGCTCAATGCTCATGCAGTTTAATATTAAATTTTATCTAGGAACGAAGTATCGAGGGGAATACGTGAAGGCAACTAATAGGTGGATGGGGAAAATTACATAATCAGGCGCTATCACATTTTTACACTTTTACAAATATCCCAGAAAACAAATCAACACTAACTAGATGTGCAGGGCACGTGATGCATATGGGAAAAACAGAGACAACTTCAGTAGGGAAATCTAAAGTGGAGAAGCTGCTCGATTGACCTTCCTTATAAGAGACGAACATACTGCGAAGATGTGGACAGCGATGGGTTCGCTTTAGGTACGGCCAGTGAGGGACTTGCGTAAGCAAGGCAATTAATCTTCGGGTTGTATAAAGAAAGACAGGCTTTTCGAGCAGTTGAATTACTACTTACTTGCGAAGAAGAACTGTGCTCAGCGGAGTCAGTTATGTAATTACTAATACAATCAATATAAATTACAGAACAAGAATGTGCAAGTGACAAGAATCCAAGCGTTTACATTTCAGAGTTAAAATACGCGTCAGCTGCGGTAAAAAGAATACATAGTTCTGAGAAGAATGTTACAAAGTGGGACGCAGTCTTTCCTTGGAATGTTTTACTTCTATGTGAAGTGGTTAACAGAAATTCTAAGGTCATAATTACTATTTTAAAGATCCATTTCTTTGCGTAACAAATAGGAACACCTGAACGCAGACGAAAGCTAAATACTGAGTTTTAACGAACGTCACCCGTTGTGTTGTTAGTAGGGCAAAAATTAAAACTACATCTATCCAAACACAACTAAATTCTACTTATTATATAGAACTACGTGTTTCGGCATATCTCAGGTCATCCTCAGTTTCGCAACTGGTCTTTAAACATATAGAGGAACAAATATACATAATGCGTAACGTACATTTTTTCCTCAATATGTTTAAAGACCAATTGTTAACCTGAGGATGACCTGAGATATGTCGAAACATGTAGTTCTATATACTAAATAGAATTTAGTTGTGTTTGGACAGATATTCATTCAATTTTTGTACTTCATACAGAACTCGAGATTCTGACAGCGTTAATTTGAAGACACAGTTCGTCTGGAATATTACGCTGTGTTGAATGGTAAATATTTGCCGGATTTTTGGAGGAACGTGCTGCCTCTATCTTCAGCGTAAAGCACTGTTCTACAACTCCTAGACCTTGAAGATGGAAGCACAACATTCCATCGACAAGTCAGTATTTGCTTAGTAGTCGACAACGCACAATATTGTAGAAGACTTGAATCTTCAACACCGTTCTGCAGACTCAAATTATGTTAATTTACTTAATATAGGTATAAGAACACAGTTTCGTAATTTGTCGTGTTGGCCCATCCCAGCTACGAATTACAGAAATACTGAGAAAACTAGTGGATTTGGACACGTGATGAAGTGACTCTAAGTGCGAAGTCATCAACCGTTAGCGACATGACGCTAAGTAGCCGGCAAACATTCTTTCCTCGAGAAAAATATTAATCCCTAATTCCAAAAAGAAGGTGCCCTGGAGCGACATCAGTTACCACAAGCCGTCAATAAAAGACGGTTCGTAACTGTCTACCGGCTGCTTAACTCGATTTCATGACGCCTTCAAATGTTCCGCCAGCTAAAGTGCGAGCCTGCGCCCTCTCGCTACCCCTGTGATTAGTCTACACGCAGAACAATGTTTACACGAGTTATACAGTCTTGTACAGAATGGAAAAGTGTGACGGGATTCAGGACCCATCCAATGCTCAGCTAAAAGTGTGTCTTCTGATCTGAGTGGTTCCAGGCTTCCGCCGCGAATAGACAAGATCTGCGATCTTCTGGGATATTACGCAGACTTAAGTTGTAGTTATGTACCGACGTTTCGGGACAAAATATCGGTCAAGAAGTTCAAGTTTTTGGACTTCTTGTCCAAGTTCTTGGACTTCTTGGCCCTTGAAGATGGGACCGATAGGTTGTCCCGAAACGTCCGTACAGAACTACCACTTAAGTCTGCGCAATATCCCAGGCGAGCGCAGGTCTGACTGATCTGTCTTCATACACCTCTGTGCAAATGAAACTTCCGACAATTTTTGAGTCTAAAGTTGTTGCTGATTGTTAAAGCAAAGCAGTTTATTCTGTTTCAGACACATAGCCTACCTCACACAGAAATTCACACAGTGAAACTTCTCGCTTAATGACATGACAGAAAAAAAATTTATATTTCTGCTACAAAATGTGATCAACAACAAATTAACATCTAGACCAACAGGTATGTAAAATATCACCTAGAAAAAATTCGCACAATAACTGAGTCCTACATATTTTCAGAGGTTATTTGATTTCAGCCTCCTCTCATTTCCGTTCCAAATTACACTACATGTGCTTCAGTCCACAATGCTACAGACGTGGAAGTAGAAGTTGATGGAATTACTTTCAGATGCTGTTTAAATAATTAGAAATGTAAACACTTATTCATCTGTGGTCTATGTCGGCCTTTCTTACTGTACTACGACCTCGCTCTAAAAGGGATCAGCGGAGACACTGAACTTGCAGAACATCGCGCTAAAATTAATACCAAAAGACTTCTTCCTCTCCTGTAAGTATGAAGACAGAGAGATGGCGCTTACTGCAAACTGAGAGAAATGTCTGCTCAGTTTACTATACTCACTATCGCATTAAGTTGTCTTGCAACTAAAAGTAGAATATAAATCCCTTGTTACTCTTCTAAGTAGCAACTTGTACAGTCACTTCTGTAAAAGAATGCTCTGAAGCAAAATTTTGAGTCAAAAGAACACGCTGATTACTGAACATGATCGCGTTCTATCACAAGCAGACAGTTATATTTAAATATAATTACATGTAATCAACTGTTCTAGATCAAATTAATTTTGAAACAAATACTTCTAGAATATATTTCTATCGTTCCATAAATGGGAGCGTTATTATTTGTGTTCCTTAGAGAAAAGGTCTTTATCATTAGGACGATGTATAAACGAGAATGGGATGAGCAAGTAGAACGTAAAAGGAACAATTTTACGAAAAATTTTAGTCAAATAAATACCCGAAGGCCCTACACACAGATAGGATATTATTACTAAATTACAACTTTAAGAAGCAACTTAAAGAAGCAGGATAAGGGGACTTGATAACTTTAGGATAGTGTATTAAGCCATTCATGGCACGATTATGCCATTCTAATAAAATACATTTAAACTTCATTTTAATATGCAATTAATATACATGATATACATGATAAGTATTTCAAATACTGAAGTCTCAGTTTATAAATTAATATAATGCACATAGTTTTATAGCCGATCCAGGTGGCCATGTGCTCTAATGTCTAGGTGTGTGGCCATTTGATTGTTGGGACCACGTGTTTGAATCCATCTGAGGGGATTGATATTAGTGTCTTGTGTTTGTTCCGTGTTTTGTCAGTAGCGGCCATGCGATGAGCTGATCACTCGTTCCGAAGGGTCCCACTAGGCATGTGTTTGTGTGCGACGTAGAAACCTCAAAATGAGGCGTTCCACGCCCGATTTGGTACTTTATACTTTATGTATCTAGTGGGTACAGCCTGAAGATGGCTTAACATAATAGGTCAAAACACGCTGGTGTATTTGTGATTTCTATCTGTTACAAATATTTGTGCTGACGGGTTTTAATTAGTAACACCGCTTACAGAAAACGCAAAGGAATAACCCACATCACGTCTGGAAAAGTGTTGCCGAAGTGTCGAAGTTGACTGCTGAAGAGACGACTACAAGAAGAGAAGGGAACACAAGAGAACAGAAGACTGCTTGACTCTGAAGATAAAGGCACTACACCCATTAAAACTTCGGTAACAAATTACCAGCCGATATGGCGTAATGGGCTTGAAAATTTGAACTGTCACCGGAACAGCTGTGAGAACATCAGACCTAGCACAGTGACTCACTGTTCACACTGTCACCGGAACAGCTGTGAGAACATCAGACCTAGCAGAGTGATTCACTATTCACACTGTCGCCGGAACAGCTGTGAGAACATCAGACCTAGCACCGTGGCTCTGTATTCACATAGGAATTTTAGGGCAAATGGCAGACGAATTTGGAATATATATATTTGGGCAAATAACACGCTGAACATGTAACGATTATTAATCAAAACACTTACACAATTCTGCACGTTCATGGGTTAATTTTTCTGTGACTTTAGAGTACATAACCATCATAACGTGCGGTCATTTTCCTGATGCAAACCTGATAGTTGCTCAGCTATTTGCAAAGTTTCCAAATTTTATAGAGTCCCGAAGTTTGGCTGTCTTTTACACACAAGGTCACAACTCGACTAATTCTGGACGAATTGTTGAGCAATGTGTGTTTAAGAACCATTTCAAAACTTTCATTCTAGCTATGACGTTTGACCTACGTCAGGGGTCTTCAACCCGCGGCCCACCGGCAGCATGCGGCACTCCGAATGTTTCTGTGCGGCCCCCAAACAAATTTTAAATTTTAAAAATATTTTTAGTTTTTTTTTTTGTGTATGTGATGTCGGTTAACGTCTTGGTAAATACTGCAGGACTATAGTAGGGGATTTTTGCAGAATGGGGGGAATAAGTAAATAATAATAAAAATAAATCATAAACCATAAATAAATAAACAAAATAAAAAACTGTCCTATGTATGTTTATGCAGGGAAATACTAGTGGGCATGTTCTGCAATAATATGCAAACTTTGTTTTGTAAAACGTGAATGTGGCCCGCGAATCTTTCTGCCATTAAAATGTGGCCCTTCAGCAAGTAAAAGTTGAAGACCCCTGGCTTACGTAAACTAACCTTCACACACCGCCATAATTGAATACGATACCATTAAGTTGTTTCCATGTTCCCAACATGGTGGTCTTACAGTATGACACTGAGTGTACAGTGCTATATGCGACGGCACATCCTACAAGACAGAATTTTCATTAGCAGCTCTATGAGAACTTCAAATATTACACTTGCTAATTTATTTGCTCAGGTTTCACATTCTAGTCGTGCTTACACTTCAGACAGGAGCCAGTACTAACTGCGACCATTTATATTAGGACGCGCCTTAAACTGAAGTATGCTGCCAACCACGAACACTTTGGGCGTGTTAAGGAAACCCACCAGAAACTCGTAGTATTTTGTAATGGATTATGCTTCGTGCAGTAGTTCGAATCACAGGAGCTTGAACGAAATCGTTGCTTGGGTTTTGTTGTTGCTACACACGGAATGATATAAAAAATAAATAACCATATCTTAGGTAGTTTCTTTCGGCTCAATATAATATATTCCTGAAATAGGAGGTGGAATAGGAACTGAAAGAGTGTTTAATGTGTTCCATGTCCGTGCACTATATTATACAAAACACTAATTACCAACAAATGCACAAAGAGAGTTTTATCATCAATCGTAACACACTCCTACATGTTTCGACCCTGCTGGGTCATCTTCAGGGAGAACTTTTTTGTTATCATTACACTAAAGTTGCACTTTATAGTTGAGTTAGAATGTGCTGTTGACTGTGTACTGGAGGCGTGAACTCTCCGCGGTCCCGGACCGCAGAGAACTCACGCCTCCAAAAACAACGCAGTACACAGTCAACAGCACATTCTCACTCAACTATAAAGTGCAACCTTAGTGTAAAGATAACAAAAAATTCTCCCTGAAGATGACCCAGCAGGGTCGAAACATGTAGGAGTGTGTTACGATTGATGATAAAACTCTCTTTGTGCATTTGTTGGTGATTAGTGTTTTTGAAAGAGTGTTGTCCTGAACCGGCAAAACTGGGATAAGCGACTAAGGTAGGCCCTGGCCCCTGGTGGGCTGTTGCGCCAATGATGATGATGATGATGATGATGAGAATGTGGAATATACACAATTTGGGGTTGGTCCCTAACAAAAAAACTGTATTCTTTGGTAAATTGCTTCGAAAGTAACTGGTTGTGGGAATAATGGAATTATATACACTAGCATGATGATGAAACTCCAGCTAGTCATTCAGGGATGCGGGTTAAACAGCTTCTGAAGAACAAATACTGCTGTTACAGGGTACTGAACTTCTCTCCCTTAACTGTTAAAGGCACTAAGACAAATGTTTGACATTACAACCCCTGACTTCTACGACCGAAAATGTATAACTCTTTGTCACCAGAGCCATTTTCTACTATACATTATTACGTAAGATGCAGTGCCTCAAAATTTTCATAAGCAATGCCCCTCTTACGAGTAAACTTGTTTTTGTGATGCGTGTGTGTGTGTGTGTTTGTGTTTTATTTAGCGACGCTGCCAGTTGTTCAGACTACACATCGTTGACTGTAGAAGAATGAAACTGGGTAGATGGAAAGATTGTGACAGGAGAAAACCAAAGCCATTGGAGAAAAACCTATCCCAAAGCCACTTTGCAAAACATAAATCCCACGCATACTGATCTAGGATTGAACCAGGGTCTCCGTGGCGAGAGACCGGCAAAAAAAAAACGCCTCTGCTACGGCACGACCGATTTGTCTTCTTATAATTTAAATGCCGTTACGGCAGACCGGCTTAATTCCAAAAGAATTAGGTAGAAGCAACAGGAGGTAGGCGGTTTCTGTGACAAGCAAATACGTACACTCAGTATGTAGGCGACACGCCTTGTCGTTTTTCATTTATTTTCCACAACGTGAACACTATGTCCATTCTTGAATATCACTGAGGCTATCAAGACCTGTTCCCCGCCCTGTGATACGCGCTGAGTCTTGATGTGTCATGCATATCAATATCATTTAGTTTGTTCCTACAGTCAATAATCACCAAGACAGGTTCTGGACTTCCCTCCTTAAAAATTTGAGTGGTATCGTTGAACTCCTCACACATACGACTACCGAACACGATGACTCATAACGTATATATCAGCTTCGAAATTCGGGCGCCTATTTACGCGTGTCTTTAGTAAATTTAGGTTTTTCTTTGTTCAGCTTTCCTTAGCCCTTGGATACAGATACATGCCACATGTATTCTACCATAAACTTTTATGTCATATCAACAATTATTAAAACTCACAACCTGTAACTTTCAAAACGTCAGCAAAATGTTACGAAGATTATTCGTCTTCTTGTTTTCATGGTTTATGGAAGTTACTCCTTCATCTATATCACCAACAAATGCACATCTGATATACATAACAATAGCCTGCTTTTACTCCTACATGTTTCGGCGACACTACTCCATCTTCAGGGAGTCTATACACCAGTATTTAAAACGCACTAACGTAAAAGAAATTACAACAGTAATATTATTACGTTGTAGTATTTCTAAAGCTAAATCGTATTGCAATTTATTATATTTAGTGGGCTGGGATAGTGTAGTCGATATAGCGACTCACTACGGACTGAACGGCCCGGGGATCGAACCCTGGTGGGGGCGAGATTTTCCGCACCCCCCCCCATCCCAAACGTGGGGCCCACCCAGCCTCTTGTACAACGGACAACAAGTTTCTTTACCGCAGCTAAAGCGGCCAGGGCGTGGCATTGACCACCCACATCCATCTAACTCCGAGGTTAAAGAAAGAGTAGAGCTACACCTCTATTCCACCTTTGGACCTTCATGGTCTGCCTAGGATGAAGTTTACCTTTACCTTTTTCTTTTAACCGGAAACCTTTAGATTAATGCTATAAAAATCAAATGTTGAAACTTGGGAAGTAGGGCCCTGTTTTATAACATATACTATCAAAGGTAATACTCAACAAATCATGCACAGTGTCTGGTAACTGATACCATATTCTGGGTTCATTGTGCCCTATTAAACATCATCTCAACCAGTGTCCCCAGAATTCCACGATATATGATATATCTGTACGTTACAGCTTACAGTCCCGCAAAGCAAGTGTTTGGAATGACACTGCCTCTTATCCACCATCCGGTGCAGCGGTGCTGTGCGTCGGTAATGTTTCTGTACTCTTTTCAGTTACACAATAGGCTGGTGTAGGTGTTCGAAGGAAGGCAGGTGTTGACACTCGCATGTCATTGTGAAACAAGTGTGAAAAATGTTACGTAGTCTAACCAGTGGCGTAGCAATGTTTTTTGGCACCTGGGGTGAGTAACCACAACGGCCGAACCTAACTGCAACTATCAGCTTCAAAAAATCACAACAATCGCTTGTATTTCAGTTTATTTGGCTCATTATTTTAAAATCTGTTGAAGGCGAAAGATCAATTGCTTGCGTTTAAAATATACATTTTGCCTCCCATTTTCTTGCCCCTTAGACTCGGCTGACCGTAAAGGCCGCACCAATTTACCCCACTTAATTACGCCCTTGACTGTAATATAAGAGAAATCTACTGTGAACTATAAACGGCGACACAAACTGTCGCTTTATCGGGCGACAAGCAACACTTTGGGTTTACCGTGGTTACGGTTACATTTCCTTACGTTACAAAAGTTCAATCTTTGGCACAAAATTTCCAAACTTCTGCATTTTGGATGTTAATTCATAACCACGATATTCTTCAAACTAGATGTCAGACGAAAGGGAATATTCGTCGGTAGAAGTTTTTATCACAATCGATGTAAAATCGATGTAAGTTATATTCGATGTTACTCGATGTTATAACGCCCATACAGGCAATCGCTTAGATATCGACGGTGGTTCGTGGAGAGCCACAAGTTCTGCCGCAGCTGTATTCCGCAGAACCCACACAATAAAATCAAATTAAAGTGGAAAAATAAAATCACTAAGACACAGCCATTAATGGAAGCTTTCGGGGATAGAATGCGGAGCGAAGAAAACGTTATTAGAGCGAAGAAGAAAGAATGTAATTGTCGAGTAACTGTAGCAGTGTCGCAATAAGGCGAGAGAGCAGACCAGTCTAAATGGTATGTATTGAAGCACCCTGTGATCCACAAAAAGCTGGCGTTGCAAAGGCACGGATTGGCGTAAGGTAAAAAACGACAACTCCGTAAACAACATGACATGTTGTATTAACGTAAGTCATCACAGTACAGTCACATTAACCCTTTAAAGACGAAGCGTATCTGTTTTATATAAGGACTCAGTGCGTACCGCCCTGTAAACACTCTCCACTTCGGTTATAAAAACCAGCATGTTAGTGCTTTATAAGGCAAAAGTTGCTGTTTGTTCTGAGATCCGTACAAAACATATGAACGCAATGTGGGCACTACGCAGAATTTTTTAATGTTAAACCTGGTCGTACGTAAAGTTACCGCTAGGTTTTAAAAGGTTAACAGTGCATGCTTCTTCATTTACAACAAATTTTACTACAGGTTTTGGCCATTCGACCATCTTGAGGAAAGTTATTGTACAAAAGCCGATTATTCTGAAGGTCATTACATTATTTAAGCAGCGTTTGTGGGGTTTTGTTAACACGCGATGATATACAGCATCCAAAGTTTCAGTCGTCGCTGTGATATATATAGAGCCTTACATTAGAAACTTTACTATTTTTCAATTCAAGTAAGAATAAAAAATGTAAAATTAAAATGAAAATAAAAATTTGTTGTGGTTTACGTTGCATTTGTGTAAATGCGTAATTCTCGGGCTCGTTCGCATAGTTCGCAAAAAGCGCCCATTAGCTTCTTTACATCCGTCCCTCCGTCTGTCCATCTCCGCACGCATCAGCGCGGTTGCCCCTGGACGGATTCCCTGAAATTTGATATTCCGAACTTTTATGAAAATATGTCGAAAAAACCCAAATTAGGTTCAAATTCCTAAAAAATATCGCCTAAGTTACATGAAGACCTAAGTATGTTTTGTTGTTGCCAGCGAAATTAAATCGCCACAAAATCGCCCTCTTTGACTGAAATGGTATCAGACTGTTAGGATAGCCAAGCAGGCGCAAACATTACACAAGCGCGTCGCAATGTTATTTTATACGTAAGTTTCCTAATTGTATATAAAGAAAAATCGTACAGGTCTATTAACATATCATAATCCTAACTGAATTGTTGGACATTGCCCACCGTCTCAGACAGAAAGCCCAAAAACTTTGCTTAAATAATCCAAAAACCTCGAGCAAAATCCACTTTCTGTAATAAGTTTCCCTGATAATTTTCGAATGACTGAAATACGTAGGATACTTTGTAGTAAATAAGGAACTGTACATCATTAAAATATTACAGTACCATGGCAAGAATTAATAAAACCTAAATACAGTACGCGGTGAGAACTGAGCGATTTGAAAACCGCATAAACGTGTGTTTTATAATTCACAAGACGCGCCAGATCTGAACACTGGGTTCCACTGTCATTTGCATGTCGACAACTTCAGGCGCACTGTCTTCCCCGCTCAGACAGCTGCTACCATTTGAACTCTTAACTGTGATTGGTTGCTTATGGCAATGACAGAAGTGGGTCAGGCGTTTCTAGACATCACCTTCAGGTCTAGAATCGGCCCGCACAGTACAACTTAACATGAGGCAATATATTAACCATTATAAAATATTTCATTTTTACATCATGCATTGCTCTACCCATTAACAAGAATTTTTATACCATCTCACTACACTACGTGTAAATTTATTACAGATCTTTATTCAGAATTATTGGTGTTGTCCAGAAAATGTACACGCACTGCGTTTGCGGTCTAACGCTTGCAACAGGAATTTAAATGTAGTGTAAAAGTGAGTGGTTAGCATTCCAATTTTACATTCAATAGTTTGGGGAGATGTCAATTATCCGCGACTGAAATTTCTAGCCATTTCGCCAGTTTCTTCAGAAAAACTGTTGGATACAAAACTATATCTGCATATTATCAATGCAGGAAACTGGTTACTCCGAAAATTCAACATTTATCTATCAAGCTATACAACCACACAGCCGAAATCTGATATTCACCACTGTGATAACCTCAAAACTCTTAAACTCACATTGCCTTTATGACCGTTTGCGCAGAAGTGGAAACAAGTCCATGTCTCTTTGTGAAGAACGTTTTATTTTCAGCAGCAGCAGAATACAAAATATTTCATATTTTTGAATTATGGAAAATGTAAACATGGAACTACACAAAACAGCAGCTGTTATAGACGTAAACCTAAACCATGAAGAAGGTGAATTCATCTATATTACATATAAAAATCCCGTTCGTAGCTCATAGAGAACAGAGTCACTAACCCTGAAGAATATCAACCTGTTAAAGTTGTGTAGGGAAATACTGGCTTTGTTGCGAGAATCAAAAGCACTGTGTCGCCAGCATGATGTGTTCCCCAACGTTACAACACGCGGTACACACAGGTAACCGCTCACGGGGATGCTACCCGAAATTCTAATTGAAGGGATAAGGAGCCCATAAATAAATTACCACAGGCGGCCTCAAAATACCCATATTCGGACAGACGTATACACAACTGGCCTCCCTTTGGAAGCTATAAGGTCACACAGCTGAGAAAATTAAATACACTACCCAAGCTTTATGCAAAAATAATAAAATTCTGTGCTTCAGGCATTTAAGCCCACGTGTTAAAACTCGCAAATCTAGGATAAACACAGGATTTGCACAAAGCGGCGTTGAGCTGCCAGATTCACCTGCTACATATTTATGACATGTAGACTTCCGAAAGCCGTCGTGGTGACGTCTCTTCATATTGGATCAATGGCTGGTAATCCTGCAAAGCCTGAAACGCTATTCTTTGCCTCTAATGCGATTATGATAATTAATGGAATTTGTGAATATATCCTTAAACCTTAAGAAATCCTCTAACAAGTTGCATGTGTTGAAAGCAGGTTTTCGATATTTAACTTAGAGAAGGCCACACAGAGAAAAAACACAGGACGTAGGGATGGAAGGGGCTTTCAAGTAACAAATTATATACTGAAAATCGCAAACCCCCAGCCAATATAACATACACAGCAGCGTTCCATGTTTCAAAAGTTACAGTTATTCTGTCCCTTCCCCTTTATTCACACCTCGAATTACTTCTGATCCTTTCTCTTTAAATCTTTCAGTACTCCGGAAATCTGCAAACCTAATCTACAGCTAAAGCTTGTAACCCCATATATATATGTACACTTTGATAGCTTAAAGAGATGCACACTTTGACATTTTGAAATTCTGGAATACTGCCGAAGGCGAGGATGTTTTAAAATACTGGAACGTGCTTGTTTGAATACAGCATGTTTAAGAAAAATATTGGATCAAAGTAAGATAAAGTGTGCTGGAGCAGAGAATATTTCCCGAAGAGGAATTTCGGAACACACAGCATGGTCTAAAATAGTGTGAACAGTTAATTAAAGGTAACGATTGGCTATAAATGCATGCTGACAACGAAATACAAGAAAAATAACAAAATAAGATGTGGAAATATAAAGGAAAGCTGTGGCTTCGAGGAACAAAAGGATATGGAAGGATAATATTAAAATGTAATTTTGGAATATCACTTAGCTAGTTATACTCACATGATCTTATATAATTTGTAAAATAACAAAGATAGTCAACATTATGCAGCTGTTCAGAGAGTCTGTGAATTCCAAAGTCATAATAGCAATTTTAATGCATAAATCCCAAAATCCTTGATCGAGAATCGAATCTCAGCATCCCAGTCCGCAGCCCACGGCTGTATTTAATAATCTACGACAATTACTGTCCAGAAGTCTTGGTCTATTGCATAAATGCAGGAGTCGGAAAAACACGACAGAAGAGATTAGAAACAGCGATAATTAACTTTAAACATAATAAAGTTCTGGGCAGTTATTCGTCCAAAATTGAATTGTCGCGACATCCCATATAAGACCGAAACTGTGTCAAGCAATCCATGACTTACGGCCCGTGATGTTATTATGCGTGCACCAGTACATGGGGCACGCATAATACATATCACGTTGGCTATAATGGTAGATAAATACACAGTTTAGAATGGGTATCGAGTTCAATGCAAGAAATCGACATCTCAGTTTACATTCTAAACTGTGTATCTATCTTACAGTCTTGCCAATCAGACGAGGGTCCGTTGCGCCGAAACATGTTGTTGGGTTGATAAGAATAAAGTTATTGTTGTGTTCGACTGCATCTGCTGTGATTCTTTTTATCTAAAACACAACGGTTATGAATTGTCTTAAAATTACAAACTGATTTAATACGGGAGAAGCATTCCGCTGAAAAGACGCCTTAAATGTATGATGATTCGTCACAAAATAAGTCAGATGACATTCAATCTCGTCATTAAAGCACAAGCGCGCGCGCGCGCGCGCGCACGCAAGCACACACACACACACACACACACACACACAGTGACTGTGATTACCTCTCAGGAAATCGTCACGGAGTGACTGAAACCTCTTTCCAGGGCTGAAGCAAAACGTTGACGGCCCGAATTTAAAGTTGATCGGAAAGTGACAAGAGTTGCAACATGTAGGCTGGTATAGCAGGACACGGAGTGATGTCATCACGGAACAGAAGAGCTCGTCCCAAGATAAGACAAATATCTCTACTGGCGCGGGGACTGTGTGGAAAGAAGTCGGATAACGGTATAGTACCGACTGAACTGTTCCTATTTGTGTTGAAAACCCGACACCGAATCTCGTACTTCGGGCACAGTTGAACGGATAGTGATTTCACAACTAGGGGTGGGGCTTGTTGTCGTTAAGTGAAAAGACTGGAGGTAAAAAAAAATAATAAGACTGACAAAAAGAAGTATTTAAAGTGCACTCTTTGATAAATTGCAAAACTCTGTGCTTCTGACGCCTGTATTTTCGGATATATGGTCACGAATATTCAGAACGAAGGAGGGCTTTCCATAACATTGGTATGTTACGTCTGAATCTCATGTAAAATTACATTACTCTATTTGATCAATAAGAAGCAGAATTAAATCCTTCGAACACATTTTGGCGTAAACATCTGTAGGACATTTGGTCAGAATCTGTTTCGAAGATGAAATGTTATGACAGGCCAGAGACTTATGCTTGAAAAGTCCAAACTACTTCCTTATGTTACTGACAGAGGGCTCAAACACCACACAAAAGCATTCAATATACAGCCATGTTTCAACTCGACAGTCTACCGTGCTTGGCCAACATACACCACTAAACATGGCCGTGACGGATGCAAAATAAGGCATATACCACAGTAATACTAAGTTATAGATACAGTATTGTTTCGTGACGCCCTGCTCCAGTTATCTTCAAATGGTTTCTCAAATTATTTCAAAAACTAACAACCAATAATTCCATTAAAAATGACAAAAGTTGAACGAACTTTAACCTTAATTCAAGAAAAAAACAATTTTTGCTATTTTTCGCCCTCCCTATTCCTAAGCGTACTTCGTGCCTCTGGTGCCACTACTGATTCATTTCGGTAAACTATATTTTACAGTTGCACATCAAACCTCCGCTCAACTTTGCTCAGAACATGTGTGGCTGACATTTCTATACTTCAGGCAACATTGTGCTGCGACATTGCTACATCACACCTCGTAGTTTAAGTTCCCATCTTCCATCACATTTTCTAAGATCGTGTGCTTGCGCTTTGTGGAAAATTCAAACGTATCTTCAGATTCACTGCACGCGAATTTACTTACGCAACAAGTCTGAGTCGCTCATTTTAATTACGGTAAACGAAACTACAGCCAATTACTGAGCAACTGACTTATTGTGTACATCGAATTACATACAGAAAATCCTTACAGCAGGAGACTCACCACAACAGAAAAAAGGTGCGCTGTCTTTCATCTACTGCGATACTCTGTTGGCCTGCAGAACGCCACTGCTTTTGGCTGCAGCTAGTTATCACTCCTGTGACACCCTCTGCATGAAGAATCCCCCCAGACATCTCCGTACCTTAGTACTGAACGACACGATTTCTCTTATAACTTTCCCAATACTTCACCCTCCGTCGCGAAAACGATCCTCGCAAAATCCAATCATTCTCACAAATTCAGGTCACTTCAAGTGTTTTCTTTCTAGTACCTTCTGGAATATACATCTTCATTTATCACATAGAGAGCGAGATGACAGGCGGTTAAACAAAGTCTTTCTTCGGCCTTATTTTCGTGTCTCGGCTGAGTGGGTAGCAATCCCGCTTCGTATTCAGAATGCTTTAGGTTCAAATCGCAGCCAGCATTTAGTCGACCCTAAGGGACTTTTGTGAGTTCCCTCAATCACTAGATAAATACCGGAAAGGATCCTACTTTAAATTAGGCCAAGCCACCCCTCAAGTAAATTTTACAACTTGTTACTCACTAATCAATCTAACATTCGACATGACCTCATCTGAGTTACGTACGGCGTCGAATATTCCAAAATAAATATGCCATCACTTGATTTGAAAGGAAAGGGAACGAGATTAAATCAAACAAACACCCCAGATGCATTATTCATAAATAATGTGAAGTCTTTTTTATAATGTGTCTGAGTTAATCTGTATTCAGTTCCTACATAATTCATCGTGTCTGTCTCAACAGCACCGAACCGTCCGTTGAAAGATCCCTTGTACTTGATACAATTCATAAAGTACATTTTAAAAAGTGGAGGATTTGGAAAAAAAATACATTCGCTGTGTGTTTCTTTTCTACCTTCAGCTACACACTTTTGCTGCGTCGTATGAATTACAACATAGTCTACGTACGTTGAGTGAAGCTTATCAAATGAAGTGCTGTACACCGGCTCGTCTAGAACCTGTAATGGAGTTCATATAAGAAACAAATTTAGAACGCATGGTTCCTCTGTTACACCTTCCACTATTCTATTGTAAGATCAACCCTGTACGTGTAGATTGATCCTAGAGTAACAGTTCACGACATTCAAAGCAATAGAGGCAAAGTACATATATTGTAACATTGAGGCGCGTTCGCGTAACAATTGTCGTCGTGGAAAAACAATAAGTATTATACAGTCTGAGTGTGGGTCTGAAGCCTTAGTTACCCAGCATGCCAACCGCAGTCGCCGTATCATATTATCATCCGTGGCCTGCCTGGCTGTACCATATTTTCCATGATCTCATAAATGGCATGAGTTTCGGGGAACAAAGTTATTGGACATAAAATGTGTTTTGACTTTCTCTGGAACTTTTGTCTGAAACATCTCTCATTCTACGAAGAAATCAGCGAGATATTATCATAATCAAACTTGAATTTTCTCGACATATTTTCGAAAAATAATCAAATATCAAATTCCTTAAAGAATCCATCCAATGGCAGCCGAGTTGTTCCATGCGGACAGACGGACAGACATGACGCAGCTAATATTCACTTTTCACACTTACGCGAACGCGCTTAAAAACGGAATAGGAGGCTGGAAAAATTTGCTTAATAAGACGCTTCTTGATTTGTACACTTCACCGAGTACCGTTTGCTTGATCAAAACTAGGAGGACGATTGGAGGGGAATCTAGCACGTATAAGGGGACAGCAGAAAAAAATATATATATATGTGCAGGATTTTGTTTAGAAAACTTAAAAGAAAGAGACCATTTTGAAGACCTGGTCCTAGAAGGAACTTTAATTTTGAAGTTGATCCTAAAGAAACAGAAGGCAGGGCGTGGGGTCGGTTTACTTGGTGCAGGACACTGCCATATTGAGGGCCCTTGTGAACACTTTAATTGATATTCCTGCTCCGTAAAATATGAAGACGATAATGACTGGATCACGACATTATTAACTGCTCAGTGGGATATATGCTCCCTGCACACTTTGAAATGTCATGTAGTGACATTTCAAAGTGTGCAGAATTGTCACACGAATCTCAGGCGTGACGATCTCTCAATATGTTCGTTTATTTGATTCGAAATATATGTGATTCATGTGTAATGATACATTTTCATATCTTGTAAAAATGATTTGTATAACAGTGCGAAATATATCGTTAGGCGTCATGGGGGAATGGATTCTAAAATACCAGGCACGAGACAGTTTCCAGCTCTCACAACTTGTGCGCTCGTGTTTGGTGTTTCAGAGTCAATAGACCAAGCGAGGAATAGGAAACATGTCAAAACACGCCGTGACACTATCAAGGAAAGGTCTATTGGAATAAGTATGAATAGACTGCATGACTGCTAAGTGTGTTTGGGAGTACCTGCAGAACCTAACGAATGCAAATATTGAGATTCGAGATTTCAATCGGGCACTCTCCGATACGTCGGCACACGAAAAGACAACTTCCTTAGTCCGGTCTATTTTAAGACGCTGTCAGTAGGATGACAGTATACGGAGAATTGTAAAAGAGTTTCGAATGGGCGGTCGTGGTCTAATCAAAGCATGATCCTGAAATTTGCTTACAGAATTTAAGAAAGTTACGAAATCTTCAACCGTGATTTCCAGTCCCCCAAATGAGGCTTGAACGGAGGACCTGTAAAATAGATGTCGCAAGAATTAACGGTACAGTAGCCTGATCAGCACGTGCACAAAACATAGAAACACAGCTGCACAGGCACTAATATTATGGTGTGTAAATTCAGCACGAAGTGCCCAGTCGTACGCAGCACCAAATTTTTCTATTTAAACTGTGTGTAACATATCCATTAAGTGAAAAATTTCGCACAAAACAAAAAGATTCGCATTGACATAATGTTGGTACCTTTAATATAAAATATACAAAATCAGAATTGTTACAAATACACACATATTTTAACCAACAATACTTTCCGTTAAAATTGACAAATTTCATGAAATGGGAAAACGAGTTTATATTTCTCCGGCAACCATGTTATACTCTAAATTATCCTTTCAAAATGCTAATTTGCTTCCATTTTGCGCCTCTCTTTCTGAAATACGCGAACTGCTGTATACTTCCAAACCCTCACATTCAATTTCGAAGTTTCGTTCCTCTTCCACAACTAATACTGCGGTTAAGCTGTAACTGGTGGATGGAGGTTTGCTTTCGTGTTGGCCTCCGGCAACACAATCTTTATACAATTATCGATTGTATAGTCCTAGGGAACAAAGACGAACACACAGGCATGAAGGTCCCTTCCCCTTTACTGATACAATAAGTACGTTAAAAGGCATGGCGCGAGGAGCAGTCTCAAAGCAGCTTTACTGTTCAACCATGTTCGTGACAGCATCAGCGTCACAGCACACATACCGCTCCAGTTGCCCTCACCAGCTTCACACTCATACCTTTTAGCATCTACCCAACGCAAGCAACCAGCTGACACCGATTTAGCCGTCTTCCATGCTGTGTGAAGTGCAGCCCGCACGCAGAGGGCTTCAACAGAGCGTGTAGATACCAACAACATTGCAGTCATATGTAGACAGAGATGTAAAGCTGCAGGGGATACTCATAACGTGATCTATTCCATGTACGACTAGCAGACAAATTATGCGTGCACCATTATCCACATCAACATTGTCAGCTAACAAGCTCCAGGAGGCAATTTTACTTTGTAGCTGGTGACGTGACAGTTATTCAAGAAAATAAATCTACACCTTTAATTATTGTGCAATCTTTCGTGTAAACTTAAAGCGTATAATTCAATGCCCACTACACGAGAATTTTTCAATATCAAAAGTCCAATGGAATACCCACGGTTTCTACATGCAGTATTAGTTTTTGCTATTTGCACTGTTGCTCGCGCAATACGTACGAAAGACATACATATAAATTAATTTCATTAGATTTCCTCACACTTACAGGCGTCTGTTATATCGAAAAATGTTTCAAATGAAAGGGCAGACTTCAAGAAAATCACTACTTTGTGTTATACAGCGTCGTACTCCGGGGGTCCCACGTTCCAGTCTCAAACTGATAACAGGCTATTCTGGTATACTTCTTGGCTTTTTCCCAGTTCCTCGAGACAAAGGTCGGCATAGCCGGTAGTAGGTCACGACTTCTCTATTGCGCATACTGGTCATTAATTGGTCACTAATCGTCACATAATGCAGGCTGAGCTACTGACAGCACCGTTCAACAAAGCATAAATACATAAAAACGTCACGGCAGTTGTGAGTGTGAGATATTTTGGCAAAAATTTTATTTCCGGTTTGAGCTTCCTACAAAACATATACCAAACAAAGCCGATAGGGACAAAAGTTAAATTCGTTTGGCAACTCCCAGAGCAGACTTCAATACCAAATGTCATCAGATCGTTGAGTAGTTTCACAGACAAAACGCAGAGAATGACGTATGGACAGACAGCTGAATGGCCCACCGGACATTCACGATCTTCTATTATGCGTTTAATAATCACAGAATGCATAACACTCAAGTGTCTAGACATGGTTATTTACCAAATCCTATTCACAGTGGCGTGTTTTACAACTTGTAAACTTACACCAATATAAAAAACACAAAAATAAAACTCGCATTCTGTTAATTCACATCAAACAACTGAACAAACAAACCGATATGTGCGAGATTTTAGGATGTCAAAGAGGCGCTGTTGACAGTTGGAAACATCTGGGCTGGCACATCGTAATAGCTGTTAAACAGTCACAGACCTTTCGAAGGCAAACACTCCTTAGAATCATCGGTAATTATTTACCAGTTGACACGGGGTAACACCCTAGAATATTTCACCCTTAACCTTTTAAAGCCTAGCGGTAACTTTACATACGACCAGCTTTAACATTAAAAAATTCTACGTGATGCCCACATTGCGTTTATGTGTTTTGTACGGATCTCAGAACAAACAGCAACTTTTCCCTTATAAAACATTAAGAGACTGGTTTTTATAACCTTAGTGAAGAGTGTTTACATCGCGGTACGCCCTGAGCCCATACATAAAACAGATACGTTCCGTCTTTAAAGTGTTAAACCTGAACTGTAACGATTGGACAGTCATTAGGATAACAAGAAGAAGCACACTGAGCACACAAAAATTAAGGTGTTCAATAAAAACTCACAATTGCACAGACTTGAAATTGGCACAGGAATTGTATTATTAGTGTTGTATGCGGGTAGGACTAAAGTGACTTACTGGACGGACAACACGGAACAAACGTAGACGTACTTTAGCAATAAAATATTATCTCTATTTTGTCTCATTATCTCGGTACTTGTGCTGTTCGCATCCCAGTGTACACACAGCATGACAGACCATCTCGCGTTGCACTGTTTTCCTTGATGTGTACGATTACAAAAGGACAGGACGAAATGTAGGTGCCTGGAAGCCGTACTGCCTGACGAAGCAGCTCCCCGTAAGTTTGGGTATGTAGCGTACAGGAGACATACCGAATGTCAATATCGGAACCGTATTTGAAGACAAGCAAATGTTACGCCCATTTCCTTCAAACAAAATATCACGTGTATGTGGAATTGTTGAAAACTTACCCCTTGTCACAAACTCGGGGTAGCTTCCAATAAGACTGCGGACACCCACCTTGACAAACAGTGTGCGGCGATCACATGTTCTCCTCTGAGCACACCGGTTTTCGCCTGCCATATCATTCCACCAGTCACACACGGTCACACAATAAATGTTTCCCTCAGTCAACACAACATCTATTCATCAAGAACAATATATGTCGTGTTGCATGATTGTAACATTTATTGTATTCAACAAAGCAACGGGCTGTGCCGCCTTAAAAAAAAAGATACACAGCTTTCAGTCACATGCCACCGACGCAGTGGTCTAGAGTAGACACCCGCAAAGGAGGGGGCCCCCAAACAAATAAAACACTAAAATTTGTTGCGGATTCTTTCGGACTGGGTTCTGTCCTTCAGACAGAAGGCAGTAATCTGGATACCTCTCATAGGAGCCAGCAGTGACTTCGCTAAGAATTACAGGAAGCAGCCGCTTGTTGAGTCCCGGGAGGCTACGACGCCAAATAATATCCCTGAATAAAACGTGAGTAACACCGTCAATACAACTTTTCAGTTTACGAGTTTTCAACAAAAGTTTACTCAGGCAACATGTTTCGACCGATCTTGGTCACGTTCAGACCCTTTGTTTTTACAGAAGTTAAAAATATACAACTGTATGCAATATGTTAAATAACTAGGATCTCAATTTTACGTTTTTTATGGTGCTGTAGGGGCCGCGGTGGCGCAGTTGGTTGAGGCATTGCGCTACAAACCGGCAGGTCGCGGGTTCGATTCCCGATGGTGTCAGTGGATTTTTTCATTGGCATAATCCTGTCGGTCGCACTGTGGCCCTGGGGTCGACTCAGCCTCTGACAAAAATGAGCACCAGGAATATTTCCTGGGGGGTAAAGGCGGCTGGTGCGTAGGGCTGACAACCTTACCACCTTAATGTGTCGATTGTCTAGAAATCTGGGAGCCTCAACCTTCTGGAACCTTAAGGGCCTGTCCAGGTCTGTAATGGGACTGCTTTATGGTGCTGTAAATGCTGCTTATTATTTTCATTATAATCTGTAATAGTTAAAAATATCACATTATGTTATAATATTGATATAACTGTAGTGTTAAAATTCCTTGTTTTATTATGTCGTCCTGAAGAATGTTTTCGATTTGGTGACGTGTGGCATACAGGCTATTCTGTTGCTTAGTGGTAAGTTCCGATCAATATTTAGTAGGAAACTGGACGTAAAAATATTCTAATTCGTACGCATTTGACCAGTATCAGTATGGCGTAAATATAATATCTCACCCATGTTCTGTTATATATCTTGGTGCTGAATTTTCAAACCTAATTTAACCACTCTACGCTCGCTCACCATCAGATAGATACATTTTCTCTCTCCCAAACACATGCTTGTGAAGAGGACTACTTCTACGTACTTCTCGGCCTCCCCGTTCACCCACTTCAATTCCATTAGGTACATCTAGGAATGACGATTTTATGTAAATCGCAAAGTCTATCCCTCTCCTCAAGCTTAAAGCCGCAGCAACAGTTAAACGAAGTGACTGGATGCATGGCCCTTGAACGTTATTTGTAATAATTAAAAATTATACATATGGATAATTGGCAGAAATATTTAAATTGCGGAATCCATGTTAACTGTCATCAGACCTATAGGTAGGCGCTACACACGATTTATGGTAAGACTGGACAGCGTAAGTGGCAGTTTGTGTCGAGATCCAGAACTGCTTGCCACTCGGTCAGTGTGATTACGAGTTACCAGTCCCGCACTGCGCTCGGTTTCGATCGTGTGTTATTAAGTATGTAATGCATATGAGATCAAACAAATCAGGCTAATAGCTTGACGTGTCGCAACTGTTGCTGTGCGCAATTTACATGAAATTAACGCGTTATGGGCACCTCGTTTCTCTCTCACTCTCTATGTTTCTTCTCCCGAAAACACTCGGCGAATTTCCGTAACATATGGTACGCTATTTCGGACTGTCGGGAAACTCTCTTATTAACCTTTTAAAACCTAGCGGTAACTTTGCGTACTAACCAGTTTAATAATCAAAAATTCTACGTGGTGCCCACATTGCGTTTATGTGTTTTGCGTGCGTCTCAAAACAATCAGCAACTTTTTCCTTATAAAACATTAAGAGACTGCTTTTTATAACCGAAGTGGAGAGTGTTTACTGCGCGGTACGCACTGCATCCTTATATAAAACAGATACGTTCAGTCTTTAAAGGGTTAATAACGACCGGTTCAGAATAAATAGCATTTATGGAGGCGTTTGCAAAGCGGTTGTGAAAAGTGACTATCACATTTATCACATCTATTCGTCCGTCTGTCCATCTGTCCACATGAAACAGTGCGACTTTCTTGGGAAGGGTACTGAGGAACTTTACTAAAATTTGTTGACACGTTCCGGTCATACAAAAGTAACAGAAACTTTAAATGAAGACCTATGTATAGGTACGTGACTGGCCTTTAAAATGAAGACAGATGAGTGACCTCTGTGGAGTATGCACAGAGGCCTAAGAAACAAACGACCGAAATATCTCCCGTTTTGTGAGACACGTAAAGGAAACACAGCACTTTGCCTTTTACGAGATAAGGAGAGAAAATGCGTTATCTCGCCTTTTATGAGATAAATAGAAAGAATATGATATCTCAGCATCTATGAATGAAGCACAAGCAAAACAACACGTTGATATTTGCGAGATAAGTACATGAATGGCCGGGTTAAACAGGCTGAAGGAACATTCAGCGGTATAAACCTAACACTCCAAAAGGAAAAGAGAAGCCAGAAGTGACTGCATTTTTAATACATTGAATGTATTAAAATAAAAGAAACAGCAGAAGTAATATGGGTAATAACAGGACGAACGTGCCTGAAATTTTACGCCCTGCCGGCACGCCCCCACCTCTACAAACTGAATTTTGTCTAGTCCCTTAACCAACATTCCATCTCGAATATATTAAGATTTGCAGACTTCCGCTGACACACTTTGTTCTCATAATACACGTTTACCCAAATGTGGAAAACACTGTCAAACGTGTATGTTTACGGGATTTTCCATAATATGTTTACAGTTCAAACAAACGACTAGGCACGTTAAGTAGTCCTACGTAAAGTTCCAAGAAAGTCGTTTCGAAAGCACCGCTATGTATATTATTAATTTCCAGCAGATAAGATCGTGTTGTAGTTAGAATAAAATTAACACAAATGAAAATAAACGTTAGGTAGTCTCGTACTGTCAGTAAATTTAATCAACTGTCCCACTGAACTTAGAAGCCCGAAAGGATTTTTAGAAGAGGGAATAATACCGGGTACCTAAAGGTTTTGCAGTCCATTTTATAGGATTATGACGGCGGCACTTTATGTTTGCAGTAATTTATATACGGTTTCCGTCCACCGTCCTGTGTTGAAAACAAAAACCCTATTTCGGGGACAGGACCGGTCCCGATATTCAGGCTAAAAGTAGCGATGGAACTTACTCGTAGGGCCCTTTGGGTGAAGCTATGCTAAGTCTCTGGTCCAACTAGTGTCACTCCAAGTAGCACCAAAATTCGTATAGTAATATCTTAATTGCAGTGTTTTGACTTTTAACACACGACGATGGACAGATCATCAATGTAAACTACCCCAAGTCCCAGAAATGCGACCTTCTGAAACATTACGCAGCATAGAGTGGTAATTCTATACAGAAGTTTCTGGACAACTTATCGGGCTCAGCTTCAAGTGTCAAGAGATCCAAGAAGTCCAAGAAGAATTAAATCACGGCTATCCGAAGTCCGAAAGGGCTTTGCTTATAATCTGTTTACTTAGTCAATATGTTAAATGAAATACGGTACGTGACACATGTAAGTGTCATCACGTACATCGCACTGACGTCACTTTACGGATGCTAAAATTTGAATATATACTTACTCCTTGTGACTGTTTTGACAAATCTGAACATCTTCCATATATGATATCATTAATACGTGACCCTTGTGATTAAAGTTCTATACTTTTCATTAATTGTTATTTGTTCTAAGGGTCTATGGAAACTTTCACCTGTGTTTTCTAAAAACTTTGAAAGTTTTAGACGAAACTTCGCACAGGGTATTACTGTAACAAGGGTATTAACGCAAGAAAATTCTATCCACACACTCTAGAAAAACTGTAAATATTTAAGGCATATTCTGACAAAAATAGATTGATCCATCCAGTCTGTCACTTCCACTATACAAGTATCACCAATCAGCACATGCGAATTTCTTTTACATTATTACATTTTAAGACTAAAATTACTTACAGAAATACATTCACTGTCCGAAGCCTCGCTAAATAGCCTAATCACTTTAATGCATATACTTAGAGCAAAGGTTATAGGGAGTGGGAACATGCAGAACTGTGTCTTAAACGTGTTAGTAAAAATATTAACTTCAAAAATTACCACCGCTTAATAACGAACCTATTAGAGTATCCCGAAGAAAAAAAGTTGTCCAGTCTTCTTCTGTGTGTCTGCCACCTAAGAGCTGCCCGCTCGATTTGCAAGGCACTGGATGTGTCTTTTAAATACCATGGCAACTAAAATGTTGTCCACGTCCGACAGTGTGTTATCACTCTGCCATCTACTCGTTGTCCGCTCGATGTACTACACGCTGCATAAAACCATTGTGTGACAACCGAAGCGCTGTCCAGTCCCCTGCTGTCGTCCTGCCAACCGCGGGGTACCTGCTGTCCGCTAGATTTCCGGTGTGTTGCATATACATAAACACAGACCGACGTCAGTATAGACAACTGATCGTTTATTTGAATGCCGACCCAAAGGGTGCGCTTGCCTGTTGTCATCGATTTCCAAAGACTTTCTCATAGTTAGGTCTACAATTCACTTCAAGATACAAAGTCTTTTCGATCTGTGATGGGACTTCTTTGTTTTGGCGGCAGTTAGGACAATGCATTTAGAAGCAGAAAAATACGAACATTATCGTTCCTTTGCAAGGCATACTACGTACACCCTTGCAACTTGCACTTTTTTTATAGTATGCAAGGGTACGGCGTGCAGATATCTTTACTGGCCATGACATATGCATATTATAAATTCAGAAATTGAGAAAGATACATCTTTTTGGTAGCTCTTATTCCAACAATATTATTAAAATATGAAACAATATCAAAGAATCTTTTATTTTTTATGAATAAAAAGGTCATTTTCAGGTTGCCAGTGTCAAGGAGTACCGGCAACATTTTCTTTCAAGTAATGAATACTGCCATTTTTTAAACAAAAATGCACAAAACAAATAAACTCAAACATCCATAATAGGGCCCAGATTTGCACCCACAACACAAATCTCAGTGCCCCTTAAACAACACGGACACAGGAGCGGTAACAGAACGCGATAGTCAGAATGTTCATATTGTAAGATACGCGACGCAGCAAGAAGTTTAGCCTGTCACGTTTTGCCCTTTTGTATAAAATGTTGCACGGCGGTGCTCAGAGACTGACTCAAACACTACCGCCTTAGCAGGAGACGGTAATTAGGTTGAATATTTAGACTGTATGAAATACACGTAGATTTAATGCACACAGCAGACAGGACGCATGCTATGTGATGCAGAAGCAACACCCTCGGGCTACCACAGTTTTGCCCTTTTTATAGAATACCGTAACGCAGTTTTGAGAGGACGACATGAACAGTGCTGTATGAAGGCTGCTCAATATGGTATCTGACACGGTGAAGTCCGGTAGAATGGCGCTGACTTTTCAGAGGATTCTGTTGCCTGCATCATGGTGTAAATTAAGTTAAATGATAAAGCTACCCTGACCATAGAGAGGGCAGGTTTCTGTACGACGTTGACTACAACCTATTCCGCCAGAGTACATGATGCCGCGCCTCAGAAGGCCTGCCATCTTCATATTCACCAACGTGGAAACCTCAAGCTTCTCTTAGTACCTATAACACCTTAATTATGTCGAACACTTGAACTCTCTGAGATATAACACCATGTACATTCGACCCTTTATATTTGAGTGGTTTCTATATGTACCACCTGCGTCAGAAATTATGTAGTTTGCCCACAGGATACACATAATGACAGATTTTTACCTTACGTCTGCTCCATGGGCTAAAATAGCTGTGGTGGGATTGAACCCAGTGCCCCGAAATATTGGAAAAATAAGCGTAAAACTTAGAAACACACTTAAATATGAGCCTATAATAGTCGGAGTAGCTCAGTCGTTACACTGAATATGCTGCAGGATAGACACGCGAGGGACTGATTTCAATTCCGCACAGGGTCACAAGTTTTACCTTTTTCTTTAAATCCGCAAGGGCTGTGAGGTCCACCCAGCCTTACACTCAATGGGCACACGGGAGGATCTGTTCACGAGATTAAAGTAGCAGAGCATTAAAGCAGACACTGCAAATCCTTCCGACAGTGGGGATACAGTGAGTCCTGCTGTAACGCCACTCCTCCTTAGAATTCCATGGGCAGTATGGGGACAGTTTCACCTACATGTCAGCAAACGAGTAAGTCCAGCCAGGGACCGACCGGAACATCGCGTGTGTATACTAAACGCACGTCAGATAATGATCAGCACCCAGCCTGACTATGAAGTAAGGAATTGGTCTGTGTCAGCACACTTGGCAGGACGCGTGCCGCATCCTATCTACGTTAACAAAGTCTCGAGTGTATTACTGCAATATGTTCAAATCCTACTACATCCTTCCACGGACAGAGTCTTTTTTCGTATCATTTAACCCGTTAAAACACAGCGTACTACCTATATTGGCATTTGAAGGACTGTGTTTTACCGGCAAAATACATTTGCATTTTGTATAAACCTCAGGATTAAGAGCTATTTTTTCCTGAACACCATTATCAGGCTAGTCTTTGTAATGTGGATATGCTTTGCCTGCGACTTGAAATTAGTTTGTTTATGACTTAAATATATTTACTGCGTCAAAGGGCGAAATAATATATTCTGTATTGCAGTGTGTGAATATATTACATTTAAGGAAAAGCTATTCAGAAATCGATCAAGAGGCGGTGTTTTAGAGGTGAAATAATAGATCGAATTTGAGGTTTTGCCTAATAATTTCAGACCACTACGCATATCTTTCATAATTAAATATACATATAGGCGAGCTTACGGGCCTTATTCCTCAGAAAACATACAATCCTAAAATTTCAGCACCTTCCTGTCATTTACTGGGGCTGTCTGTTACAATAAAACCCTTACACTTTCCAAATGCCAAATACGAATTATAGGCCCAGAACCCAAGCCACTGGCTTGAGCTTATCTGCGGAACACAAATCACCATTTCCATGGCATGATGATACAAGCCACTTACTCTACACACTACGTGTACCAGAACGGAGAACCTGCTACGTGTGTGTGTTCCTCACGTACGGCTGACAACGTCCCACTAATGCCTCTATATTGCCTTTTCTTCGATGTCAGTCACGCCACGTAATCTGTGTCTTGTGATCAAGTCACGGTTCACAAGGTGCGGTGGGATGGACTGACAATCGTGACAACAAATCTAACTACTACAGGGTACCTACATCATGTGTGCATTTTATGAGCTTGCATAGTGCGCTGTCGAGCTGTCTGTTGTGATTTACAGATGATCATATCTCAGCTGCAGCAGCAGCAGCAGCAAGTGCCTTGTGGGCCTCAGACATGCTCACTTAATGAGCTTCTAATACATGATACACTGCCACTGTCAGTTTGAATCCTGACCGAGTGGAAGGGCCATGTGAATGACATCTCTTCGTTGTTAAATTCAATGGCATTTTTGTGGAAAGGATTATGTTATGAATGGGTAAACATGATAGAAAATTTAAATGTGTTGTTTCATGAATCAAGACAACCAACGCCAATGGGCGGCATAATTGGTCAACATAACCGTTCCATTCTCAGAACACATGCTGATAGTGTTAGCCTATCATGAAAAATAATATTATCGAAGGAGGGTCCATTTTATAATTAATTAATACACTAACCAATTTACGCAGTTAATACAATACATTCAGAAGCATAAAACTGCTACAAATTCCTGCATGTTTCGGCACCGAGGTGCCATCGGCTGGGAGTCACTCTGACAAAGGAGTATAAGGCCAACACGCGTTTAAACAAAAATCTGGTCAATATTTGTTGTTAAAGAGTTGTCCTCGATATGTTGTGCCTTAGCACGTCCCTGGTAGTGCTGGGTAAACATTTTGTTCTGTGCTTTTGGGTGATTGAATAGGTTTACGGCGGTGCATTGGTGCATTCTACCGTTTCACTGTCATCTCATGATAGGTGACAACGGGCGGCTGGCGACTGTGACATAGCAGCTAGGTATTTACACGTTTTGTGATGGCGGTGGCTATTTGATTTTTAGAATGTATCATTATTCAATTAATAACTATTTGTTTAATCAAAGATTCCTTCAGCTGGTACAATGTGGAGTATATCTTGCGAGTCCTGACACTTTAACGTATAATTAATTGGACATCGCCTTTACGAAATCAGCCGAAACCTGATTAAAGGAACTAGCCCGAAATTTTCATGGAGAAAATTAGGGAAAAGTTTACAAACCTCAGCCAACGCAGCCGATTTCCGACCCAGATCTGAATTAAGAATCCACGAAACAAAAGCTGATGGTTCTAATCACTCTATGGCTCTATTTGTTCCCTTTACTTCTATGGAAGTCACTCTTATACCACGAAACTTTTAAAGCACAGTGGTCACTTGATGCACCAACAGGTTTTAACATTCAACAACTGTACATTCTGCCCACACTGTATTTATGTGTTCTGCATTCACCTCAGAAAAAACAGCGACTTCTGCCCTATATATCGAAAGCTAACTGGTTTTTATAACCGAGATAAAGAGTTTTTACTGCGAGGTACGAACTGGGTGTTTAAATAAAACAATTTACGCTTCGTCTTTAAAGGGTTAACGAAGAATATATAAAATGCATGTGTTGATGACCATCAGTATACATTCTGTGCAGTATATAATCTCATTAAATCATAAAAATTAACAACGCGACATAAATACGTTAAAAAGAGTCTGCTATAACTGTATACAGCTTGTACCGTACATAATCATACCCTTTTAAAATGGTGGCAGCAGATGAAAATAAAGCAGAAAGAACTCACCCCTACCCCTGTGTACTACCGCACGAAGCACAATGGTTTGGCACTCACCTGGAAAGAAACAGAAGGAGAACAATTAAATACGAAGTTCACAAACTCAGCCAATTTGAAGCAAGAACGGAGGCGTTTATACGTTCTGCGAATCCTTAACCTAAAACTTAATTGCCTGAAATATAAATCACACTTAACTGAGTCATCATATCCATGCCCAAGTTCAGTAGGTTACCTACGTAAAAGCAAGTTCAACAGAAGAGTCCTTATTGAGTTCTACAGCAAGATTAAAGCGTCGCTGATACACTGAAGACTGGAGTTTATCTAATTACATACAAAAATTCAGTTCTTACCCAAAGAGAAAAAAATCCGTATCTAATATAAACACCAAACTGTTCATGCTGCTTAGAGAAAGAATCTCTCTTTGGTTTGAGTATGGTAATGAACACGCCAGTACACTTCGTAGCAATATGCGAAGTAACTTCTTGTTACAGAAAGTGGTACATATAGCTAACAGTGAACTTTAAACACTGAAGGGAAGAATAAGAAGACCCAATGCTGAGAGTGTCATGCTAGCATGTTAACCTTTTAAAGCCTAGCGGTAACTTTACATACCACCAGGTTTAACATTAAAAAATTCTACGTGGTGCCCACATTGCGTTTATGTGTTTTGTACGGATCTCAGAACAAACAGCAACTTTTGCCTTATAAAACATTAAGAGACTGGTTTTTATAACCGAAGTGGAGAGTGTTTACAGCGCGGTACGCACTGAGTCCTTATATAAAAGCGACACGCTTCATCTTTAAAGGGTTAAGCGGCCCATCACGTCACGATACTAGGGATTTTATTACGAAGCATTTAGGCTCTTAGTACCAACTTTCTTACACACGCTCGTGTAAAATTTGTAAATACAATTCGTTGTAGAATGGCTATAATTTTCGAACGTCACACGTTATGTATATTGTTCTTAGTTTTTTAATAAAAATAAGAGGCATCCAACGACGATTCAGTAGCAGAAGACAATGTCATGGGATGAGAACTTTAAATTTGTTGGACACCACATACTGAATATGCGCAGAAACTGTCAATTTATGGTCGCATTTTCTGAAAAAATGCGACCAAATATTAAGAGTGATAAAGTGACGTACTTTCCGCTTCCTGTAATAAAACATCCTACAACGCAGCTTAGGTATAGGAAGCCCTCACGTAACGAGGATAGCAGAATGGAGACGTATAAATTAAACAGTACGAAAGGAAGAACATGTAACAGAGACTTACACACGGCCCAAACATGCGAGGAGAACGGTGTGTCCTCGGGAAGTTCTAAGCTCGAAACCTGACTTTATGCCAGCTGACCTCACATATATCGCACATAATTTTCCTGGGTCGCTTGACACAGTAACTGGGAAGAGTAGATGACCAAATCTGTCCACATAATTTCCAAGTCGTCCGTCGTAAATCACCCCACATGGCTACGCGGCTGAAGAAAATTTGAGAGATTTCAGCCTTGCTACTTCTGAGGCCGACTAAACGCGCTAAACAAAAGCAATATTTCTTAGGGGCTAGATTAACGTTCTTAGAAGGGGAGGTGAACAAAGAAATAGAGCACTCTTTTGCGAAAGTACTGCATAGCAAATGAACATAAATTAAGTAATGGACATTTTCCGGTAGATGAATAATGCTGTGACAATTTGACGTAGAAGTTTAGCTCTAACACCATGCGTCCCTTCTCCCCAGAGACCCTAACTTTCTTTCATTATAGGAATGCGAAGTAGACTGTACATCTGTGCTGCTCTCCAGAAACTTCCGAGCTAGGAGAAGAAAGGCGCCACTTGTGCGGGAATGGCGTTCCAGGCTTTATTCGACATAGCAGTCAGAGTCACACTCATTATACGCGTGAGGTCACAGACAGGAGGCGATGGCTTAGAACAGCATGCTGGCAAAGTCAATTATATTATTTACAAGAGACCGCATATACCGGGTGGAGCAAAAGTCAAGTCACACTCGATGTTTAACATGTTGCCTCCAGTGCAAAGTGCTTTACGTCACTCTGTATACATAATGGAAATGAAGGGCAATTTTGGGGTTTTAACTAATTAAATATCTGACTAAGTAACAAACCAACCAACCAAACAACCATCTAACTAACTAACTAACTAACTAACTAACTAACTAACTAACTAACTAACTACATGCAGCAGAGCAATTCCTGAGAAGCTAAATCGTCCTCAGCTAGTCGAGAAATTCCTGGCATCTTATGCTACCCGAAGGTTCATTACCGCAGTCACAAGCACCCGCTATCCTGTGCCAGAACAATCCAGTCCATACCTCTCCGCATCCCACTTCTTGAAGATCCATTTTAGTATTGTGATCCCACGTACGCCTAAGTCTTCCAAGCGGTTCCTTCCTTCCGGTCTCCCCATTGTGGCATTTCACGCGTTTATATTGATTAATAAAGTTCATCACATCCACACATAACAATACTCCGGGTTAAACGTCTGGAATGTCTTAACGAAGTACATAATTGTGTTCAGTTTTCTTCACCGACGGCCGCAAATTCATGCTGTGATACCAGTTTCAAACTCCCACTAAAGTACAAAGATATGGGTGTTCGACAAAGATGTGGGTGTTCAAAGGACCACATTTTATTGATCCTGTAACACGTTTCGTTCCTTTTGGACCACCATCGTGAAAATACTTATAATAGTCATCATGGAAGTATAAAGTTTACAGCACTTCTAAACCTTGATGTTTGTTTTGTTACCATGTTTTGTGTTAAATCCCATTAAAATAGGACATTAGAATCTCAGTAATTCTAGCTGAAGAGGAACGAGGTTGCCTCGAATTATCGAAAACTCGGATTACACGAGTGACAAAAAAGGAAATATTTTTCTCCTGCACTGTTGGGGTTCGTTGAAGTGCATACATAATCACACTACAATATACAGGAACACACAAAGACAGCGGGTCAGGTCAGTAGTACAGTAATACCTGAAAGACACGCATGTAGGCTGCATAAAGGTACGCACTTCAACCGAACTCTGTCCCCAACATTGCAACAACTTTGAATACAGCGCATCGACTCGGACGGAACGGAACCTCGAACAATCGGTACTCGACTTATCGGGATTATAATGTACCTATTCAGCACATGTATTCTATTTTTATGTAATTTTTATTGATAATTTGTATCCTTATTCATAACGAAATATGAAGTGCGCCTTGTGTTAAAATAATTTACGTCGCTTAACGTGTCATAGCAACGTGCCGTAATATTCCAAAATTATGTATTACCCTAAATGCCCTCATCATGTCATGCAGCTTGCACTACATGTAGCTTGCACTACATGTAGCTTGCACTACATGCAGCTTGCACTACATGTAGCTTGCACTACATGCAGCTTGCACTACATGTAGCTTGCACTATATATATGGTCTCTGCTTCGAATGTAACGCACATCTATATTTTTATACACCTATAGCTGTATAATTAATATAGAACAAACTACTACAACATTCATTTGCGACTACATTATGCGACGTAGTGTTGGCTTTCTTATGCGTGATGCCCTTCGTGTGCGCTGTGTGTGGTTTGAAGATCTGGCTGGCTTTTGTTCAGAGCAGACTTTGAGTGTGCTGTTCTGCTGTGGGTGTGTGTGTGTGTGTGTGTACTGCTGCGTTTCGTTTCGCAGTCCTTCCCTCTTCTACCTACTGACGGTAGGTGTCGAGGTTGTTTATTTTCACTTGATCACACTCACACACACATCACAGTCGGTAGAACTCCTCTGGGCGAGGGATCGCCCTGTCGCAGAGACCTCTACCGGACAACACTAACACTCATAAGAGACAAATGTCCATGCTCTCGGTGGGATTCGAACCCACGATCTCAGTAAGCGCTCGGCCGCAGACCTACACCTTATACCTAACGCGCCATTTGTGTGTACTGTTTGGTGGTGTGCGCGGTGAATTATAAACAAGTTACAAGTTTCGAAATTATTCGTCAGTTTACAGTAATCAGAACCTTCTTTATGAAAAAAAACTTTCAACTTCACTTGACTAGAAAGATGTATTCCAGAGTTACACGCAGACTGTAAATTTCATTCACAACCCACGAAAATAAAATAATCTGGCCTAATAATTTAGAACTATCATTAAATTCCGACGTCAAAATGACGGATCATGTGGCATCCACTGGGGGTTTTATACGCTGAAAGCTCTACGTAATTAACACTCCGTACTCCACAAAATACGATGCTGAAACCTGAGCAATGCGACGCACGAAAATTTTCCACGTGTCTTTCACAGTCTCAATAGAAGCCGTTAACAACAAATGTAATGCTAAATTTAGCGTTAGCTAAAAAAATACTCACCGGAACTTAAGAAAAGTATAATTCTACATCGAACATGATTTTAATACACAACATGATTTTAAGAAATCTATTTTATACCCAGCCTTCACAGTAACTAAAAGGTATTTATGCATTTCAGATCTAACAGAAACACCCAGGCATTTAACCTGTGTGAATCAGACTACGTATTGATATTAACGTACCGTAATTTTATGAAATATAAAAGAAAAGTAAAATTACTAGCGTTTACACAACAAGGGTTGCGATCAGGCTACAAAACTGCCTGTGAATTAGCCCACCATTTTTGGTTGCCATCACAAACCGAAAACTTGTGGCTTGTTTATGCAAAACCAAGCGCTTGCTTGGCTGACCTCCCATGGTAAAAATCACATTAAGACATCAAGACGTAATTAAAACAAATACTCGACAAACTGCTTAAAATGAACTTCTAAATTTTACGAATAAAAATCTAAACTGCCAACGTAACCTGCAGAGGGCACGACTGATAAACTGTAGGCCTAATTGGTCTGGAATGAGCACGCTTACGCAACACATAAAAGCCACAAAAAGCTACACAGGGGGCCACAACGGCAATTAAATTATTTAGTAGTTATTAATATATTCATTAAGTCATATTTGATATTAATGATAGTCATCTGCTCTGCGTATAAAGTGCTGACGACAACATGCGATACTTTGGAAGTATCTACTAACGTTTTGTCTCCTAGCAACGACGGAATAATACGCGCTGATAGTCATTTACAGTGTTGTAAGACCTCTTTGACGACAACAGCGAAAGCGGTGAGAGCTTTTTGAAGACAGGCGTCTATGAGATCCAAAACAGTATTGCGGAAATAAAAGGAAAGTATCAGAATTGGGTATCTTCTATAAGGGAGAAATATATGTAAGACACAAAACAGAGTGGACTAATAAACGTAACTTTACGTGTTAAAGGCAATATGAGATGAATGAGAACACGAAAGGTTACGTGTATTGATGACGGGTATGAAAATTGGACTAGGCTAAGAAAGGGGTGGAAGGCAAAGCAAGAAAAAGCAGTAGGAGTGTTATCAGAAATACACGTGGAATGTGTAATATTTGGTAGAAGAAAGGCTGGCAAAGCGAAAGAGCTACCTACAGACGAAAATACTATGTAATACAATGATAATATTAATAATAATAAACTAATATGAAAAGCAATATTACAGGAATGTAACAGCAGGAAGAAAAACTTATGTATGGCATGGATAGATTACCAGAAAGCTTTTGACATTGTGCCTCATACTTGGATAATCAATTCCTTAGAGTTAATTGGGATAAGTAATACAATTACATCTTTCACTAAGAAGACCATGAGTTATTCGAAACACCAAGTGTGAACCTGTACGCAGAAGGGAAGCTACTAGAAACAGAATATATAAAATTACAAAGTAGAACGTTTCAAAGAGACTCAATATCACCACCGTTATTTTGCATTAGCTTAATCCCCCTCACAGAACAGCTGACCAAGTAGAACACAGCATACGAAGAACACACAACAATGATAAAAGGATCACACTTACTTTACACGGACGATTTGAAGCAGATGGGTAAAACAGAGGAAGAACCTCAAAAACAGATGCAAGCGGTTAGAAATTTCAGTGATGATATCCACAAGGAATTCGGACTTAACAAGTGTGCAGAGATTGCGAGCAAGAAAGAAAAATTAGCTCACGCACAACGTTTAATACTTGGCATCAACAGAAACCACAACAGGTTGAATAGGGAGAAACAAGCAAGTACCTAGGGACTGAAAAAAGTGACGGTAGGCATTAGAAAATGAGTGAAAATTTGAAGAAGGAATACACCAGGAGATAAAGAATGATACAGAAATCAGTGTTGAATACCAACAACAGAAGTACAGCAATTAGAGTATTAGCTGTTACAGTATTAATATACAATTTTGGTATCATTAGTTGGAGATCAGAAGAAATAAAAAATTGACAGAAAAATTAGAAAATAATAATAAAATATAAATTCGTCCCAAAAACTGATATATATATAGGCTACATTTAGAGGAAACAAGGCGAAGAGGCTTGTTACAAACTGCAGCGCAATACAACCACACAGAGTCAATACTGTAGAATATCTGAACACAAAATATAAAGAAGACCGGTTTGTAAATATTGTTGAAAGCCACGAAAGCAAAGAAACAAATAAGAATTCAACAGTTAAAACGGCAGCAAAGGTTGCAGAAGAACTAAACCAATCAAATAAAAACAGTAAAATGAAAAAGGAAGGAAGAAAACACACAGAAGCAAGATTAAGAGAGTCCCTAAAGACAAAACTGGGAAGTAAAGTAATGCATGGCTAGTATATTAGAAGTAGAGACAGAGAGGTTGTTAGTGAAGAAGACACGTTCCTATGGCTGTCGAGGGAAGATCTGAAAGCAGAAACTGACGGTGAACTAATAGCAGCACATAATCAGGCTTTACAAACAAAATATCATGCAACAAAAATATTACAAACAGAAACAGACAGCAAATACAGAATATGCCAACAATTTGGTGAGACAATACAACACATTATATCACTAGCCCACTGTTGTCAAAAGAACAGTGCGTAAGGGCACATGATACAGCGCGCGCTTAAGTACACTCGCCTAAGCAAGGAAATAGGGGAAAAATTAGACCATGAACACTGGTACGCGCATGTACGAAAATCAGTAGAAAAGTCAAGAAAGTAAGGTACGGATATTATGCAATAAACAAATTCAAACCGACAGAACTACCCCTAACAAAGAACCCCGTATCATAATCTGTGATAACGAAAAGAGACATGCGTATGTTAATATATGTTGCAATTTTAGGAGACAGAAATATGACTAAGAAGAACCCGAGAAGATTCTAAAATATAAAGGCTTTAGAACAGAAATACAGGACATGTGGAATGTAAAAACAAATGTATACCTGTAATAAAAGGGGCAAAAGGAACCACCTCAAAATCATGCACAATGTGCCTGAGCAACATACCGGGAAAGCACAAAATCGAGGAACAACAGAAAACAGCCACATTGGGCACAGCACACATAGTCGGAAGTACTGACGTAAAAGCACAAAACACTGAACATTGGAAACAGCATTACATGTACCGCATACTGTAACCACAGAATAGTTGCAACCCCATGTACCCTAAAAACATGGGATTGTTTCAGGCATATAATTGTAAATACCCTGCAAAAACGTGATAACGAATAATAATAATAACAATAACAACAATAATAATAATAATTTAGAAGAAGCCAACAAGCATCCTTCCGCAGCGCAGTCAACTCAAACTTAGTTACATCACAACTCCCCGACCTTCAATAACTCTTGTCGGGTTGGGGAATTTTTAATAAATTTTGAACGGCGCACACGGCTTTAGACGCTGACGTGCCTCTAAACCCAACAAAGCACCCTCTTACACACACATAAAGCAGTAAATAATGGAGATCACATAAAACGAAGTAATTTCTATAAACCAGTTCCCACAACGCAGTGCCGAAGACACGCCTGTTACCTTATGCTTTCCCACCTACAGTACATGTATTCCAAAAGATTTTCCTTCAAATTTTCTTATCACTCCCTTTCTCAACCATTTCAGCCTCGCGTTCTGTGCATAATAAATTCCAATATTTCACGATCCTAACAACACTCAGTGGCGTGTATGTATCATGTTGTCCCACAGCATACAACACCTTAAATTGTACGTTTGTTTCATCCTTCGTAGATCAAAATATTTTCTTCTCAGCAGTTTGTAACTGACTTTACTTCCTCAAAGCAAGAGCTAAACTTTCATATACGTACATGCCAGTAAAAACCTGTGGCTCCATATACATTTACCTTCCGTCATATGAACAGGAGACAGGATGACTTCTGTGTTAGTAGCGAACAGTAAGAAACATTCCCAAAACGTATTATTTTCAAAACTTAATCACAACATTTACGTGCATTAAATGTACCTACAGGACTGTCTGTTAACCGAATTATTTCAGCTGTAGTTGAACTGCGGAGCAGCTGTACTTAGAGACACTTAAGTGGGACTCGAACTTGAGCACAAACCTTCCAGTCTAAGTTACAGAACTGAACACGAACCACAGACAACTTCGGACTTAACTTCTGTCGATTGAATGTGATGCTCACATATCGAAAGAGACAGTGACAAGGTAGGTAACAAGTAACGATTCGGACATCGTTCATCGTCCTGTTTTAAATGTGTTACTGAATGACATTGACAGATGAATGAAGGGGTATGAAGCACTGGTGGAATAATATCGACAAAAGGAAGCCAAAATGCTCGAAGATAAACGTGCCCTAGTGACGCTTTGTTAACCATAAATCCCACATCGGCTGGCCTGAGTTTAAACCCAAGCCTCGACGATAAAAGGACAGCCTGTTCCATGTCACGGCCTTCATCGTCTTAGGCTTATTTACCACTAGGCTTTAGAGACTGGTAGTCAAGGTCCAGCGAACACAGACTGGCGCTTCCTAAACAGCCAACGGGGTAGAACTCTCTCTCTCTCTCTCTCTCTCTCTCGCTGTCTCCCTCTCCCTCCATCCCTCACTCCTTTGATATAAAGAAGACAGGTCCAGTCTTGGACACGTTTCGGAGCAGACAATGGACAATATCCGAAACGTTAGTCCAACCTACTGCAACACACCGTCGTCAGAATCCATTAAAGGTGTCTACTTGCTTCACTGAGTGTAAGCCCGAATCACGTAGACCCGAAATTAAACCCTATCGGAATTGCAGGACACATCGTTAGGCTGTGAGGAGGGATAAATATGGGACACTATAAGATAAGCCTTTCAACAACGCGCAGTCAGTGTTTGTGATGGTGGTGACTGTAACGTGACGGAAAAGACCGTATGTGACGCGTTTCCACACATTTATAGCTGCTGATAATTACGAAGGCAGGGGACAGATGGCAAGCAAAGTCAGTATGGAACTGTTCCGTAATTATCCTTTATGGAGTGACGAAAGTTATGAAAACCTCGCAATACAGAGGTCTGATATAGCGATCCTCCGGAAACTAGTAAGGCGTAGAAAACTAGAAATATGGGTGGGGCTGGCAACGACAGAACCTCTATGGCCGTCCAGCTGATAATGAAACTACTGTTCGGCCGCTGGCAGGATTCCGGCTATCATATACGCGTGCTCTAATTACGCCAGTATGGTATTATAAATAGACGCAATTGTCTGAAGAAATTAGACATTGCTGTCACAATGACCGAATGAAATTACATTGTTACAATTAGCATATAGTGGCGTGACGCATACTGAGGTTTAATAGCAGAGGGACTGTAACCGCACTGCAATTGCTATGAGCCCACGTAACATTTAATCACACTCATGAATGGCGTTCCCGGTGGACACCTGCCTCTGCTGATATGAACTTCGTTGGTTGTTTGCCGCATGGGAAGCACACGTTTGTGCGTACCTTTCATCTCCGATCCGACTGAATCTGTTTCAATTAAATTTGCTGTTTCGAGGTTTTATACGAAAAGCCACGCCTCAGTTTTCATTTCTGACCCACTATGACATAAAAGTCAAATATAATGTTTTCAATTTCTTCAAACCTGATATACGCCACAGCATATGGGCAAAATCAATGATTACAAATTTTATTTCAAATATTTTTTCGATAGGCTGAATATTATGTACATGCCCACAGGTCTACAGTGTGATATTTATAGCGTAACTACCTTTGTCGCAATAAAATTGTATCTCCAATAAAGGAACATCAAGGTGAATGCGGTATACAAACACGCAAGGAACACATTTGTAACATTTGTGTAGGCTACTCTGCTAGGTAACAATTTTACTGCTCTGTGTATACTGCTTCGAAACCACAACTTTTATCTAGCATACTAAATGTTTCTCAGGCTTTGTCTAATACATTCTGAATACTGAACAGCACATGTAGTACACAACGTCGAAGAATATATTGACACATCATAATGAAATTATCAGCATTGTTTGTTCAGCCCAGGGAATTAGCAAGCAGATGAGGGGCGGTGCGCTAATGAGGTTAAATTAAAATTTTCTAAACTAATTCTATAGGATTCTGACAAAGGTACGACTTCTGGAATCATAACTTGTTAATTGTACCCACCCGCCAATTTTAAAAATGCAAATAGGAACAACAGGTTTCGGGCAGAGAATCGGTTTCCGTCCTCAGGTAACAGATTTGGACTCGATGGGCAACGCAATTCTAAATTTTGGGCAACACGTGTTACTTCACACAGCGCCACTTAATACTTTGTAAAACGAACAAAAGATACTACATGAAGCAGTACATTTTAACTTCATATTGTGTGTGTCTGAATTTATTACTACACATTATAGTCTCACTCAAAGATTATTGTGAAAATGCTTTCACTCATTCGTAAGCAGAATATTTTCGGTACAGTCCTACCACCCTCGTGTAATGTGTCTATCACCCGATCACAAAATATCCCCAATGAAATGTGCTGTAGCCGCCATTGCTGTCAGCAACAGTGTCAACAAACACGACAGAAGAAGATTCGTGTTGACAGTCCTACATGACATGTGTGTGGGAGAAAAACGCGATATCACAACGGGCGAGTCTGATTAGAACGAAAATTTTAAAATATGTTTGCTACTGTGCGGAGTACGCACATCTTGTTATAATTAATATCATTTGAACCATAAATTTAACAGTGAATACAGTACGTCGCACTGATAGCAGTTTGTGATGAGACGATAGATATTTGACCTGAGGAAGGTAAGATCGTAGCGAAATATGTGGTTAGCATAAATAAATAAATAAATAAATAAATAAAATAATCTTCAAAAAAGTCTTTTAGTGTGACTGAATAATACAGTAACAAACATGAAAGTAAGATTTTCCTCTGACCTCTATTTTTTTTTAATTTTTTATTTCAAACGCAGGGCGATGGACAAAGTCCGAAGAGAGAATAATGTCAAATAATTGATTTCCTTGTAACGAAAAGCCACATGCCTGTAACAATCATACACAGAGGTTTTGATAGTACTATAGGAGCAGAATGTGACTGCAAACCGTACGCCTGTTTGTAAGCAGAAGCTAAGACCAGCAGACGCTGTGTAAAGTGAAGACTGCCACATACACTTCAGTGTGACCACGACCGCCAGTAAATACGGTACGTGCACTAGAAGAATAATGGAACAACAGATCAGCACGTAACGTAACGTGCAGCCTTCAAGTCCTTATACAGAAGCATGACGGAAACGTTGCTTGTGCAGCTATAACAATGCCCTATGAAATGAGACCCACTGACAGCAGGTCTGCACATCCGATACGTCCTTGGACATTTGTCTGGACTGACTGCGCCTCACTATTCTTATTGCAGGCTGTGTGGTGGAGAGTGTATCATGTAAAGGAAAAACTGAGGTCTGCGCAAGCCACGAAGGCGTATGGGGGAGAGAGGTAGAAATCCTCTCGTCTTTTTGAGTGTTTTTTAACGACTCTTTCTAATGTTAAGATTATTTAGCCTTAACTCATTTTTAAACTCCTTACCGGACGGAGGCGAGTAATCAGTTTCACGACATGGTCATTACACCACCTAACGTCTCCGGGTTCATGTATTAAGATGTACTAAACTTTTTGGAGGAATTTTCGGAAAGAAACGAGGATACTACACAATAGATTCTGCTTCCAGCTTAGTCTTTAACTGAACATCAGAACCCGAGGGAGAGACAAGGGTGACAGTGCTGTGAGAGAAACTGAAATGTTGGGGGAATAAATTCTGACCATACTAAAATCTTAGTGTGACCACTCCAAGCATAAATGTCACTACACACAAAACTGAAATTTCAAATGACCTTGAACACTTCCATGCATCTCTCATCCTTATAACGAACATCTCTAAGGCCTACCTTAATATTATTCTCTCATTTCATCCTAGGTGTTCGCTATGACCGATTTCAAGAAGTGTGAAATGTACGCTACATAATTCAGAGTAAATCAGAGAAGAGTGTGACTGAAAGGGCGGAGAGTGCAGCATACAGAAGGAATGATCTCTATGAAAGAACAGTTCGAGAATTGTCTTTAATCGCTTTACATAATTTCTTCCTGTCGCATTACGCTTGTGGTATAAACTCCCCACGCTTCCTGCCTTCCTTCCTTCCTTCCTTCCTTCCTTCCTTCCTTCCTTCCTTCCTTCCTTCCTTCCTTCCTTCCTTCCTCCCACAAAAAAAATTCCTTTGGTTTTAGGAACTTTATTACATTAAAATAATATAAAAATATAATAAATGAAAGATAATGTAATAAAATAATAATACAGCACTATTTATTCGAAGTAAAATAAAAATACTCAAAATGAAAGAACCAAAGCTTTCTTTGTATGTCCAGTTAAACAACTGCATATATGCAGTATGCCAACAATATTATTCGGATACGTTATTTAGAAATGTTTATTAATGGGCAAAATTTCAGTTAATTTTACACTATTATTTTTACACTGCTCCGTGTGGAAATTTACACGTGCCATAGAACCGTAAGAAAGAAGTAAAAAACGCAAATGCTGAAGACCCCAGCACAAAGAGTACTGTAATAGGCGCACGTGCGATTCTTCCCACCGTCCTTTCTGTTAGTTCTACACTGTGACTTCTCTCATAAACCAAACGTTTTATACACTGAAACGGGTTTTAAAGTGATTTTGTAATTGCTCTTTTATTAGCAACCGATGAAATGGTGTGTTTGATATCAGACAGAATACAGTGAATGTGTCTTTCAATGCCCTTGCAGTTCCGTCACTTTTGTTCTGAGCCGTAAGGAAAACAAGTACACTCACGTACGTATATAAAAACCGTGCACTACCACAAACATGAATAAGCGATAATAGGGTGCAGAAATAAATATATGAATCAGCAAATATCTGTTACACGTAAGGAAACCTGCTTTACTGGCGAATAAATCAGAATTCCAAAAAGTTCTACCTAACCCCGAACTGTGTTCCATTGTATAAATGATATGCAGTCACTATATATCTGTAGTTCTCGAGATGAAATTTCGCCATTTTCGGGCAAGGCATCTGTAAGTCATTATGACTAAATGAATGAGTATAACGTCTGGCACAAAACATTTGTTGGTTGAAAATGCTTCGTGCATCCTCTGTTCAGTTCCCACATGCCTTATTGGCACCCACAGGCTAAATCACCAACGGCCTAGGGAGGCTAGGAATGCTTTAAGGCAAATCCGTGCCTTTATTTTAAACATTTTCCTCAAGTACAGGCTTGCGAATTTCTGCCTAACAAACACAACACGACATGCAGCGGAGGTATCATTACTGACACATTATTTGGCACGTTTGAAGGGTGTCATATGAGGTGCATTAGGACTGCAGTAGAAGAAAAGGTCGTGACTGTTTTCAAGGTACTATGGCGACAAGGTCGTGACGATTAGTGCACAGTGTTTAATGATGCGAACCTGACTTCACATACTTATCTCTCTCGTACTAATTGCATAATTACAACTACCTGTCTTCCCCCGTAGATGGTGTGTACAATTGTGCATGCAGCTAGTCGAGACATTTACAGTTTGCAGAAGACAGTATCTGCTGCAAGATACGAAACTTTCACATCTTCTTGAATGGATAATGCAAAGGTCACGAATTTTAATTAAATGCTTCACATTTCCATATTTGACAGGGGTTCAAGACAAGAAGACAACAAGCTTGAAGGCACTTCGGAATACTCTACTTGCGTTTGAACTTTCTTTTGTCTATATTACAATTAAAACACTACGTTTCGGACGCCGGTGTTACTTCCGTCGTCGGGTGAAAAGTATTTCCTGGGCCCCTTAAAAAAGCCCAGTGATTGACAGCAGTTTTTTCTACGGCTTCCAACAGATAGGTTTGCGCCTGAGGACGCAAGCAGAGCCGGTTTCTGAAAAGCAGAGTTTATGTTACAATACAGGTGACGAAGAAATTCAAAACAAGACGGGCACTGCCAAGTATCACACAAAATACCGAAAATCCTACATAAATTAGCTGAAGGTACGTCTTCAGCAGCACGTAAAGATGCGAAAAGTGACAGCTTTTCTAAAAAAGAAAAACTTAATAAAATGAAATTTCAGTTTGACACAATTCTTTATTCCTGTATTAAATTATACAGAATTAGACAAACAGCATGTTTCTTCATGTCCACATTAAGCCATTTTCGGGTCTGGCACACAGGATACAAAAACGGAATTCTTGTTTTACACACCCTGCGTATGGAAGACAGAGATCTCCTTCACTCACAGGCTTGTGGTAAATGCAGACTTATAAAATTACTTTATCACAAAGGAGGCTGTGTGCTTACAGTCTTAATGTTATTACTGCTTGCCCTGCAGCATTTACTTGTATTTTGCCTCTATTTGTAGGCTGCAACTACAATTATAAGGACACTGCAACACACATCACACAAGGCGAAAGTACATACTGTTTTATGACTGCTTGTTAACACACAAAGAGGACGAAGAAGAATTAACTTGGATTCTATTTTATAAACCCCTTTACACAATTCTGCACTAACTGTACGATTTCAAGTTGCTATACTTAATACGCTCCAGTGAAAATTCGATATCTCAGTCTTCCATACACAGTACGTGTGAAAGAAAAAGGTTCTTTGTGTGATTTTTGTGCTAGAACTGAAAAGGTCTTAATGCGAACAAGCCTAAAAAGTCGTCTGTATATACAGTGATAATAAACACAGACACACCAGAGTGTATATATACACACACACACACACACACACACATATGTATATATATATATCTTGCACACTACGTCATTTATTCTAAGGTTGTGCCAGTATACTACACGTTTCGGCTCGGCCGAACCATCACAGGTACGTGTATAAAAGTTAAAACTCAGGTCCTTAATCATACAACTTAAAGTAGCGGAAAAATAGTATAAAAGTATTAGTGAAACGTCAGCAGTTCACTGTTTTTGACTGTAAAAACCATTCCAAGGAATAGTGAAGTTTCACTAATACTTTTTTACTATTTTTACGCTATTTTATGTTGTATGATTAAGGATCTGAGTTTTAACATTTATACACGCATCTGATGATGGCTCGGCCGAGCCGAAACATGTAGCGTATTGGCACAACCTTAGAATAAATGACGTAGTGTGCAAGATACACACACAAACACAGACACACACACACACACACACACACACACACACACACACACACACACANACACACACACACACACACACACACACACACACACACACACACACACACACACACACACTGTGGTGTGCCTGACTGTTTGTTATCACTGTATTTAGAATAACACACCAGGATGACCCAAATTAAGATTGTCATTTGTATAACTGTGTATGTATATGACACAGGTATGAAAAGTGGCGTGAACCTGAAGTTTTCTCCTTTTTCCAATATTTCGTACAGCGGGATGCACTCCATAAGAATACGTGTACCAAGACTGTAAATAAATGCACGAGGGTACGGAATCACTTTATAAAGCTATTCCACATATCATAATGAGGAATTCGGTTGCAAATTCAGCTGCCTTCTCTGTCACAAAAATATTTCTGCAACCAAACTGATTCGCAAAGACATCAGGTACGGACACTCACGGACGACAGCTTTCAAACAGCTGTAGCTTCCAACAAGCAGGAACAAGTACACAATAAACAGTGTGATATAATTATACAAGAACATGCGTCCAATGTCTGTTTATTTCTGTACCAAAACGTTAACTTTCATTACATTTCATTTTGTAAAGACAAATGACGCATTCAAATGCTTGAAGGGGTATCCAAACAGCGTAAGAGTTACCGACTCTGCTCGCTGTTGGTACGTTCCATAGCCTCTACGCTGCCTGGTGTTGGTATGTTCCATAGCCTTTACTCTGGGTGCTGTTGGTACGTTCCATAGCCTCTACTCTGGCTGCTGTTGGTACATTCCATAGCCTCTACTCTGGCTGCTGTTGGTACGTTCCGTAGCCTGTACTCTGGCTGCTGTTGGTACGTTCCATAGCCTCTACTCTGCCTGCTGTTGGTACGTTCCATAGCCTCTACTCTGGCTGCTGTTGGTACGTTCCATAGCCTTTACTCTGGTTGCTGTTGGTACGTTCCATAGCCTTTACTCTGGTTGCTGTGGGTACGTTCCATAGCCTCTACTCTGCCTGCTGCTGTGGGTACGTTCCATAGCCTCTACTCTGCCTGCTGCTGGTACGTTCCACAGCCTCTACTCTGCCTGCTGTTGGTACGTTCCATAGCCTCTACTCTGCCCGCTGCTGGTACGTTCCATAGCCTCTACTCTGCCTGCTGTTGGTACGTTCCATAGCCTCTACTCTGCCTGCTGTTGGTACGTTCCATAGCCTCTACTCATTCTGACCTACTGATTCATCATTCGTAATTGTCTTCTCATCTCTTTCGGCAATATATAATTCGGAAATCAAGAAAAATTTCTTCAAATAATTTAAACCAGAGTACTTCGGAGAAATGAAGTAAATTCTGATGAGAATTCAGTATTATCAAAGAACTGTCCCATTTCTTTGCGCCGATGACGTACAAATCAATTAAATTAGTCCTGCAAAGCCTAAAGTGTGGTAACATTACTTAAGGGATTTTATTTTCAATTGAGTCTTCATGGAAATTAACCCTTCAAAGTCCAATGGTTAATCCACGTACCATATGCAGCAACATTAAGAAATTCTGCCGTTTGTCAGAAGAGTTTATTTAATGTGTTTCGTATAATTCATAAAATAAACACCAGTTACTTTCCCATACATCATTAGAAAACTGTTCCTTAGAACGGAAACACACTCTTCACTGTGGCGTATGAACTGGATCTTTATAAATAAATGTATATATGGCAGATTAATTTTGATGTTCTAAGTGTTAAAAGATTGCATTAGAATAACATACTTAAATTACACATTTTTCCAACCAAACAAACACGTTGTGTGTCAGTACTGAGCGCTTCAAAACCACTACCACCAAAGCCAGCCACAGGACGTGGCCCTGAGCCAGTTCCATCTATGTTACACCGTACTCTAATATACTTAGTAACCTCAATATAAAACAAGAAAACCAAAGCGACAGTGTGTCCAATCGTTTTTGAGTCTCAAGCGGGTCTCATACATGCCTGGTTGCTTTTCGTATTCTCCCTTCCCTCTACTTCATTTCACTGTACTTTGATATTTTCACATTTGTCCTCTCCCGTCGTTATAAAACTGTTGTATACAAAATGTTCACTTACTGAAGTGTCCTTATACAAAGGAAGAAATACACAAATTCGCTATATTTAATGTATTACAGCATAAAACCAACATCTACTCACGCGAACGCAACATACATATACGTTGCTTTCGCCTGATTAGATAATGGTTTTATTCCTGTATTGAAGACACAGCGGGGATGACATTATCTTAAGATAATGTACTGCGTAATGTTTTAATTAATTTAAAACGAGTAATTATTACTCGTTACAATAAGAGATGTGCCCAAGAACAGTGTTCAGTCTTGTCACGGTATTGTGTAGAGGGGTTTAACTAAAATGTAATACTAAATTTCACGCATAACCCGGGTAGGTTACACAAAATGTACCCTTTTCTCAGAGGGAGCTATTTTAGTCATGGCGTGTCCAGTTTACTTCAGAGGAGGGGAGAGCCTGAATACGTAATATTGCTCCAAAATTCCATCCCATGTGGAAAGCATAATGCGAAAAATACAGTAAATGAAGTTATTCATATACTGCTGGGCTGCAGCCAAGGCAGATATGTACATATTTTACTTATCATGTTATAAAAAATTGCGCAATAACCCATCACGTCGGCAGACAGACGGACGTTGGAGGAAAATGCAAGACACCGTATCGACTCACGACAATTTTATTATGCATAACGAAAATTATGCTAATTGGAAGCCGGCAAGCAAATTACCGTCGTTGCAGTCGTCCTTGGCAACTGTAATTCGAAGAACGTAATTGGGAGAAACGTCGCAGGCGAATTTCGCAAGTCATATTTTTTGTAAGTGGCAGATGTTTAGGCTTCTTTTGATTCCAGCCAGCACACTGACAACGCTCAGAATTAAGTTTTATTTGAATTACAGGCTTATTTAAGTCCTATCCTGGTCTTAGATAACCATGTCACACGAGCTCAAGAATTACAGAAAAATCACCAACAGCTCCAAGTACGTTAACTTCCCTCACATATTCAAGATGGATTTAAGAAACTCGGATAATATGTTCAGAAAATTATCCTTGAGGAACTTCAAAATTCACATAGTGTTCTACGGTCGTAGATGCAACTCCAAACTGGTTGCAGAAACTACTCACCCAATCGGCGTGAGCATATAATTGATAAAGCAAGACTTTCAACACAGGAAAGTTTCGTCTCTTCAGAAAGCATATGGCACAGCAAACAGCGGTAAGAATTCAAGAACTTCTTGGAAACTTAGAACTTTACTCCAACACATGTGCTGGCCACCCATATGACAGTGATGATAATACGGCGAGTTAGTACACAGGTGTATAAGCGATTCTGCTTGAATATAATTCTAACTGCATCTTCCTAGCTGCGGACACCACCCACTGAGTCTCGTAAGAGTCATAGTGCTGAATTGTAAGAAGTACCTAACTGACTAACTAACTGATTGACTGACCAAGTAGGCAAATAAGTAACTAATTATTAACTAACTCATAACATAATAACAAACGAACCAACGAAACGGCCAACCAAACAACCAGCTAACCAAGTAACCAAACAACAACAAACAAACGGACTGACTGACTACCTACCTACCTACCTACCTACCTACCTACCTACCTACCTACCTACCTACCTACCCACCCACCCACCTACCTACTTAACTAACTAATCAACCAAGTAACCAAACAACCAACAAACAAACCGACTAATTAACTAAACAACCAACCAACCAAACAACCAACCAAACAACTCCATGAAGCAGAGCCCTTCCTGAGAAGCTGACAGGTGCTCAGCTTGTCAAGAAATTCCCCGCATTTTGAGGAACCCAGTAGTTCACTATCACACTCACAAGCGCCCACCACTTGCCCCTATCCTAAGCAAGATCACTCCAGTCCAGGCCTCCCTATCTCACTTCTTGAAGATCCATTTAAACATTATCCTCCCATCTACGCCTGGGTCTTCCAAGTAGTATCTTTTCCTCACGCTAAGTCGTACACGAAGGCAATACTACACTTTGGTAGAACTCAGAAAATGTCACTTAGCAGCAGTCCTCGGAGACTGTGACTGTTCAAAGAAACTTGTTCCTCTTTCCCTGGGTCCAGAACGAACTTAGATCGTCAGCAAGAACTGATGTAGTTAAACCAGTTTCGAAACATTTATCAAATATTCGAGCTGCTGTGGAAGAGGCGGAACCACTGACCTTTCGAAAGACACGTATCGAACTACAGCGCATTGAGGAATACTTCGTTACTTTCCAGTTCCTTTTTCTATCAACTATATGGACTGAAATTTTAAACATTTTGTAAAATACAAATTTACTGGTTGTATCTCGCAATGAGAATGTACTTGTGACGTAAAAATACATATAATTTTATTTCCAGCATTAGAAAACTCCATGAAGAATGGGCAAACATATGTTATATATCAAATGACACAACCGAAAAAGCAAGAATTTTGTAAGTTCTCAAAAAAACTGCAACATGACGACACGAGCCGACACTGAAAATCGCAATATAATCGACGTTTTCCATGTATTCTTAATTCCGTAATTTTTGAATTTATATAGCATTTTGAACAACTAAGCGAAATTTGTGACTTTTGGGGAATTTTGAACATTCGATGATTTAAAGAAGGAAGAAAGCAAAGATTCTGAACAAAATTTACAGCACAATTGCGCTAAGGGAACTCAAATGAAACAAAAATTTGCACACTAAACTTCAACGTAGAATCCACTCTAGCAGATCTGGTACAGTACAAAACGTATCTTTATGACTTCAACTGAATCGTTTCCAAATTTATCAGCAGCACTTCGAAATTTTTAGTCTAACCGCTTCACTTGTTTCTGCGAAAGAAATTTCAGTGTTTTGCAGGCAGCAAAGAATTTCAAACAATGTACAGTGTCCTAAGGAAAGCGAAACGGATTATCCATTCCCATAGTCAACCCTGACCTTGCACGGACAGCTGATTACCCAACTAACATAAAAAATTACAGAAAGTATGGAGGTAAAAAACATTCCTACAATAGTTTAAACATAATTTAATTTTCAATTTGGATAATATTTTATGTCTTTGTCAAATATATCGAAAGTAAATAATGTGTGAATTGTAAAACACTGCAAATCCTTTCTGTTATATAAATCATATTTTCTTTTAACTAACTAATTGTATGGCGCAGAGGCCTTCGTGAGCAGCTAAGAGTTTCTCAGCTAGTCTAGATATTCCCCGCATTTTATGGAATATTGAGGTTCATTACCGCATTCACAAGTGCCCGCCATCTGTCCCTATCCTGAGTCAGCTCAATCAAATTCATGCCCCTATCTCACTTCTTGAAGATCCATTTTAATATTATCCTCCCATCTACGCAAGTGGTCGCCTTCCCTCAGGCCTAGCCACCAAAAGCCTGTATGCACCTTTATTTTCCCACATACGTGCTACATGCCCAGCCCACCTCATTCTTCTCGATTTGATCACCCGAATAATATTTGCTGAAGAGTACGTATCATTACGTTCCTCCTTATATAGTCTTCTCCACTCCCCTGTCACCTCGTCCCTCTTAGGCCCAAATATCTTCCACAGCACCGTATTCTCGAACAGCCTCAGTCTTTGTTCCTCCCTCAGTGTGAGAGACCAAGTTTCACACCCATACAAAACGACAAGTAAAATTATAGTTCTGTATACCCTAATCTTTGTGTTTTTGGATAGCAACCTGGAAGACAAAAGATTCTGCACCGAATGATGGGCATTTTTTAATTCCCGTACACGCCGTCGTGTGAACCGCCTCATACGAAACCAGCTGACGGGTGATGTACTCAACTTGGTGGCTTATCGTTTGCGTTGCAAGCATTATTTTTGCCACCTGACTCGCCCACCCAGCTACAGTGCAGTTCCCGTATCCTGAAACTTGGAAGGTATTTAAGGAATGCGGAGAAGGTGGGGTAGGTGGGTATCCCTGATGTTAATTAAGGTGTTGATGAAGAAGAAGGCATTGTTCAGATGGTACAGAGCAGTGCCCGTGCGAGTACGCGAAGAATTGCAAGACGTCTTCATGTTCCTCAAACGAGGGTGTGGAGAACACTGCATGCAGAGGGCATGTGTCCATACCACGTGCAGCGAGTGCAACATCTCGGACCTGGCAATTTTGCTTAGGGGCTGGAATTTTGCAGGCGGCTTAATGGCAGTGGCTGCTTGCATCATTACATCCTGTTTACTGACAAAGCGCAATTCAATCGCGACGGTGTCAATAACATACACAACTCTCATGTGTGGGCACATGAGAATCCCCACGCCACTGTGGAAAGGAACTTGCAACTACTCGTTAGTGTCAATGTGTGGTGTGCAGTTCTAGACGATCGGCTGATTGGTACTGTCATCTTGCAAGGTCGTCTTACAGGACAGGCCCACGTCCGATTTGTGCAGGAGGAACTGCCCCGACTTTTGGAGGATGTGCCTTTGAATAAAGGAGGTCGTACGTACTTCCAACATGACAGAGCTCCTCCTCATTTATCACGTGAAGTTAGAAATTTCCTGAACTATCGCTTCCCTGGGCGATGGATCGGACGTGGCGGTCCCCACAATTGGCCAGCCAGGTGTCCAGACTTAATCCCACTGGATTATTGTGTATGGGGGTGGATGAAAGAACTGGTTTACAGTGTGAAGGTGGGAAAGCGAGATGCATTGCTTGGTTGCATTTTGGATGCGGCAGACTGCGTCAGAAAGAGTCGACGGAAGCTGCAACGAGCAACTCGCGCAATTCACAACCGAGCGGCAGCCTGCGTTGCGGCCGGAGGTGGCATTTTCGAAAACCAGCTTTAAGCATAGATCAGTGCAAATTAAAGGCAATTTCAAGAAGTTAACGTTACAGTTATACTTTAAATGTATCATGTATTATGTTGGTTTATTATTTTGTTCCGTTTATTGTAAATAACCTTTAGCCTCTATTCTAAGTTTCAAGCGGTTATAACTCCGTAACCGTCCGAACTCGGACACATATTTGTATGAATGTTTTTGATCACAAAGACCTAGGAAATCACCTCCTGCAGTAATGTCCACAAGTCATGAATCACCCTGTATTCACGTCAGCATAAACCACAAGCTGATTTGTACCATTTAATTTCAAGCCCTCCTGGTTTGCCTGAACCCTCCTAATGGCATATTCTAGAGCAAAGTTGAAAAGCAATGGCGACAGAGCGTCTCCTTCTTTCAAATCATTCTTATTAGGAAACGTGTCAGACATGTTTGCCTACCTGATCTCTGCTATAGGTGTCACTTAGACACATTTTCATTAACCTTACTAGTTTCATGGGGATACCAAACTCAATGAGAGTATTATACAAGACCTCCCTCATAACTGAATCATAGGCCTTCTTCAAGTCTATAAATAGGTGATGCACTGCCTCATTTTATTCCCTTTTTTCTCAAGTATTTGATGACTGCTGAATATATGATCAGTAGTTGACCTGTTACGTCGAAATCCACACTGATGATCCCCAATAATTTCCTCTGCATATGGAGTTAAACTTGACAAAGAATGTTGGATGGAATTTTGTACGTAGTTGACAATATTTTCTTTTAAAATATGAAATACAATTTTTAAGCGTTTATTAAACATTATATTTACGTGGCTCTCAGTGTGGCGTGAGGGCTCAAAATTTGTGAATCGTCTGGACCCCATTTCACTTCCTTCACGCCATGAGAGACTCTGCAGTTATCCTTATAGCTTGAAAGTCCACTGCATGTACTTTAATAATTTTTTATATTTCTCAAATTATTCTAACCAATTTCCTCTACCTAAGATCGAGATTAAGAATACATGGACCAATGCCTCTACTTCCCCACCAGCCCTCATTAAACACAGGCACAAATTTACCATTCCCGTTTTACCAGCATATTTGAGGTCAAACTAACAAGAACAATAATTCAGGCTATCACTTAGAAAAAATATAAGATGTTCGCCGTTAATGGCATTGAGGTCTAGATAGAAACTCTTTACCAAATGATGGTATAACAGAGGATTAAGGTACGCATTTAGTCGTCCACATCATCGGAAAAAAGGAGAATTACTGGTATCAAAGGAAAATAACAGGTAGAGTCGAAAACAAGCTGCAGGTAGAAAAAATTCAGTGCGGAGAAACCACAGGCTACACACAGCGATACCTCACCGACCCCAGCGGTTAAGCCTACATTCCTTAGAAAATATCCAGTTTAGCTACACAGAGTTCTTATGTGAGTGTTCGGTGAGTCATGATAACTGTTAATATTTACCAAGAAGTGTTTCCTAAGGCCCTTCAGGTAATATACGCTTACAAATAACCACACGATTACATCCTTATAAAATTACGTAGACATTAAGAATAAAATCCGAGAAGTTACAAAGAAAACTCATAAATGCTTCTTGCCTACTAGAAAAGTTTTGAGTTTTTGAGACATACTATTATGATAGTCCTTGTTTTTTTATAAGGCAATAAACTTTCGGGTTCCATAAATTGCAGGAAATTTCCTAACCAGCTGAGCTGGAATCAAGCTGTCCCGAAAACGAAGGAATTCTGATCCTTCGAAGCGCTGGTAACTGCGTGACATTCAAGACGACTCGAATCTTCCACGTCACGGCTCTGAGAACATGAAATCTCGCATGATCCAAAGGCTGTTAACTGCGGTACGCATGCAGACACACCGACAGATATTATGGTAATTTCAGGGGTCTAATTTGTTCCTTTTACAGTAAAAAAGGAACATCGTAAAGACAATATAGAGCCACAAAACTGGTTTTGAATGTCACTACAGCCCTGGGCTCAGAAATGAGAACGTCTGGATCATTTGAAAGCTACCAGTTATTGTCCGTGTGTGTATAAACGTGACAGAGCGCACGCATCAAACCAAATATCGGGCTTGAAAAAACCCGTTACAAATTTAAAACCGCGGATACTTAACCTTTTAAAGCCTAGCGGTAACTTTACATACGACCAGGTGTAAGATTAAAAAATTCTACGTGGTGTCCACATTGCGTTCATAAGTTTTGTACGGATCTCAGAACAAACAGCAACTTTTGCCTTATAAACCATTAAGAGACTGGTTCTTATAACTGAAGTGGAGAGTGTTTACTGCGCGGTACGCACCGAATACTTATATAAAACTGATACGCTTCGTCTTTAAAGGGTTAATACCGATGATCGGCAAAACTGCCGTTGGCTACGGATTGCTATATCAAAAGTTCGATTAAACAGGCTGGGATCAAAGGATGGCGGTTTTCCGCACAAAAGTACCAACAGGATTCAAATTAGTGTTATTGTGGTTGATGTAATGGTAGGCTCGTAAGGGTGATTCTTTTGGGTCAGTGTTTCACATTCCTGATATAAGGAGGACTAATGGGTCATATGCATAAGAGTGGCCTTACAATGAAGGAAGAAACGCATACAGGCAGTGTGACTGGCCTACCGTTCCGGGGTAGTACACGTGTTCGGAGATTTAATACATCGTCCACATAAGTATTTAATACATGTATGTTAGTATTTGTCAATATTGTACCTCACGGAATAATAGTCCTGTGTGTTCGCCGAGGTAAGTCTTATAGCGATCAGGGTAACAATGGTCTCACTTTTAACAATAAAATATAAGCGTTTAAAATGCGGGTATCAATAATTTATTTGTAACCGTAAATAATAACCTGAGACTGCTTTATACAGAAAAAAACACAAGACACGCGTGTTACAAACAACCACACATAATATAAGTTACGAAAGCCTTGTTTTATGTTGCTCACACCGTGCATGATTATTAGTCAAATACAAAATTTGCCCAGCCAATTTACTATATTATAATGTCCGTACATTACAACATTTACAATATTTATACATTATTCTTGGGGGCCGCGGTGGCGCAGTTGGTTGAGGCACTGCACTACAAACCGGAAGGTCGCGGGTTCGATTCCAGATGGTGTCATTTAATTTTTCATTGGCATGCTTTCGGTCGCGCTATGGCCCTGGGTTCGACTCAGTCTCTAACAGAAATGAGTACCAGGCATATTTCCTGGGGGGTAAAAGCGGCCGGTGCTTAAGGCTGACAACCTTACCACCTTCAAGTGCCGATTGTCTAGAACTCTGGGACCCTCAACCTCCTGGAACCCTAAGGCCCTGTCCAGGCCTGTAATGGGACTGCTTTGCTTTTACCTTTACCTTTTATACATTATTCTTACATGTTTCGATCCCGTAGGATCATCTTCAGGGACTCATCCAAAAATTAAAAACTAAATCTACACAAAGAGCTCTAACAGTATTGCACATGTCATAAACAGTCCGTTAAACATGAAGCTCAAGTTGTATTGGAGAACTGATTTTGCTATGGATCAGGAAATCAACGTTTTCGGCAGAAATGATTATCCTGCGGGATCGAAACATGTAGGGTTGACCCATAAAGACTGTAAATGTTGTAATGTACAGATGTCAAATTTTGTGAATTGGGTGGACAAATATTGTATTTGAAAGCTTTTTATTTTGTTAATATTTCATAAATATGACTGAATCCCATGGCGTGTACTTCCCCTGTTATTTCAGTAGTAACACAACTAGCCCTGGCGACCCTTTTGTTAGTATCTCTTAGGAATTCAGGAAAGACACTCGCTTTACGGCGGAAGGTACTTCCTTCTGAATTATTAACACGCCGCCTTTGAAATTACGACAGGCACACAAATTACACGAGTGAGTTGAAAATAGAATGTAGGTACTTTACCATAACCACATAACCATCTACATTACGTCTACATACACGGAAACATTTTAAATAAAATTTCATACTAGACAACACTTAAAGAATAAGGGGTTATGGAACTCATAATCTGGAAACATGAAGAAGGCAACCACTCAGATAGTCGAAAGCACTGCATCAATTGTCAGTATATGAAGTGTCGAATTGTACGTGGAAGGATAACTGCGTGTAAACAGTGCATGAGGAGGGATAACCACATAGATCTGAGAGGTTTGTTAAGATAAGAGCAAGGATGTTACGTGGGTGGACAAATGAATAGAACGGCGTCCTAACAAGTAGTAGATTATTTGTACGTAGGGTTCTACTTTACTGAACGTGACGGTACAAAGTCGAAGGAAATGAGACATGATTAAGATGATAATCGTTTCGTAGCCCTTACCTGTTCTGCATACTCACAGCAGGTGTGGAGGTTGTTGATTTGCACTTGATCACACTCAGACACACACCACAGTCGGTAGGACTCCTCTGGACGAGGGATCGGCTCGTCGCAGAGACCTCTACCTGACAACACAAACACTCACAAAAGACAAACATCCATGCCCCCTGTGGGATTCGAACCCGCAATCCCAGCAAGCGAACGGACGCAGACCCACGCCTTAGAACGCGCGGCCACCGGGATCGGCGGACAGATCTTAACTGCAATTACTATCATCTCCGCTCCATAAAACACTTCATCATGAAAGAAATTACAAAGTCCCTTAAAACAGCACAGTTGCCACTGTTATTGTAACATCTCTCGTAGTAACACTGAAGTTATTCGCTCAAACACCTCGACTTTAACCACTCCATTAGGTTTCGAGTATTCTTTATCTTTAGGGATTGAAAAGGATGATAATCGGTAGGTGGAAGGTCTGAGTTGTTGGAAGAATAGGTTCGTCAGCCAGAGCTCCAAATCCAATTGCGCCCTTGTGACACATTCTGTACATCAATCACGCACCGTCCACACGCACGGTCTACCTCACAAGACCGTTCGTCTCGAGTCGATTCGCCATTTCAACTAACATTTTCCTTTGCCACAAATCCCTTTCGTTGGGAGATTTGTACGGATTGGTTACCTTTCAACCCACGTACACATTGAAGATGAATGTGTTCTGGGATGTCACACCGTGTCGACTGGTAAATGGTTACCGATATTACGAAGAATCGTAAGGCCTTCATCTTTACAATAAAGCAGTGCATCACGAGATGGCACTACGTTCCTTCAAACGTCCGTGACTACTCACAAGTCGACAGGTTTCAATATCTCAGAATATTAATTCTTGATTAAGACAGCTGTGAGAACCTCGAATCTCATAGGTACATACCTTTGTAAGAAATACCCAAGACCGTTCTATATAACAGCTACCGTGACCTGTGAAATAGTTGTATTTTTCCATTTGCATCTTAGAAAGCATCTTCTAGCACGCGGTTGCACTATGCTAGTGAGCTGTATATATCAAACACCATAGAGCAATTACTCTTGAAACCTGATCGTACCTCAGCTAAGCAAAAAATTTTCAGAATTTCTTGGAACCAGAAAGTTCGTTGCCATCTTTATGAGACCCCGCACGGCAAACTTACTCAAATAAGTGCAATCCATAATCACAGCGTCATTAACATCCTGTTGACACTACCCTTCTATCTATTCCTAAATCTGCCAAGCAGTCTGTCTCCGTATCTTCCTATTGAAATATTGTCTTCGTTTTTTATTTCACCAATGCGTGCTAAATGTCTCGCCGATCTCATTCTCCTGGATCTGGCTGTGCCTGTAAATACACTCTGTGATGGTTTCCACATTTCAGCCTAAGACCGAAGCGTAAGAGACAACTGCATATGTCTGCATGGGAAGAGGCATAATTTAGAGCCCTTCTCCTAAATTACAAGAGTGTGGAAATCAAGTAAGCAATGGATGTGGCATTTACAAACCATGGGACAAGCGAGAAGGGTACAAAATAAATTTAGTAGGAACATCTGAAGGGAAGAGGTCATTCGGGAGACGTAGAAGTAGATGGGATAAAATTAAAGATAACTTTGAAATTGGGTATAAGAGTGTACACAGAATGCACCTGATTCGGGGCAGAGTTCATCGGAGTGGCCATATAACACAGTGGTTAACTTCATCGTTTCAGCGTGTTGGAAAGTAGCAGCAACTTAGCGCCTAGTTACTGTTGCAAGGACTCTGCTGTAGGATAAGACGCAGCGACCTTCCTACAAATGGACAGTATCATGAAGTTAATGGAGAAACTATGGTATCTCTTTGAGAACATATTTTCTAACCAATTTTCCCACTTGAAATTTGGTTACCCCTAATGCTTTCAAACTCCCCTTGTACGAGCATTTCTGCCTCCCAGCCTCACTCGCCATGGGAAATGCCACCTCGTCGTACGTACCTATCGCACTTGCTTCTTTCGTAGGAACACTGACCTAGACGTCATTTCTTACAATTCGATGACAGAATCTTGCTTTAAAATAACTCAATTTTTTCCATTACTCCGCCCATCTGGCTACAAATAATCACACACATTATTGTATCTAAGACGTAGTAGTTATGGCCTAAAAAGACCACTAACCCTTTCACTACTATAGTGTACTAGCGAAAGAGTAATTTCTCCTTTCCTTTAAAACAAATGCGATTCTAGGAGATCTGAATGTGATTTTCAGTCTGACAAGTAAAAGATCTAATACGTAGAACAGTATGCCAGGTATGTGGTTTCAGCTCCAAGTGTCGGTACTAAGAGATGTCATTCCTGTAAGACGTGACACTGGGAGGCATAAAGATACGTAGACTGAAAATTTGAAAACAACAGACATATTTAAAATGCAGGTGGAAAAATATAGGGAAATAAACGTGTATAATGGTGGCCAAATCGAGGTGCTATCGCGGTATTTACTTGGAAGGGCTGAGAAAAACAAGAAAATATTTAGTCAGGGCAGCCGGTACCGCGGCAGAGATGCGAACGGCGTACGTCCCGGACACTAATCTGAAGCTTTACCGCTACATTAGACTTTTCGGTCGGCCAGATACAACTTGGCTGATTTTCGACCAAACAGCGTATCACATGACACTCTCCTGACCTGTGGTTGAGTCAACCGCTGAAACACACATCACTCTCCAAGTCGAATCTTTGTGAGACATAGCATAGTTTCAGTATTTTCAAATAAAGCACAAACATACATGACACTGGGTAACACAACATTTTTTTAATATTTTAAGGCTAAAAGAAATCTAATATGCATATACACGTTAGCTTCCCGTAGCGCAGGGAATGAAGTGTGTGTGTCCATCATAAAGAGCACGCAGTTAATGCTGTTTAGGGAAGTATTAATCATTTACTGTGAGAGACACACATGTCAGTGTGCAAAACTCAGCGTTTTCAAATATATTAGCTGGTGCTGACAGTAACCACTAATCTCTACAGGGTCAACATTCTCGTAACCAGTGCCAATAAATAGAGTCGAACCCGGTTACAAAGACATCGGTTAATGAGACACCTCGTTTATAGCGCCAGATAGTCTGTGGTACCAACTAATTGCTCACTGTTAACCATAACATTATACTCCTCGGTTAGAAAAACACCCGTTTATAAAGACACAAAATATCCAGTCTCTTTCAAGACGTTATACACGAGTTCGACTCTACAGTGAAATTACCAAAATTTACTCCAAGCAAAGTATCCGTGTTACATAACCTCAAGGAAAGTATTTTATTACTAAACAAATGTGGTACTTCATATGGACACCGTTTATTATACTCTTTGGTTCTTGTGGGTGTGCAGTATGTAGCCTGTTACATTAGGCCTTTAACTTTTCATATGATTGTTCTCAATCATAGTTTAATTTATGCCGGGCTAAGACCCAATCATCTTTCATATCCAATCAGTAATTCACCACCCCACAACTGAAACTTCCATACTGCCACGTGAGCCATACAGGTTTGGAGCATGAGCGTGGGTTTTAACAACGATGACGACAGAGGTCAATTACAAGAGTGTTCAAACCAACAGGACCATTAAGGTCCACACTCACATTGCGAATATGTACGTTAGCGAAACTTAATAGCTGCAATAACAAGATCGAGATTTGAATCTTCATAAACCTGTATAAGTCAAGCATCAGGGGTGCTCTGATGGGAGGTCACGAGATGGGCTGACTTCTGCACACAATGCATAGTGCAAGTCACGACTTAGCAAGAGAATAAAAGAGCAGACAACGACACCAGATAACGTGCGGGTAAGACGTGTTAACACCCACATCGCATTATATTATCCTCACTACTCGAAGTGAAGGCTGGGAACGTGACAGATGGTATGCGTCACGACGCCACAAAGTAGCCGCTTCCTAACAATACCGGAGCACAGGAGTCCTGTTGAGGCGGGCACAGTTAGTTGTGTTCATGAAAGGTCTTTTAACAAATAGAAAATAGGACGGAAAAATATCACGCTTCATTTTTACTTGCACAAGCAAAAGCAGAGCGCATTTTATTCAGTAAACAAAGCCAAGACCCGCGACAGAAGTTTCGGGTTTTCTATGGATCATTCTCCCTCTCTAACATTGTTTGTAGATCAGAATTGAATTATCTTTTGAGCATGACAAAAAATCATGTTCCATTGTACCTTCTTACTTGCATTAACTGCAGATATAAACAAAATTTCGTGTGAAATATTTATAATAATTGAATCAACCAATAAAACAAATCGATGCTATTAGATTATTCAGATCAGAGAGCTTTAGAAAACAGTGATTAATCTTTATTAATGAAATATGCATTTGCTTTACTATGCAGAACACACACACACACTCATGAGCACAAACCAATAGCTCTTAGCGTTACGGTTTAACCCTTTAAAGAAGAAGCGTGTCTGTTTTATATAAGGACTCAGTGCGTACCGCGCAGTAAACACTCTCCACTTCGGTTATAAAAACCAGTCTCTTAATGTTTTATAAGGCAAAAGTTGCTGTTTGTTCTGAGATCCGTACAAAACACATAAACGCAATGTGGCCACCACGTAGAATTTTTGAATGTTACTCCTGATGGTACGTAAAGTTACCGCTAGGCTTGAAAAGGTTAATTACGTGTATAAAGCTAAATGTGTAATGAGAAACAGTTTCCGCAGATCCTTCCGTGTCCAAAACTTATTTCTAATAAATTCTGTATTGGCTGCCTATGTTAAACCTTAAAAGGAAAGTTATTTCCGGCTTGTATTAGTTAAATACGGCATGCCTAAACTGCACAAAGCTGAACTCGAACTTTGAAAATATCCTAAAAAAGACACCATACGAAAAATAATATATATCATCTTATAAACCACGAAATTTGCTCTGCGCGACATTCATCCTTTCACTGCGTAAAAAAACATATTAATGGTAACATAACGCGGCATTTCAGTTGAAGAAATCAAAAGAGACCTGGCAATATGAAGGAACTTTCGGGAAATGAGTTTCGACTTCGACGGGAAGCAGAAATATGTTGCAAAGTTGATAGGCAGGTACAGGGCAAATGACTACATTTGCTAAGGATTGGTGACGACGTATCTTCTTCTTTCAGGTTCATTCTAGTTATTTAATTGTCACACTCACACTTACTAAAGGCCGGTGATTGTACGCCTCACTCTTTGAGAACCATTCCTGTTATTTCAGTGTCACATAATGTACGGTTATGTGCAGAGAATTTACACGGTACCACCTCGACGGGCAAAACGTGTTCACGATGTCAGACCTTACAGGTTGTCACTGCTAAATATTTGCCTTCTTGCTAGCATGAAGAGTAATCACCCTAATAAATGCATGTAACAGCATAACACAGAAAATTAAACCGAGCTATGTATAGATTGTTCCAGCAGGTTGCATTGCTGTATAGGTGTTAACATTAGTCCTCATCCTGTAACAAACCAACGCCGGGTGTTGTAGGGTAAGCATTCCATATATTTGACAGTTACAGGTTATTGTGGATTACACAGTTTATGCAAGTATATTTGGCTGCCTTGTCAGACGACACAGACACAACACAAATCATTATGTCTGTTGTGTATAAACCCTAAACGGCCCGTCTATAGGCCCAAAAAAAGTCAGCATTCTCGTCTTGTGTGTACACGACCTATCAGAAAGAGGTAATACACTTCTTTACTTTAGTAAAATAAAACCAACAAATGCACAATCTTTAGTTTTTATTTAAACTCTAATTTGACTCTTCCCCGACATCTTTCGGCACATTTGCTGCCATCTTCAAAGGGGTTACATTTGATTACATAAAACTACTTTCAATATGCATTAATATGTGACTCTTAAAACTTTTTAAAAGCTTTTTAAAATGTCTGGATGCTTAAAGTCCTTCTAAAAAATTTCTTGCGGTATATGGCTTTATTCTATCGTTTATTATTGATGGTACGGCTCTATTGTGACGTGACACCCGTCATTCATTTGGTTCAAGTTTGTCTGTATGAAGTGGATTATACTAGGCGTCGGGCCGAGCGGTATCGGATAGATGTGTAGCTGTTCGTGTCAGGTCAGCTTTTAAAAAAATTTTAAGAGTCACATATTAACGCACATTGAAAGTTGTTTTAAGTTATCAAATTTAACCCCTTTGAAGATGGCAGCAAGTATGCCGAAACATGTTGGCGAGGAATTGAACTAGAAGTTAAATAAAAACGAAATATTGTGCATTTGTTGGTTTTATTTTACTAAATTAAATACATGCACGGAAATGAACAACACAAAATCTCTTTACATCTTTCCTTCAACAGATAAGCTCCAGAAAGTCCCCTTGTTTGAGTGACGACGTCCTGCAAAGTAAGAAATTAAATTCTTCGTGGTGCGTTGGAGAATTCAACATCGCGTTGCGTGCATGGAATTTTTTCGCGAAACTAAGCCTGCTACTGCAAAGCAAAGTAATTTTCGACGACAGCTTTCAAGAAAGAACGGAAAGGAGGTCTTCTGCAGCCAGAACCTCCTGCTTCTTACCGCTTAGTAGTCTGGTGTTCCTTAGCACAATGAACAACAAACAGCCGTGCGCAGTACCACTGAATGACACGCTTATTACATCGAAGACGAGACATTCACCTTACTCACCGTGTCTGTTTGGTGCAGGTCATTAGTCTGAGTGAATTTTTAGGGACAGACATGTGCCCGCTCTTTATATGCATCTAATGTTACTCCCAATTTTAAATTACTGTGTAATAAAATTCACTACTTTTAATAACATAAGGTTTGTTGTTAACAAGTGAAGCAAGTTCATATATTGTTTAACACCTTTCCATACTGCCTCAGCGAGTACCTCATATACAATGGTGTGAACGGGAAATCTTCAGAATATGTTGCAGAAATATACTGACGAAACGCACAGCAGTGCACGTGTAAATATTTCATTGCTGTCTGCGGAAGACAACAACTGGCTGTTAGTCACAGACCTTATGTGTAAAACAATTAATTTCATATTCCTTCCACGTGTAGGTATGAATTTATTTAACGTTATGGTCTTGCGACATTTGATGCAACGTCGTTTGGTGGAGAGATGCCGACGTTTCGGCGAACCTAATGAAGACAGATAATAGCCCTTGCTCTCGTAAATGAAATAAAAAGTTACTACAGAATTTTTTCAAGTTAGATTAAATTGTAATTAGATTCAAATTGAAAGCAAAAATCAGTTCCTGCATCACAGAGAAGCTCCGCTTCAATTCCAAAGATTAATCTTTTAATGTTGTTTGGGGAAATAATTTTCAATAAATCTGACAATCATACGACAGACGCACATAAGCTGTGTCAGCAAAATGCAGGATTCTGAGATGTTACAGAGTGTTCCACAAACTCACCAATGGGCTGTCGTCTTTATATACGGCAATTGATTTATTCAGATATATGGCTTGTGATGAAAATACTGTGAAGTACAGCAGCGGAGTCACCAGAGGACTAACGGTTTGTGTGCGTGTGTGTGTGTATATGAGTACACACACATGTGTGCGTGTATTCAGTAACTTGCATAAAGTAAGTAAGTAAGTAAATAAGTAAGTAAGTAAGTTGCATAAAGTAAGCAAGTAAGTTGCATAAAGTAAGTAAGTAAACATAACACAAAAAATTAAATAATACCAATAAATTAAATGGAACGAATTCCTTTTTTACGAAACAATAATCAATCCTCTGGTCAAGTAGTTCCCCCCCATACAGAATCCGTCGTCGTAGTCCTTCCATCTTCTACCTACTTGGTCACCAGTAGGTGTAGACGGTCTTTATTTTCACGTGATCACACTCAAGCACACACCACAGTCGGTACGATTCCTCTGGACGAGGGATCGTCCCATCTCAGAGACCTCTACCTGACAACACACGAACACTGTACAAGACAAACATCCATGCCCCTGGTGGGATTCGAACCCACGATCCCAGCAAGCGCTCGGCCGCAGACCTACGCCTTAGACCGCGCGGCCGCTGGGATCGGCCCATACAGAACCCGAAAGGCCAATATCGTGTTAGTATCCTACGCCAGCTGAAACCAATACATTTCCTGAAATCCACTTTTTACGATATCCTCTCATCTCGGCATCTTGAAGTGACACCTATTGAGTTGTTCCAACTAAAACTGCATACGCATGTCTTATGTACACCGTACACACTAGACGCTCCGTCGATGATACTATTCTTGACCTGCGCGATTTAAAGCTTCCGCCGCTGTTCAAATGAGATCTGTGTTCTTCTGGGATTTTACGCAGCGTTGGTTGGTATTTTACTACCGACGTTATGGGAGAACCTATTGGTCCCACCATCAAGAGCCACGCAGTGCAAGGAGAATCAGAATACTCGGAGCCTGCTTGAAACTTGAAGATGACACCGAGAGGGTGTCCCGAAACCAGGGCTGTGGAGTCGGAGTCGGAAGGAATTTTTAGGTGGAGTCGGAGTCGGAAGGAATTTTTAGGTGGAGTCGGAGTCGGAAGGAATTTTTAGGTGGAGTCGGAGTCGGAAGGAATTTTTAGGTGGAGTCGGAGTAGGAAGGAATTTTTAGGTGGAGTCGGAGTCGGGAAAAATGTACAGACTCCGACTCCGACCCCAGTCTAAAATCTTAACTAGATACTCCAACCCCAGAGCCCTGATAGCTACAGTAACCATTAGACTTATACTTAAATATAGGTTATAAGTCAAAAAAGTAGCCTGATGATTCACGTGGTGGCGATGAAATGTCTTATACATTTATTATTATCAATGCATATTGAGCTTTTATGAAGGAGTCGGAGTCGAAAGTTTTAAAATCGAGGAGTCGGAGTCGGGGCGTTTGTGTACTGACTCCACAGCCCTGCCCGAAACGTCTGTAACAAACTACCAATCTGCGCTGCGTAAAATCTCAGAAGAACGTAGAACGTATCATGGACTTGATAATTCTAAAAATACTTGACTTACAGCCAAAATTCCCCCAAAATCCGAGGCCCTTTGCAATATTTTGTTACATTCTTGTTTCTCACTTTCTGAATTTCTTAGCTCCCAACTAATCCCCAAGCTGCAGGACAACACCTTGTCGGCTCAAAACAAATGCTTAACCAACATTCGCTCAGCTACCCTCCTTCCGCAGCAGGAAGACGGACGCGCCATGCCGTGTTGAGGAAGCATCTACTTCTCACATACTCAGCGGAAAGTCACTGCACTCCAGAAGTGCAGGCTGGCTCAAGACACAAGGCTTCGGAGATATATGCGGGAGATGCTTGTTTGCAGTCTCGGCCGAGAGACCGATTAACCCGACGGAGGCTGCTATGTTGCCTCAGAGCCTCCAGGAAAATACTGGGCCACGACCACTTCCTTCCACGTCTTTCGCAACACACTGTTCTCTACCATAAAAACAGTTGATGTGGTATAAGCCGAGGTACTGATAATTACTACATAGAATTACATGGACTAAGCAACTTTCTTGCTACAGCTGCATGCAGAATTGGTCTGGTTATATTTTGTACATGGTTCATTAACTGAAGCAGCAGCCGCCACCTTCAGTGACTCGGCAGTTTACAATACCCAGTGACTGACAATATATTAACACCTTCGTATTTAATTCCGTAGTCATTAAGGAGAAACTGGAACCAAAATATCATGAGTGCTTTCAGGTTACAAGTGAAGTTGACTCAGTATTTCACTCCAGAGTGTTGTAATTTTGTCCAACGTTAAAACGACCGTGAGTGAAACTAGGAAATGAGAGCATTTGAACACAACAGCACTTGTGATTGATAAAGGGCTGTGTTTAAAATAAATATCTATGCCCAGTTCCCCTCATCAACACTTAAAGAGGATCAGAATTTACTCGATCACACTCTACCTTTGTGCTCCTAATTCAAAATCCAAATTGCGGCTTCCAGTTAACAGCTATCAATGAAAAGTGAATCACCTATCCTGTGCAAAGCATCCTTCCCTGATAATTGCTTGAACTCAGCCGTTCAATACTGAAAATTCATATCAAATTTCTTTTCAAATTAAAAAGATATTTAAAACGCATATTCATTGCTTAATACAGAAGGGAATAAAATCGTATTCGCTAACCGTGCGATGTCCCAGTGTTCAGAGCAAGTAATTTATCACTAAATGATTTTCAACCCGTAATTCGATTAAAAATGTAAAACTGCTAATATTTAATATTACTAAATTACCCCACGGCGACATTTTTGGATTAGGCTTCAAATACCTTTTACAAACATGTAAACATTTCGTCATCCACCGGTGTAGGACACAACCATATTATTAATTTATTAAAATACCAGACGGACGGGGCCTATCATGTGAATATTTTAAGCCATCACCACGTCTGAAATTAATTGATTAAAACAGTATTTCTTGTAGGACGTACTTACGTGCATGGTCTATTTCGATACCAATTTTCACATTCCTAGGTATAAAAATTCATTACATATGGGAACTAAAGAGAAACCGAAAGAGCCTTTTCACATATAATGTTCAAACAGAGTTTTTAAAAACTGTTGGGTCAGGTGGTTCAAAAAACCCTTGTGGCATCCTAAATTTACAGTTTTACTTGAAAAAAATAGCTGAAAGCAGAAAAGACCGTAACTAAACACGGCATAACACAATTAACCTTTTAAACTCTAGCGGTAACTTTACATACGACCAAGTTTAACATTAAAAAATTCTACGTGGTGCCCACATTGCGTTTATGTGTTTTGTAGGGATCTCAGAACAAACAGCAACTTTTGCCTTATAAAACATTAAGAGATTGGTTTTTATAACCGAGGTGGAGAGTGTTTACAGCGCGGTACGCGCTGAGTCCTTATATAAAACAGATACGTTCCGTCTTTAAAAGGTTAAGTCATAAACAGGAAAAAATCAGTGAGATCTGAAAGCATCTCAGCGGTGCTGAGCAATATTCCAGTCTCCGGGGATACAGTATCGTGTAGATCTGCAGGCCCTTCTTCGACTACTCTGAACATGAAGGCGGCAAGTTCCTCCGAAACAGTGACTCATATATTTATGTTACCGGCATAGCGTGTATTGAATGAAATGTACGAAACGCCTAAACGTCATTAGACAAAGCAAAACGTTATGTAGTAAAATAACGTCCACGTGTGTCCTTACTCAGTGCGGACAATTTCTTTAAAATGTGAACAAAAATCTTCCCTCTAAAATATCGACAGAGAATTTAATACGCGCAGCGGAAAAAAAGTTTTAATAAACATAATTTTAACAGGTTTGTTTGTATGCAGTATTAAAAGTATATAAAGTATTAATCCAGAGTTTCCTTAATGTAATTTACAAACAATTAGCAAACTGTAACATTTGTACAAAATTCTAGTCCAGAGTCCATTAATATACCTCACAAACTGTTACTTGGACTGTAATACTTCTACAAATTTCTAGTCTACAGTTCCCATAATATAATTTATAAACTTGAGTTAAAGTGTAAGATTTCTATGCGTTCTAGTCAAGAGTTCAGCAACAAATTTAATGTGTTCCATGTCCGTGCACTATATCATACAAAAACACTAATCACCAACAAATGCACAAAGTGAGTTTATCATCAATCTTAACATACTCCTACATGTTTCGACCCTGCTGGGTCATCTTCAGGGAGAAATTTCTTTACCGTTACACTAGGGTTGCCCTTTACAGTTGAGTGAGAATGTGCTGTTGACTGTGTACTGCATTGTTTTTGGAGGCGTCCAGACGCCTCCAAAAACAAGATGACCCAGCAGGGTCGAAACATATAGGAGTGTGTTACGATTGATGATAAGTTCAGCAACAGTTTACTCTTTATATACGTACACAAGGCGCGGGTGAGGGTTGTTGATAAGCAAGCAATCAGTTCAGTAGACATGTACCTCAGACAGTGACTAATCCATTTTAATACTTGCATTCCCTAAATTTTGGACACAGACCCTCCTCCTACTGGTAACAGCATGATCTGTACTCGAAGGACTGGAGAGTGAAACTTGCTAATCACTCCGCACAGAGCCGAGGAAAAGTACGCCCAGACTTGTACGTCCACTTCCCGTATCCTATTTGTGCAATTTACCTAAATATCGGCGGGCTGTATCACTTGCCTACAGCAATACACCCCGCTGTGACTGCAGTACGTGTGGAACCACTGCACAAATATTGGCGTCTACCAACGCTGATGTTTTAACATTTTAACAGTTTAACTGTTGTACTTTAAGCAACTGTATTCACACGTTGTATCTACATTGCTGGATTGTATGTGTAATTATGATTTTTGACATGCCTGAAGATGAATCAGTTAGTGGATTGAAACATGTAGGATCATAATTAAATATTTTGATATAAGTAAATGTTGCACGTATTTGGTTTTTAACGTTGTACAATATATGTTACACTAGAACTGCATCTTTCCTCCCAGTTTTATTTTGACCGACACATTTTGTTACCTTCTATGTACATAAAGATTAAAACGTGCAAAGAAGGTTATACAGTGACATATCTGCAAGGAGATGTAAAAGAAATCTTACAAGAGACCTGATAAGGGTATTTCATAGTTCCTGTACTGGAAACCCACCATCAAAACAATGTCGGCTGCTACACTTATAGGCAGCACTTATTTATGTGCCTTCTGCTACTCAGGAAGTAAAGGAAATATAGTTGCTAATCTACAACACAAATAAGCATAACACATAACAGGTACTTCCCATATAACACAACATTAAGCTAGCCAATGTATACTACTGTTCCGTGGCCCTAAAAGGATTAGTCGAATATTGAATAGTATTCCACACTGCATGCCTATTAGATTAAAAGCTGCGATAGATCTGGTTTTCATAAAAGCCAACGCTCCTTCTTAAGTGACACCGGTCCGTTAAATTTACACTATCCCTTCTTCGTATGCACGCATGTCGGTAACTAACGCACAAAATGGAGGAACAATGCTCAAACAGACTACAACCCTATCACGCATACAAATTTAATTTTGTTACAATTTGTTTATAAGCAAGTCTTAAGTGTCAAATCTCTTATCATCTCGTTTAGAGAGGACAAATTTAAATTCTAATTTTCCACTTCATTTTGTGTGTTGTAAATTCTACTGTCGTTCTTTCAGAACAGTCGTCCCATAAATTCAAATTAGGCCTGACGTCCTATATCTCAAAAGGCAGAGTTTACATCTACAGAAAGAAAACACGGACTAGAATAAACCTGACCATAAACAACTCAATCTATCCAATAGACACAGACCTTGCTGGAAGTTAAGATGGTTTAGATAAGAGACATTGGGCTTAAGACTGAAATCAGTGCTGACAGGAGTATTAATACAATTCCCTAACTGCCGCAGAACAGTTATAAAGATTTCCGGAGTTTCCTCATTAACACACCGAAACTCACTGTTTATGATGTCTGCTGCAAACTGGTACAAAAGCTATTTAGTGTAACACTAGTCAGCGGTTGTGGCTGACGTGAGTTTTGTTGTTTGCGATTGTAAAAATAACATATATGGCAGTGCTACACTGTCTAAAATGAAGCGATAGGAGGAGCCTACTAATACTATTTTATTCTACAATATGAACAAAATAACAGTAAATGTGAATTTCAGTTTCATCTGCTGGGTTTCGACGTACGAGCACACCGTGTCCATAATTTATCACGATTTTTCTGACTGTCAAACACAAGAACGTTGGGGTTAAGAAACATTATGCAGGTTTTCGGGATTTTCACTGTCGTTGTTGGTCTGGGTTTCCCAGCCTCCTCCTGTAATGGCAGAGGGACAATGTCTGCCGATTTCCTTCTGTTCTCCATCATGGTGCTAGCATATGCCAGAACAAAAATCACTAACCAAAAATATTCGCAAAGTATCAGATACTTCTGTCTTGTCACTTTTATAATTAACTAATTCTGTTACGACTTTGTGCAGAAGCAACAGGAATTGTCCGACATCACACCTTGGCTTTAATAGTAACCAGGTACAGCTGACGAATAGGAATTTTATTAGATTAAATAACATCGTACCATGACAAGATTAAAATACTGTGTCACTAGTGTCGTTTCTTGGTGAGACAAGAGCTGAATAAACAATACTGTCAGACTGACATATTTCATGCACAAATTTCTTGGGAAAATAAAACATTACGCAAAACTCTGGAAATTTTACGCCTCACAGGAGATAACTTCTAACAAACGGCCTAACAAAATTAGGAAAGTAAAGTTTGATACTGAAAGTGGAAAAGTATGCCGATAATATGGCTGATATACGTATTTTCGTCATAAATTGCAGTTCTAATGCTTTTTTAAAACTCTCCCTGGAGCTATTTCTAGAAATTACTTGTGGAAGCATTAACATAAGATAGAACCTCTGTGACATCCAAGTATCTCTCTTGTTTCTTACTTGCACTCATGAACATGCATCAACATCATTAAAATTTTGGTGTTGAACATCCCAGTTGGCGTGTGTATACAAGGCTGTATAAAAACGTGAATTAAGAAACTCTACGTTACATGAAGGGAAAGGCCTGATGATTTCTATATAAGAAGAATCCTGGTCACTCAGCAATTGTTTAATAAAGCAAAGAAAGGTGCTGGTCGTGACTGATTTCTTCTCTGAGGAAGTGAAATATATACTTTCTAACATCATCAAAATCACAAACAAAATAATTAAAATTATTTTCTCTTGAAACTCAAAAACGTGGATGATGGCGATGGGATGGGTAAGCTAACAGTAAGTTAACCTTCCGTAGAGCAGTGCGATTGGGTGTTCACTTCTACACTGGGCAAATATAAATCGCGAAGAGTCGGTTTCCGATGGGCGACGATAGCCTCCTTTGGATACGCGCCCAACTGGAGTTCTTCAACTCTGACAGAGTCAAAACGTTCACTCAAGAGAGATAATGTGACAGCCACCAATCAGTGCTCGCAGTCGGAGGTCGCTTGTCAGCCTTTCTACATATGGAAGACATGGAGCCTTCCCCATCCACGCATCCATTACTTAGGTAATACTGACAAGCAAAAGTTGCGTGGCGTCAGTCAAGCAAGCGAGTATGAAACATCCTTGATTTCCACTGGATTAGACACCTGAACGTATAACGCTGAGGCACACATACGTACCTATGGTGGTCATAAATAGATTGTCCTTATTAATGCCAATACTCGTAAAATCCAGGAAATCTGATGTACCTCGCCATTTGAGTTCCACACTCTCTTATCCTCGCCAGGGAATATAAGGATATCTTCCTCCTAAGCCGCAAACTGCATAAGGCGTACCAACGCATCGGGTTATCAGTCTGAAAGTATTTGGATCAAATTACGATTTCAATTAAAATAGCAGATTTTTACAGATTTTATACTTTCCTCTAACAAGTTTAGAAACAATATTTTTAAACCGGCTACCGTAGTCCACGACACTTCTACACAAATTCAATAATAATAAGTGCTTAGTTTGTCTATAACGAAAGGCAAAAGCAAAAGCAATCGCGAAAGGAGAAGAGGAGCATTTAAATGGATAAATAAATAAATAAATAAAAGTTAAATAAGGTTAAGAAATATCCACTTTTGTTCAGTGCACCTTATGTAGGCTGACTTTAACACATTACATTCAGACTCATAACATGTTGATAATTCCTCTGTTTGTAACACTGAAAGTTTACAACTTCGTTATAAATTGCGCCAGTATCAATATGTGTGTAAATTAGGCTTTCTGAATCACAATTTAGGAGAGACAAGACGCAAGCGGTCTCTCACATGTGAATAGGCACAACCCAATCAACTTTCGTCACTCACACTCACGACCAGTTACGAACTGGTAAAAGGATCAAGGCTTGTTACTGCCGCAGCCGAACGTCACTACATCTCCAATGCTGAATAAAAATAACATTTAGACGTAATCAATGTACGATACACAACGCTGCAGTCGTTTTAAAGATGTTACTTGTATTCTCCAGGAAATATCGTTAGTGAATGGGCACTTTACTTTGAAATGTGGCCCAGTAATGTTACTGGTCCCACGCTCCTAATGAATTTTATGGACCTAAATATACTGTACAAAAAATATAGCCAGCGCTGCGAGTTGTAATACAGGGTGATTACAAATGGTATTTGTACCTTACAAAATTTATTCCAAGGAAAGGAAGCTACGCAATTCGCTCTTTTGGGATGTTACACAGTGTATGTTTGTAGTAGCTTACCGAAAAAACTTTAAACACCAGCGAATGCGCAAAGAGTTTTTTCGTCAATTATAACACATTCCTACATATTTCGACCCTGCTGGGTCATCTTCAGGGATAAACCTTTGTAGTCTCGGCTTGTACAAGCCGAGACTACAAAGAGTTCACGCCTCCCTAAACGGCGCAGTGCACAGTCAACAGCCTATTCTCGCTTAACTGTATAGTGCAACCTAGTGTAACGACAACGGAAGGTTTCTCCCTGAAGATGACCCAGCAGGGTCGAAACATGTAGGAGTGTGTTATAATTGACGAAAAAAAACTCTTTGTGCATTCGTTGGTGTTTAAAGTTTTTTTGTATAATATAGTGCACGGACATGGAACACATTAAATTAGTTTACCGAAGCTTAGGGAAAGCATGTCGGTCCCAACTTCGAGGTCAGGCAGGCAAAGAAGACGGAACCGCTTTACTCCCGAAGATCAAACGACACGCTGTCCCGAAACGTCAGTAAACAAATATCACAAATGCTGCGTAACATTCCAGAAGAGCGAGAGACTCAAGTACACGGCGGTGGAAGCGTGAAATCTCGCATAAGCTATGTATGTACCTTAACAAACCTGAAGAGCATAATAGACGATGCCTCAAAGCTGGTCTGCTTCCTGCCGAATTTAAATGTGGGCCCCACTGGTGATAAAAGACAAGTCAAAACAGTAAGCAGTTCCATGAAGAACATTTGACTCCTGGATCTAACACCGCTCGGTACATTTTTAGGAAATATGTTAGAGGGGCCGATTACAACTTTCTGTAACTCAAAATTTAAACGGACCAAAAATTCGCATTAGGAGCGGTTGAAATCAGTATCCATGCAAATTTACAACGTTTGAAACGAGAAAGAATACTATTTTCACGTGTACAGAATCAACAGTGAGCGGTTCACAATGAAATCCAAAAAGTGGCACTCAAAACTTTGACACTCGTTCTTCATAATCTGTGACCTCAATTACCGTGCAGGTCTTACTTTTTTGGAATGGAATTTTGACAGCGTAAAGACAGTTTCCAATCACTCTGTAGAACAAAGAGAGCTTTTTTTGCATCCTTACTTAAACCGGAGAAACAGGTTGCTGAACTTAATTAACGTCCATAAAGGGAATTCGGTTACTGAAACACTGTCTTAATTCAGCACTTAACTAAGGCATGAGGGAGAACTAAATCTTTGCTGCAGGACAATGCTAGGAGCTGTAAGTTATATTTATGAGATATAAGGCTCTGGCGGTAATAAGATTAGAATTGCAGTCTTATAGAATGTGACACCGTGTACTTGGTAGACATTTACATACATTTCGGCGGAACTTGCAGCCCCAAGCTTCAGGGCAGAAGTGGAAGAAGTGAGGTCTACCATGACGCTGGACGCAGCAGGTTTAATTACAATGTTGGTGTATATCTACCTACACGGCGTCACATCAGAGAAGGCCGTAAGCTTACAGTGTATGTCGTCCCAGTCTCTTCTATTTGAAAAATTATTGTGTAGGACAATGTAGAATAATGAAAGCAAGGCTATGCGTGTTAAATAGCCTAATGCGAACTCCAGTTCACGTCACCAACAGACAGGATTAACCCTTCGGATATTGCAACTAAAAGCCACTTTCGGGAATGCCAGCGCCTTCTGTTCTGAATAACCCTGTGTCCATCAACGTCGGCGAAAATAAACTTATCTTCCCCTATCTTTATTTTCAATACAATTCATAACTAACCTGTAAGTTACAACTACTGTACTCTAGTAACAGAGACCAGCACTGAGCAGGAATCTAAGATGCATCATCCCAGTTCAGAATGTATTTAGTCCATTTTAAGTATACATTTCCAAGTACCTCACGTGCAAGAATTTACTTATGTATTCCTTCTTTCGTCCAGCCCACAGGCACTTATGGAAATTACGCGGATGAGCAATGATGCATGCAGAAGGTTGGTCACAATATCGACAATAAGGCCGAAGGTCACATTACCACTGCGAGAAAGAGACTTGTTGGTTGGTTTAAAGACAACACGTAAAATTCGTGTAATTAGAACACGGTCCGGTATTCGTTACGTGGTAAAGTAAAAAACTTGTGTGTGTTCCAACAATTGGCAGATGGAATACTTGCAAATACTGGCACTACTGTTACAATCCACAGCCTTATAAAGTGAAAACTGTCCTAAGTGAAACATCGATAGAACGAAATTCTGTCTTCAGCGGCAAACTTTCATGCCCCTGAGGATGTTAATTTAAATTCAAGTACACCTATTAAACGGGACCTGCCCGCAAAGGGAAAACAATTCCTTTCCATAGCGCTTTCGTTATAAGCATGTGTAACTGTGTTTTCCTACATTACTCGGATTATAACTGTATTTTAATATAAAGTTGGATTTAGTTTTAACTGATGAAAATGTCTTATTTACTACAGCATTTGAAGGCAATGTACCTCCTCACAAGGGCAACAAAATACCTGGTTTTGGTGACAACACGAAATTCTTGGTTACAGAACTGACAAAGCAGCTTCGACTCAAATCATGCGAATTCAATTATTCCGTTCATACAAGCAGTTCACAACTCTCCTAATTAACAAGTCTAATGGAACTGGATTATTAACTCAAGTACCAGGAATCTGAAATTACAGACTAGCGTTTGTCTCCGATATACACAGCAATTACAGTCTGCAATAATCGCACATATTTGCGTGCAGATTTCATAACACGTATCAGAAACCGCGTAACTTGCTTGTCAGGAAAAATTTGCTTGTGCGACAGGCACAAAAATCCTATTCTGATACCGCATGTTGCTGTTCGGAGTCTAAAGGCGCTAGAGAGTATTAAGAGCGAAGAATGCATGTCATGGTGTGCGCATCGCTATCTAAGTTTGTTAATAATTCGTTTATCATAACTATCAAAATCCAATCAGTAAATGGCCAACAGCATTTATCAGAAGACTAAAACAAATCCACATGCAAATACAGCTCATGTAAAAGCTATTATGCAGAGTACTTCTAGTATCGAAAACAAAACGAGTCATTTTTTCAAGGACGCCCACACTATTTGTTATATAATATTCTACACAACAGCGCGCAAGATAAATGGAAATGCAAAGTCAATTATGGGCTAGATAAAGAATACAATCAGCCCTAGAAACTAGGGGTTAGAAACATACCTTCATAAATCAGCAAATATTAAAACATTTATATCTCAGACTGAGGTAAAAAAGTCACAATTTTCTTCCGTTCTTAAAAACCGACTGTCCCTGTGCCTTTCCCAATTCCACCTTGCCTCTTAATACATTCTGGAAAAACCATAAACATTAGTTCAGTATTAGTATTCTTTCTGCAGTAAGTCTCAAAATGTAAGTACGTGTAAGTGCATAATTTCATATTAAACTTTCCATTATGCGACCCATACTTAACACTTTACAGACTGAGAATAAAATTAATTACGCTTAAACATTCAGCTCGTACCGCGCAGTAAACACCGTCTCGGCTATGAAAATAATCATTAATGCTGTACTGAGAATCAATCGCTGTTTCTTCCGAGGTATGCACAAAGCACGTAAATACTCTGTGTGGGCAGAACGTAGAATTTTTGAATGTTAAATCTGGTGGTACATAAAGTTACCACTGGGCTTTAACATGTTAATCACTTCTCTCAAATCCTGAGAACACAAATCTCGATCTAATGTAGGAGCATGCGCTGAAGCATTTACAAAAACTGAACCCCTGATTTCACGACAGGAATTGCTTCACTGACAACCGTTCAATTTATCTTGGTAGGTCTCTCCTTTTAAGACTGTGGATGGACAGCCATCGACCTGCCTTACAGAAAGCTATCTTAGACAGAAGATTGGAAAACTCTTGTGTCATAGCCCTTTGTATTCGACACCACCCTCAGTATTTCAGAATGTAATAAAGAAACTCTCCTAGTGTTGGGTCCATGTCTAGACATAGACGCAAAGAATGAAGCTGGCCATGTGATTGATAAATGGTAAGTGTAAAGTAAAATGCCTCATTGCCTAAAGCCTATTTGACTACACGTTACACTGATTAAAAAATTTTTGCGAATGCTGAAAAATGTAAACGTAAGAAAAAGCGTGCGGTTATTCACTCAGCCATTGTATCAGCCACCCAAACACTGTGTAAAATTTTCCTGTCCTTAAATGTACGCACTTCAAGAGCTAGGGAGGGTGACTAATTTAACAGCGTTAGCCTTCACGTCCCTCTTTTTCCTATAAGAAATTCCAAAAAAGCGGTTTCGTCCAACAAGCCCTGGTCACTCCACCTGACCCGCCGTTGAACAAGGAATCGCTCTTTGCACGTGGGTCCTCACAGCGCTCTAAACTTTTCAACCTCTGAATGCTTATCAGCAAGTGCACACACAAACACATTGGCCATCAGATCTGGGCTCATCTGAGGTGTTACGCAGCGTCGAGTGGTAATCCTTTACCGACGTTTTGGGACAATGTATTGGTCCCATCTTCAAGCTCCAAGAAGTCCAATGAGACTTCACTGGACTTCTTGACCCTTGAAAATGGGACCGATACGTTGTCCCCGAAACTTTGGTAAGGGATTACCACTCGACGCTGCGTAACACCTCAGAAGAGCCCAGATCTCATCAACATCGCGGCGGAAGCCTGAAATCACACATGGGCCAGTTGAGTCCCTGAAATCTCTAATTTTTAAGACACACTGATGCGGTCGATTTCCCGAGGAAACTTCTTTAAGTATCAACGATTACACAGGTGAAACACAATGATGGAACATTCACTGGCAACAGCCTTTTCGCAGCTACTTTACCACATGCGGCCAGGAAAGCCTGCCTTCCTCTTGTCTACCGCACGACTTTTCTGTGCTCAAAGTCTGTGCAAATGACAGTTCAGTTTGTGTGACATGAAGGAAAGCCTCGCCGTGTCATATTTCCGTTCCGAACTCGTAAGGGAAAGGCAGGGGTATGCTAGGAGAATAACAAGATGTATTTTTTCAATCGGAAGCAAAAATGTACATTTGATGTGAGCGTATGCAATAAGAACACATATCGAAGATGTCCCAATAAACGAATTTCTAAACCCGCTTGTAGTTATTTACCCAATTAGCCCTTCATAAGCTTTGCCTTCAGGAACCTTCATGCCTCTACAGGGCTGTCAATCCTCTTTACAAAGGTTCCTCCGTCTTCCTAAGCCCTTCACTCTGCAGGCTGTAATTCCAGGCTGTCTCGTACCTGATATATTCACCCAAAATACATGCATGATTCTTGCACCTACTAATGCAGGTACTAATTAATCTGTACAAACATATTATGGATCACCATTTAGTTTCGTATTTCCACCCATCCTTCCGTCTATCCATTCATCACTTCTTCCGTTCATCACTCTGTCCATTCGCCCATTCATCCAAACACCGTTTTTTATTTTTCTCTGCCTAGCCATGTATACCACGTAAGAGCATTAAAGGACCCTCACCCTCCTGCTATTCTTTTATGCTCAAAATGGACCAATATTTGGTTCACTTTGGTCAGTCGACTGACCATTTATAAATTACCATTCTTAAAGCACTGCTACTGGAAAAAACGTAGGTTCTTTCTGACCTTGCACATTAAATGCGATGGTTTGTATGGGAATTCAGCACCGAGCAAGCCTGCACGTTTACATTTATAAATGCGCAGTATCAAACATTAATCATAGAAATTTAACGTACGTGGCTCTAGTGATATAATTAATTGCACATAATGACATTTCGTTCCTGCGTGTCTTGAAAATCGTATTGCTGCTGCGTGCTCATCTCTTACCTACCGCAAGCGACAGGATCGATGAATTGTTATATGACTGACCCCAATGGCAGTATTTGGTGCTACTTTATGACCGCTGTGTGTAGATGCCTACATCAGATGTTTCCCTTTCACTCCCACATATCCCGGTACACGTCCCCGAACACGATAAACCCACTTTACTTCTGACGACCCCTACTTTGATTTTGCGAGTCCGAATCTCGATTGCAACAGTTCATCCGCAGTTTCTCCAGTACATCCAGATAAATTCCAGAACAGTATCTTAAAATGGGACATGTTATAACAGCCAGAACATTGCAACTGGGCCGAACCCAGTGGCCGCGCGGTCTATGGCGTAGGTCTGTGGCCGAACGCTTGCTGGGATCGTGGGTTCGAATACCACCGGGGAATGGATATTTGTCTCTTGTGAGTGTTTGTGTTTTCAGGTAGAGGTTTCTGCGACGGGCCGATCCCTCGTCCAGAGGAGTCCTACCGACAGTGATGTGTGTCTGAGTGTGATCAAGTGAAAATAAAAACCCTCGACACCTACTGTGAGTAGGTAGAAGGGGGAAGGGCAACGAAACGAAACATTGCAATTGTTAATTAATAAAACACAAGGTCCATAATCCGTACAGTAAGTGAAGACATATAATAGAGTAATTAGCAACACCAACAAAATACACACTAGTGGAATAGTTTTTATATACAATGACTTTCTTCATGTTTCGGCCACCCATATTCTTCCTTCCATCCCCACTGTTTTTGTGGCAATGCCTTGCATTCATATACGTAGGCAAAGCAAACGCAATCCCATCACAGACATGGACAGGCCCTGAGGGTCCCAGGATTTTCAGGCTCCCAGATTTCAGGACAATCGGCACATGAAGGTGGTAAGGTTTCTAGCCCTAGGCACCGCCCGCCTTTACACCCCCCCCCCCAGCAAATACTCCTGGTACCCATTTCTGTTGGAGGCTGAGTCGACCCCAGGGCCATAGTGCGACCGAAAGTATTATGTCAATGAAAAATTCCAGTGACACCTTCGGCAATCGAACCCGCGACCTTCCGGTGTGTAGCGCAGTGCCTCAATCAACTGCACCACCACATGTCCCCCGTGTACGTAGGTGATCGTGTATTATTTAATTTCTTATTTAGCGTTTAATATGATTTATCGTTCACTACATGTCATTTATTGTGCATGTTAATTTGAGCAGCTAGCCACCGACTGGCACACAGAAGGTGTGAGTGCTACAGGTGTTATTTAAGCCTTTATTTTTTCAGCTACAACAATTTGTACTCCTGATTTATCCTTCAGGTTGTGGCTGCCCTGTTGGTGTCGATACATTGTGGAGTGTTACAACTGATATTTATGTTTATATAGTTCATAGTCAGATGCTTTAGCCGGTACATTTTGTTAAACCTGATGGCGGCACTGGTTCTGTATATTTTTCCTTTTTATCCTTGTAGGCATATGCAGTCTTTGCGTGTTGGGCATTTATCAACTTTGCATGATCCATAATCCGTACATTAATTGAGTCTATACAATATAATAGTAATACCAACACACTAGTGGTGTAGTTTTTACATACAGCAACCTGGTAGAAGGTTACTGTATGTAAAATCTATATCACTTGTTGCATTTTGCTGGTCTTACACTGATGTATATGGTTAATTAATAATTCTTGCCTCTGGAGATTATGGGTTTATTCCTCGACGAGAATGCCATAGCCCAGCTTCAGATCATCTGTGGTTTAGTCAGTACGTCTAAACAAGTTAGGCAGCAGGTTGCCTTAAAACAAGCTGCGACCGTTTCCTTTCACACCATCAGAATTTCATTACAACTAAGCTTCGAAACCAGAATATGTATACAATTCTGACTTGAAAAATAATCTCCAAGAAACTAAGTAGCACGCAGAAAACGAGTATTTATTTAGTATTTAATACGCACAGTCTTACTTAACCGTAACATCTACATCTGTACCAACGCGTAAGGCTCCGAGCAGCTTTAGAAGCATGTGTATTTTAATTCCTCTCAAAGGAGTGCACAGGTTGCGGGTGACCAAAGGGCTTTGGTTTGTCTCGTCTTCGTGTTTTTAATTATTTAATAAATCGTTCCTATTTATAATTGATGCTTCTCTTATCATGTGAATTTACAAAGGCTAGTCCTTAGTGATTTAACAAAGCTCTTGAACTTCAGATGTTATACGACAGGATAAACAGTAAGGCTGTCGAAATATGAACCTTTTACCTCCCTATTAAAACTGTAAATCTAGAGCACTCTACCTGTATCAGGGGATAAGCCAGGTACAAAATATCGTTAATTAGTCATGCAGAAGTACAGAGGTCTAATTAACTGGGACAATGAAACGGAAAATGTCACTATAATTACACTATTGGCATGTCTTTAGAATGTGTGTGTCCATTCTTCCGAAAGATTGCGTTTTACTTGAAGTTTCTGCGGAAGGAGCACTACTTCTTAAGTCCGCACCAGAATGTCAGTCTCAGCCTCCACATTCCTGCAGCCACAATAAATGTGTAGCCTAAGTAAACCCAGCCAATTAACACACGCTCTTTCCTACAGCGTTGATTGTTTTTACGTTGAGAGTGATACAAGGCAAGGAAGTAGCACCGCGTCTTGTGCTGCTCTGTGTAGTGAGTTACTGTATGACTTTTTCTTTATCCGTGTTTTATTTAAGAGACTGTTAGGATGCTCACATTACTTACTGACGATTATCGACGCTTTATTAAGTCTGAGCATACGCACCCCCCACCTGCTGTGACATTTATGAACTCTATTCAGCAGACACAGTGCAAGCATTTGTTTCACACGATTCTGCCAAACAACGCTATTATTTCCCTAAACAGCCTTCATAAATTGGTTTCCGCAAAGAAGCCTGGGTTTGCATTCTGTGAGGTACAAACTGAATTCTGTATGTAAATGAGGAGAAATGCATTCCTTAGAGGGTTAAATATAGGTCCAGATATGGCAACTGAAAAATTAGAGAACAGCCAGAATGTAAGGGTTAAGGGATACATAAAAGTTTTACATCGCTTCTTGTTAAAGATGCTGCTCACATGTTGCTTAAAGAATGAGGAAACACAAAAACACTTGGTACTGTTAAAGACGCGAAAGTAGAACCTCAGTATTAAGGAAGGTTTAAAATGTTCAAACGGAACTTGTAAAATAACAGTAACCTTGTGAACGTTCTCCAGAAGCACCTACCTACCATTTCGGAGTGTTCTGGTATCGGAAAGAATACTCCCCTTTCTATATGTAGTTGCGAAATAAGCAGCGGCCCCTTCTGGTTTATTTTACCCTTCACATCTCAGCACAAACAACCCATATTCAGCATTTACATTGCCTGACCCAGTCACCACCACAAACACTCACATGCACACAGAAACAAACTCGCCTAACCAATATTACATCATGCAAGTACCGTGCAGAGTTCAGCCTTCCACTATTTGTTTTTTTCCTGACATTATCTTTCCTCTTGCACTTTCTTCATTTCCTTTTTTTTCTCCCACATTATCACATTTCTTATCCCACCTTCACTAACTCACATTAGCTGCCATCATTCTTTACTCTTTTTTTCTATCTTTTATCCTCTTTGTGGTTCCTTTGCTCTATCTCTTTCTTTATTCACCTCACAACGAATGAAGAAAGCACATACCTTGGTGTGGAGATGAAGCCGCCTAGCAATTAGGCGGTTGAAACAAGCACCTATCTGTGTAAAAGTAGAGCACTATCGAAATGAAATTATTGTTGTCATAGCACTTTAAATGCATTAGCTTGGGAACTGAATAGACTTACTAAGCGCATATCGCTGTCTTACCGAAACCACATTAACTGCATCTGCAAATATCGCAGGAGATACCAAATATTACGTTGGACAATAACTTCAAATGATGTTCCTAAAGAGAAAGAAAGGTTGTTAAGTTTGTTCCTGTGTTTAACTACGTGAAAGTCGTAAAGAATTATGGCGGATTGGCGGTACAGCTCCATGCTGTCTTTACCTCGGCAACATCAGGAAGCTTTCAGTTCCACACGCCGGTCACTTTAGGCCCCGGAGAAAGAACTGCCCCTAGCCATTAATTGCGAAGTGCCCCAGAGCCGGTCTGGAACATCTGCTGTTCCTGTCGAGGAACAGGCTAAGACCCTTCGATTCTACAGCCGTCTGCTTAACTACTGAGTCCTCACGGCTTACGGAGTTTAATTCGAAACCTCAGCACTTAGAAAGGATAAAACATGTAGCCTATATTGCAGGCGACTTCTAACTTCGTAATTTCGTGGCACGTGACCTTTAATGACCACACTATCGATTATCCACAGCGTCCTCCCGGCGGGGTTGTACCGAGACAGGCAGGCTGTCTTACACCAATTTGAACACGTATTTGTAATACGCCCCAGTGGCAGCAGGTACACACAAAACACGTCTCTAACTAGATGGCACTACTGTAATATTGCGTATGTCTGTAGTTATACGCCTATTTATTGTAAACAAATCTATTAGTGCATAAAATATAGTAGTTGAAGGCCAGTCATAACGCGAAGCCATAAATTACTTTGCGATCTTTAGTTACATATTTGCCTACTTAGAAATCTTTGAAATTATATTTTTATAATGAAGGAATTAGTTACCGTCAAATACAACTAGTGCACACTACATACTTTATTCTGGCAACATGTTTCTATTCAGTGTGGTCATATTCAGGCCAGTAACATAAAATCCGTACAACTTACTGTGTAAAATTATATTAAAAGATATTAATACTTGAGATATCACTAAAAATTCCGTACATTTTATTCTGGAATGTAAATTTTCATATTATGACCTATCAGTTTCCTTACAGGATGGGCGGATTTTGAAAAAATGCGTGGACTGTGGAAGGAGTTTCATGTAAAACGGGCGTTAATTTGAATGAATTACAACAAAATTTTATGCACAGACAAATTTAAAATTCAACAGAAATCCGTTCATTGAGTTCGGAGAATAAACATTCAAATGGAAGGACACGACCTCAACCAGCATTAGAAGTTCACGCTATTGCACTCTCAGGACAGAACGCACAATAAGTGTCTGTACTTGACACTGAAAGATAGAGACGCTGTATTCAGTGTACCGGTGTTATGTCTTATGTGCTGGAAATAACTGGAAATACAAGAGATTCCTATACCTTTACGTTCGCAGAGGAGCAATAAGCATACAATCAGCAGAGCTGTTACTTTTAAGCGGTGAAAAATGTACTCGTGCTGTTTAAAATAGCCATAATACAGGCACGACCTAAACACGTTTGGAAAGAAACACTGGTTTTTCGTAGGGAGGGTGGGACATAATGTACAGACGCTACAGATAATGCCGAACAACAAACTTGAATATAAGTTACTGACAGTGGCAGACCTCGTGAAAATGCTGAACTGAAGTAGGAATAGGCTCATGTCCTGTCTAAAAGGCAAAAGCTAAGGAAACTTTTATTGTTCTGCGTGTAATAAACGTATCGTGGGTCGACGCCTATATAGATATACAGTCCTTCATGCAGGCACTTATATCATGACCTTCATATTTCATCCTTGTTTTATAAGTAATGTCAGGCTAAAGGTACCACGGTGTCCGTGTTCATTATTCCCTTTGTGTTTGCTTATCTCTCCCAGTATCGTTTAAATCAATAAATTAACTTACAAAAAATTCGATAAGGATGTCGTGTAACAAGGGCCACTCTTTATAAACGTAATTTCTACATACATACATACATACATACATACATACATACATACATACACACATACACACAAACATACACACACATACATACATACATACATACATACACACATACACAAACACACATACATACATACATACATACATACATACATACACACACACACATACATACATACATACATACATACATACATACATACATACATACATACATACATACATACATACATACATACATACATACGTACACACACAAACATATATGCCCATAGCAGCATTCGAACCCACGTTTCCGCAGCAGAAGACAGTATCGGCATGAGACCAAGCGGTCAATGTGATCAGAACAATTGCTAATTCTGTGCAAATTATGAAGTTGTATTGGACAAGAAGCACGCAGTTAGATTATGTGCTGCTGTATATTATGTACTGGCACAGCAGTGAATCCTTCGATAGTAAATTTACCAACCAAAGATCTAGTTCTATTTGGTCTCTCTATGCAGGAGAAATAATTTAAAGGCGGAACACGTCATAATTTCTCCCCAAAACTTCTTACTTTTTGTACCTTCTTCTTGCAGCTACATTTTAGTAAAATTTGTTCATCTGAATATATCAGCTCCGACAGTTAGACATGAGACGAGATACAGTATTGTCACTCCACTGAGTGTTCCTCATACTTAGAGCGCACGCAAGTTAGACACATAACTACGACAGCCAACTGCGTTACCTATGTCAACCTACAGAATGTATGGCTCATGTTTCTTGTTACATTTAGTTTCTACTCGTGTCATGTCCAATTTGACAAGTTCAGCCATACTTCTTAATCAACCGCCGTCGTCAAATACAGAAGTACTGGCAAGAAGTTGCGTATCTACAGTTACACATTAAAAAGCCTATAACCAAATTTACCTATTTCTAAAGGTTCTCTAATCGCACAAAACGTTCGTTCACATGCAGCACCAAGTCACACTAAGACTCTTTAGAAGATGTCGCAGTTCTGCAGTAACAAGGGTTCATGGCGATGGCCTCTGAAATACTACGAGTAACCGTGTTAGTGAAACACAGCGACAAGAACTTGCGAACTTATCATTCTAAAGAAAGCGAAAATCGCTTAAAATAAATCAACTCATAAATATGCTATACTTACTGAAAAGAGACGCCATTTAGTCGCAAAACTGGCCATAAAAGTAATGTTTTTTTCAGCATAAATTTCCGTATTGATGTGCTGAGGAGCGTAATCGCCGTTAAAAACATACGAGTAGCAGTTTTGTCTTAACAGTGGGCAATATACAGGCAAACTGAAATTCTACTAAGGAAGGAGATCTTTAAACATTCCCCAAAGGGACCGCATGCAGTAACAAACGGTCACTAAAATAACTCATTCCTAATGTACTGCAATAAGCTAAGCAGCAACAATAGAAGAGGAACACCATTTTACTTCTTCCCTCCCGATTAATCAAAACTTGTACCGTCTAAATCCACAGTATGCCCTGAGACGCCTTTCGCTTAAACCACTTTCCTAACGATTTCCTGTCGTTCAAGAGAGGTATGAAGACACATCCGTCATGACGGGGGGCAAGCGTTTGGTGGCAGCCACAAGTCAGATTCTTACAACTGAAAATTACAAACTTTATGTTCATTTGTATATTATCTCAGAACGAATCTTAGTTATTTATCATGTCACGTACAGTCGGGAAGACTGTAGCCTTCTTTGCTTTTTGTCGTATATTAACCACATCGACAAAGTTCAAAAAAGGGTAATTAAATAAATTTTGTCCCTCTTTATCAAAGATGCTTCAAACGATATACAATGTAAAACATAACCGGGATGCATAATTATTGGTATATTATCTTTAGACTACAAATCGTTACTTCAGGGTTCCAATACATCAACCAAGAAATGTACCTAATAAAATGCAATTCATGAATTGTACTTTGTTAAGTGGCTATGTTGGTTACTGTGTTAATTGTAAGAATATGCAGAGCATGAGTAACACAAAACTTGTTACGTTAAGGTTCATTATGGCTAGTACCACAACATTAATAGCTAAAAGCGTGTATCATCATCGCGTCACATTGGCTGGAATGTTAGAAAATTTTATATAAGCAAACTGAGTGCCTTTATTATGAACTTTGAAGATCAGGCCAAATGACATCCGCCCACATTAAAACCTTCTTCTGTTCAACCCACATGTTTCTAAATATGCCCTTTCCCTGGAGATTCACAATTCAAAAACGTCCTCCGGAATGCATTCTGTCCCTTCCTTCCGACAAGAATTCACCATTTATTTTTGTTGTCTGAAAGAGTATCGACAGCCAGGCTACTTTTTTGAAGAGTGACCTATCGAGTTTCCTGAAACCACGTACGGTTAAGGAGTCTGGAGGGCTGCCTATTGCTGCAGTTTCTAGCCCCAAAATTTTAAAATTTCTACAAAGATAAAGAGGAATACAATAAAACCTCTTGAAAGGACGTTCACCTACAGCATCTGTGAATTTACAGTACACAATAAAGGTCATTTAAAGGCCCAATACAAAACCCAGAGTTCCACTCTCAGTGAGATGAACCATTTTTTCCACATACAGTACTCTGCGTATACACAGACTTTTACAGATTGCCTACAAAGTGGAAAAACTCATATAAAACTTATGGGCCGTAGAGTATTGGGTTCAATTCCCGCACAACGCAGCATATGCATCGGCCAGTTATGGCCATTCTTCACAGTCCCGTTGGGATTTTTTCCTTGGGTTTTTTTTATTTTTTATAAAACTTCACATAACAAACAAACTCTGTAATTCCTGCAATTTAAATCCGGAGTTTTGGAGATTGCACCGGGAATTTAATTGAGGCTCCAAAGGGTTAACACTAAGATCATATAAACAATTTTTGGTTCTTTACTTAAGGAAGTTTATGAGAACAGATGCATTTTTAATCGGATGAAGGCTTGCTTTTAAATTACTGCACACAAAACTCAGGCATTACGCCTACGTAACCATACAACGCATGTAATTGGGACAGACACACAACTTTCGGTCTCTTTCATCTCAGCGCGGCCAACCCATAAGACTTGAAAAACGGCGGCCATGATGATATACAGTAGCCAAAAAAAATCCGGAATGCGCACTAGAAACACGTTATGCGAGATTTCGAGGGCATCACTTCTGGTTTCTTAGCTACTCTATGTAGCCCACTATATCATGACACGGCTGACTTACGCATGCGCACTGAAAATCGGCTACGTTGACATCTCGGTTTTAGCTTTTGATTGTGTGGTAGAGGAACCATTCGTCGAGTGAACTGCATGGCACTTTCGTTCGTAACCGTTGGACTAACGTTAATAATTCAGTATATACTGCGGTCTTATTTCTGAGGCGGTTACAAAAGCACTTAAGAATTTGGGCCTGTTTAGTTTTAATCTTAATTATGATGTACGAATTGCATAAGTGAATTTTTGTGTACCTTCAGTCGGACAGATAAAATACTTCCATTGCCAATACTTAGAGAGTTATCTCATCAGCAGCAACAAAAGGTAAGTTTTTAGGCGCTTTTTGCAAAACTGCGAAATGCGACGATTAGGTTCTCCATGTCTCTCTGTGCGCCTGTCCGAACGGAACATCTCGGCTCCGAATGGAAGGATTTTCAAAAAATTCGATATTTGAATATTTTTCGAAAACTTGTCGAGAAAAATCAAGTTTCTTTAAAATCAAACAGGGATAACGGGTCCTTTACATGAAGACCTGTGTACAGTTATGATAATAGGCTATATCACTGAATTCTTCTTAAAATAGGAAATGTTTCTGACACAAGATGTAGATCAAATCAAAACACTTTTATGTTCAGTAACGTTTTTTCGGAAAATCGTCTCGTTTATGAGATAATGTGAAAAAATATTATACATCTAGACAGGCCACAGATGACAATATGGGGCATGCGTGTTGCGTACTGGATAACTAAGGCCACAGATACACTCTGAATATGTAATACTTATTGCGTTTCTACGGCAAAAATCCTTAGTCGAACAAGTCGCGATGTTACATTATACGGAAACTGCCTATCTTGTTTAACTAGTTTCACCAAGAAAAATCACACACCCCGGTGAACTTCAAGTTTCAATAGTTCTACCGTCATCTAAACCAAGCAAACTTATTACCAATATTGGAAGGTAATAAGACAAGATGAAATACAGCAACAGCCGGCTGCGTTACGATTTATTACTGCTCTAACATATCCACTTTTATAATGCCTAACTTTATTAGGAGAAGCGGAGAACCTTACAACAATATAATGTCCCCCGCACCCAAGAACAAAATATTCCTCGAGTCTTCCAATAATTTTCCTCCTTGCAATGGTCTAGTATTACACACTCATATCTTCCTACTTATCTCAAAACCTCCCACTTCTGGCATCTCAATATTTTATGTTGTAAGCACAAAAACCCACCACAATCGCTCTTCTTTCTTTTGGTCACATTGTGACCAGTCCATGCATAAAGCCGTGACAGAAAATCTCAAATGACTTCCCCACAACGCAGACATATTCATTCCACACAATTAATTGAAATATCTCTCTGACAGTTTTCCATTAGGAGTACGATAAAGGCAGATAACTGCGGACAGCCATGCTGGTTTGTGAAAGGCACCTGCAGACTTGGAAATGTCTTCCGGAAACCAGGCAGAATAAAAATCTAATAACGACACGTAGCTTCGTACGAACGCTTTAAAATTAAAGGGAGGAGAACACTTGCCTCTGATCAAATTAACTGCAAAATAGAACGAGAAAAAGTGAAAAATGTCAAAGTATCAGATTAACGCTGTACAAAAGCAGAAAGAGCTGGTTCCTCCAGCGTCACTGGGAAGAGAGAATTATAATATTGTCACTAGGATGTCGAGCTGGCCGCGTATGCGAGGTTCTTGTGTTATCTGGCTACTGCTGACCGCCTCGCTCGACACTGTCTTTTCGCATGTTGTATTACCTGTCCGATTGCCAACTTTTGGCTCAGATCCAAACACGAAATCGCTTCCTGTGACCAGCATATCGGTTCGACCATTCATCCGAAGTTCAAAAATCAAATAGGTAAGTTTCTACTCCCTGTGAAAGAAATTTGAAGATGTTAACATTTAACCATAGAACTATACGACGTCTGACACAATGTAAGTGCCGCAACCAAGGTCTTACTAAGAAAATATTAAAGACACATTACTTGTTAATGTCACATGTAGTTCTATTGAATTGTCCGCATTTTTGAATTTCGAATTCTCCGGGCAGTTCCGAAAATGTTGACGATAACGTGAACAATATTAAGTATGACTCTCATGTAATGTTCACACACTCCACTGCCCTGCCCTAGAACAGGCTACGGGCGTTGCTATGCTACAACAATATACATAGAAAACCTAGTCAGCACAGCTATGTATACTATTTTATTTCTGTGTTTTCTGCTGCATGTTACGGTTAAAACAAATTTATCCTCAGGCAGTCCATCAATTATGTCAATCACTAAACGATAAGCAGTGTCAGCTTTAGTGACAATGAATTCCAGGAAATTTTACCAGTTTTACGTACGATTAAAATTATTTCAAATACACATGTAAGTATACATAAATATCTCAAAACTTCTGCGCTGATGTTTTATATTACGATTTATGCAGCACGTCAATGCCAATACTGGACGCTGTCTCATATTCCTAAGTTAATGGGTTCAAAATCCTGAACTTCCCTTGATGAAAGACTAATTATTTTTTATATCCATCTTGATAAAAAAACTGGCTAATATTTAGTATTTTTTTGGATAACAAACTGGTTAATATTTAACATTTTGTTTGACAACAAACTGGTTGGTTTTTAATAAACTGTCTTGATAAACTGATTAGTTTTTTATACTTTGACTTGATAAACTGGTCAATTTTTAATATTTTCTCTTCATAATACACTGGTTAATTTTTAGTGTTTTTTCCATAATGTTTACTGTTAAAATTACTTAACAGTTTTCAGACGCTTCTTTTCACTTCCTTTCCAATTCGTTTCATTTCGCAGTCCTTACTTCTTCTACATACTTGTTCACAGTAGGTGTAGGGGGTTTTTATTTTCACTTGATCACACTCAGACACACACCACAGTCGGTAGGACTCCTCTGGACGAGGGATCTCTCCGTCGCAGAGACCTCTACCTGACAGCACAAACACACACAAGAGACAAATATCCATGCCCCCGGTGGGATTCGTACCCACGATTCCAGCAAGCGCTCGGCCGCAGACATACGCCTCAGACCGCGCGGCCACTGGCATCGGCCCTTTCCAATTCAACATTCTTATTTATCCTAACACTGGATGTTAAAAACCTTATCCATCGAAAGGACGTTGTTATATCACGCAGGTTACAAACAACAAAAGAGTTCGACATGTTAAATGGAGATAACAAAACCTGTCTTCTGTGACGGAACCTAACATACTGTGCTCGGAGTTTACACGCTTAATTACTTATACTTATTAGAATTACGAGAACAGCAAGACGCCGTTAACACAGCGGTAGGCACGCATGCCTGCTGTTTGTAGAAAGTAACACCAGAATGATGTTGAAAGGGAAGAGGGTACAAATACAGTCATAACTCAAGATCTGCAAGTAAAAAGTGCAAGGACTTACTTACGTAGCCAACAGTGCAATACATGCAGCAATTGAAAAAACCAACACCTATATTACAAATAAGTGGCAATGAAACTATACGTAGCCTTTTTCGAGATTGGTAACCAAAATCCCACCATAAAAACCAACTTAAATTGTACCCAAATTCGATGAATAAGCTACACAACGACACAATTATCTGCCTCTGTCTGTCTGACTGTATCTCTCACTTCTAAAATTACTCAATGGATTTATATGAAATGTGGTAGCGGTTAACTAAAGTCTGCAGTTTCTGGATGGATTTCAATTAGTATTGTTACACTATAAACTCTACTCCGCATGACGTTCAAGCGAACATGTATTAAATGTTACCAGAAGGCCAAACGTACAAATGTTATTACATAATATAAAAAGACCTCATTAGAGACGACAGCTTCCGTGCGCTGAATGTTCAAACCAATGAAAGTACTGCTTGCTTCCATTACACGCAGGTCCAATAACAGTCTACCCGTATTGTTCATTAGTTTTACCAACAATAGACTTTAGACGGTATGTAGCGTGCTACCCATAGTCTACTAGATTATCTGAGAGATAACTATCTGAAAGCTGATCCTAGTTGCTGCCCGGTTTAAGGAGTGGGTCTGCGACCGCACGCTTGCTGGGATTTTGGGTTCGAATCCCGAGGAGGCATGAAGGTCTGTCTCTTGTGAGTGTTGTGTCTTGTCAGGTAGAGGTCACTGCGACGGCCTGGTCACTCGTGTACAGAATTCTTATGGAATGTTGTGTTTCCGATTATGATTGGGAAGCCTCGATAATTTGGAAGCCCTGACCCACGAATGGCTCTTGCACCATGGAAAAAAAAAATACTATCTGAAATAAATGGAAATCAAGGCAATTTAAGGTACGCATTTCGAAAAGTATTCAAAACTGATGTCGAAGTCCCCCCTCTTGTTCTAACTAAGAGGGCTAAATGTGTTTGTGTGAAATCACAGAACATTTTCCCGGCAAGTTCTATACTAGGAGATTTGAGATTCTCATAGCGGTGTGTCGCTGAGTGTTCCAGTCTGAGACGTGACCCTGTTACTGAGCGAATAATTGCAGACATTTCGAAGGCACTGCCATCCTTCGAAATGTCGAGAACTTCTCGCCCAAGGACACAGATTCAGACCCCTAAAGACTGGAATTCTTCAAGTTATGTGCTATTTCTCATCCAAAGACGAGCTGTATAGAGTCTGACTGAAAGGCACTAATGAAACAAACACGAGAAATAAAAATTAACGACGTTGTTGCTCTTAATTTGCATCTCCAGACGCTGCGAGTCGTTTCAGGGTTTCAAGATAGACAATGGGCTGTGCGAATAAAGCAACACTTCTCTGCAGTATTAGGATGTAACATTTGCATTTGTAAAAACAGCACACAATGAGTAAACAGAGGAGAAGTTATACATTTGAAGACCTAGGAGTAGATTGGTGGATACTGTAAAGTATTAGACCTTAAAGTAATAAGCTTGAGGGGCTTTTCTGGATTAATCTGGCTTAGGATAGGGGAATGTAACGGGCCATGTGGACATCATAATGAACCTTCGTGTGGAGATGTCTGCACTGGGCGAGGAGATATCAGTTTCTCAATAACGTTAATTCCATCGAGTTCGTTTAGATGCTATGATTGGCTGCTCAATTCAGGCACTTAACACTGACAATTGGTTCTATGAAAACGAATAATATCTTCCTCTTAATACCCAATAAATGCCAAAAAACCTTAGCTCTGATTTCGTGCCAAATGCCACTTCCTACAATGTCCCAGTATGTCCTCCGCTAGCCTCCGATTGCGGCTGAAGGTGTGGTACTATTTTTCCTTCTATGACGTAACACATTCACTTAAAATAGATTTAACCTTTTCAAGATATTCTAAAAGAAGGGTAAGTTTACAACGGCGTGACATAAATTTCCAGTTACTGTGACTCTCTGAAGGTCATCGTGTGCTCTTCAAAAAATTCAAATTAACGAATATAAATGAGGAAAAAGAAAACAATGATTGTCGTCACACAGACTTATGTATATTAAATTACTTCGAAATATCACAAAAAGAATCAAATTATAAATAGGCCCTAACGAAATAAATAAGAAAGCTGAATAAATGCCACCAGTAACAAAAAGTCTCCTTAATGAACTGCAGAAAAAGTTCTCGAACCTGCTGAATAAAGAGAATAAATTTATCCTCAGCAAAGTGTCAGGTATGTTGTATTTTGTTTAATCAGATATATCCGCATCATTTTTCAGTATGTGTTAGTACAAAGGTGCTTTTATGGAAAGAAAAAATTGTGATGTCAATGAAACTAAGCCAGAAAATTTGCTCAGGGCGCAACTCTTCTTACCTGTATTCGGCAGATAACTATTTTGAATCTCGACCAGAACACCGACTACTCTGATCGAGGATTTCGTAATCCTCGCTTTAAATCAGACCGCGACTCTATCATTTCCACACCTTTCCAGCTCTATTCACTATCATCCAGTCATTAGACGACATGTAGCACAAGTTGCTGAAACAGTAATTAAATAAAGTACAAACATTCCAAGTTTCGCTGTCCTCGCCATGAAGGCGTATAGAGGGAGTACATGTATAACACCACTCATTCTTAACCTTGGCAGTAGATGGAGGTCAGCGGTTAGTTTCACATCCCGGCCCTTTTACCTGGGGAAATAACACCGGTACGCACTGAAAGGGAGACCGCACGGGCCCCAGAGCCGATCTAGATAGTATGGGAGAAGAAAAATGTTTTGTTCGTGCCGCAATTCGAACCACATACGTTCCAGCCCGCAGCGAGTAACGGAATCAGAATCAGATCATTTGTGTGAACCGTTTACAGAAACTTCATCACACCTTCGCGACAAACGTGACACAAGGTAAAAAGGTAACATTTTACACGAACTGTAAAACAAAACTGGAAAGACAGAATATCTTCAGTATTACCCGAAATACAGAGGGTTTGGAATGTAACGTTGTAATTTCACACTAATATAGGCTCGGAAGAATACGCATCACGGCATCATTAAAATTCATCCCGCCAAGTAAAGAAGAAAACGTTTGAAAATTCTTTGATTTGTGTCACTTTTCGTTCACGGTGTTTTAATTTTTTTATAGCTATGAAAACATGAAAATGAAATGTAAGAGTACCAGGAAACGAATGATAAAGGAAATCATTTTGGCATATCTTTATGCCTGTATTATTTGTAAATACGTTATTTATATCGATAAGTGACAGGTCGAATCTATACAGGGAGTTAAAAAAGTCAGAAGTTAAATTTCCTTACAGAAGTTCGCAGAGTACTCAACAAAAGATGATTTTCTTAAACAAGCGGTTCTGTTTACTTTTCGTTTATGACGTTTTGCATAAAAATGCACAGGGCTGTGCTTTCTCCATTCGAAGCATTGAGACGTCGCCAGTTTTTACTAATTATTTGTTGTCGTTCTTGTCAACAATGGCTTCCCTTTCGTTATTCAGCATCTTAAACATTTTAAGACATACCCCAGACATCAGTGTGATATACACGTATTTCTATCACTTCGTACGGATTTCCAGATTGTTTAGCTGTGTGTCAGCCAAGGCTACTCATCGGGATGCACATTCGTCCCGATTTCAAGGGCAATTTGTTTGCTTCTCTACTATGGAACAGATATTTTTCTCACTTTTTGGCTGTGCCCTTTAGTGAATTACGTGTGTAGGATGGAGTACACCCTTTATTTTATCGCAGCACAAACAGTTATCCCAATAACGTAACTACTTTCCTGCTGCCGGATGAAATTATTTGAATAAAACATTAACTCTATCTTGCTTTTTCCGCTTTTCCTGACAGAAGTTTCAGAACACAGGAACCACTTTCCCAGGGCCCTCGGCTAACTTCCCCTATTCGTTACCTTCCTCTTCTTTTACATTCACCCTCAGTTACTTTCCTGTTTAGTAACTTCAACCTGTTACCTCACGTTCTGCTACATTCCTCCTCTGTTACCTCCACCCTTGCTTACCTTCCCCTACTCTTACTTTGACCCTTTCTTAATCTCGTCCTCTTTTAAATCCCAGTTTTTTTAACTACACATTCTGTTACCTTGACACTCTGTTCCCCCCCCCCCCCCATAACTTGCCGCCTCTCTTACCTTCCCCATCTGTTACCTGCCATCTCTCTTATCTTCCCTTCCGTTACTTTTACACTCTCTTAAGCGCCAAGTCCTGTTATTTTACCCTCAGTGTCTTTTACATTCCCCCTCTGTTAATTTCACCATCTGGTAACTTCCCATTCTGGCCAAACGTAACATGTCACTGTATCGATCTTCAGTTCGCAGACTCTTAAATTAGATATGTTCAGTTTTGATTTATAATAAAAGAAGCAGCCCTCGCCCCTCAGCCGAGGAAGAGCGCCCTGTTAGCAGCAACATGCAATAATAAGTGTCTTACTTACCCTATCTCTGCCATTTGCTTTTCTTTGACGGGGCGAGGATTTCTTTCGACGAGTGTTGTACTTTTTTTTAATGCTTCTTTACATATATTTCGGCGTTACTAAGAGCAATGCACAGCTCACATGATCTCCCTTCGGCGTCAGGAAGGCTTTGTTGCACCCTCTGATATATACCGTATGATACTCAAACACTAATATTTACCGCACAGGTCACTCTGCTATTCACATTACCGTACATGCTGGCGGTGAGCACCTGCCACTGATTTGCCTCCTCCGACACAATGCCGAGCTGTTGTGGTTGTCATGTAACTCCTTTCGATTATTGATATCGAGTCAGTATGCCTGAAGTTTCCTTCCTTAGCTTTCGAGTCCGCTGCTGAATGGTGCCCATGTATTCCCGAAGATCTCTTGCTATATATCCACCACTAAGACAACTCTTCTCAGTTACTGTTCTAGTGGTCCTGCCTTTGATGGTACGAGTTGCCTTAGGAACTGCTTGCACATTCGAGATATCTGGCCATCATCATCAAAATGAAAAGCAGTCTTCAGGCGCCTCTCTTTCTTCTTAGCAGGATTAAGGTATGCAGATTCCAGGCACTCTATGTGTTTAGGGAAGAAATCCTCTCTGTTGGCATTTGCTTTTGCCCAGGTGTTCCTAAAAACTACCTTTTCTTTCATCTCGAAAATAACTTTGGACCAGAAATTTATCCTGGGTATTGTGTTACGGATGGAGAGGATAGTCTCCTCTTGGTTTTATTATTTTGATTTAGAAATGTACGCTTGTTCCTAATTTCGAAAGTTTCTTGTCCCAATTTAACCACTTTTTATTTCAAAGATTGTTTCACCTCTCTCTTCCTGTCCTGGTCCCTCAGTACTTTCCTTCGCCTGCATTTGCTCCACAATTTCTTTCCAAAGTGACACATTCTGCATATATATCGCTGGTGTCACTACTTTCTTCATTTGCACTACCGTAGTCAGGTTCGGCACCAGAATCACTGCCGTCATAACTAATGTCATCACTGTGCATGTGGCCTGAAGTACAATATTTCCACTTGAAGAAACATCATACAAATTGCTTCCACTTCCAGTCGTTGCTTATGAATGCATCATCAATATACGTACGTATTTCTCTCGGCATATTACTTGAAATAACATTCTCAGGATCAAAATTTACTGCACAGTTGTTTCCAGGCTCAGGTTGTAGCTGTTCTGTTGCCAATTCAATTACAAATATTGTACCGCTATTCATGACGGAAAATATCAAAAGAATAGAGTCAGATCTCAGAATTTAATTCTTGCCGAGTAGTTTTTTTTAAATAAGACGTAACTTTGCAGACAAACGTGACGAAATTCCAAACACCAAACAGCTATGCGTCATACCTCATTACGACAGTTAATCTGGAAATCACAAGAAACGGCACAATTCCAAGTACGTAGATGAGTAAAAGATAAAATTACGAAAGCAAGTTAGTCTCCTAACAACAAAAATGCACAATTAAAAACATTAATTTTCTTGCTACAGACAACAGCAATTCCCCTTCATTCAGCTGCTTCTGAACTAACAAGTGACAACCTTCTGTCATACGTATCGCTAAATATCAACCTAGGAAAAAACTACATTACTGCCCTCTAACGTAACCTCCTGCACGCTTGTAGGCTTTTAGCAGTTCTCTGCATGAAAAACCACATACTCTTTGGTACCTCATTTGCCTCAGTTTTCCCGCAAAGGTGCGATGTATCGGAATAAACGAAAATAAGGTGCACACCGTGGTGCCTTTCCTTTCCGCGCTAACAAAGAAAATGACAGCTGCTCTTCCCGTAATAGAAACTGCTGTCACAGGATCAAATAAACTGACTCGACTACAACTTAAAAATGGTTATAAATACACTTCAGATTGAGTAAAGGACACTGACGAGGAAAGCGGCATTTCTCACATGCAATTCTAAAAGTCTGTATTTGTGCATCATTTAAAAACGTAATTCCGTATATTTCATGAATATATGTACATCTTCTCTAGCAGTTTATTCATTAGTGACAAAGCCTAAATGCAAGGAGGATACAAGCACCGCACGACGGGGTTTAGTTTTACACATTTCGTTCTGCTTCTCTTTTGCAACCAGTGCTAATGCTATTTGGTAAAACGAATGCACACGCATTAGACTACCCAGACTTCTAAAATCCTCATCCATCTTATTTAAAGCAAGTAAGTAATTATATTCCATTAGTGCCAACATGACTCTGTAGATGCGGAAAATCAAACCTCCGTTCTCTGAAAATCCCCAATTTACTTGTAACATGAGAATGTAATTTATTTGTCGGAAGAAGTAAACAGACTGACTGATTTTCCACGAATGGTTTCATAGTTACTTGTTAAATAAGTAAAATATATTGTAAACGTCTGTTGTTAAAACAGAATGTAAGCTCCTCTGAAGATACATATTGTGGAAGTTTAATAATCTGATTCCACGAACCAGTCGCTCAGGAGGTTCCACCGCCTCCTCTAACTGAATCTCTATGCAATAATAATTCATGTATTCAGAAATATATTTCTTTTCACTGCATTAATTGTAGCTTATTTTTCAGAGCGCAACTCAGAATACAGTTAGTTACTGTAACAGTTTAATCAAATTATGTGTTTATTTCCTCTTTCCTTCTTTTCCAACCCCTCCCCTTTGTGTGCGAATCGTAATTATTCACTGTCCTCACTACATACGGTTTCATCCCATCTTCCTTTTCTAATACGTTCATTTAATTCAAAGCTAACATTTAAACATTTTGCTACGCTTTACAGTACAACACAGACAGCGACTACTAGAGGAAAATTTCTTAGATTTACTGCCAGTGTGTAAAGCAAACCTTAAAAGTATATCTTTTGTTACTACATTTAAGTATTTGCTATTTAGCATTGGCACTTATTGATTTGTGTTCTCTGAAATCGCAATATTTTCTTCAAGAATACGCAGTAAATTTTCTTTACTCTTTATTCAAACTGCCCACTAAGAGAGTTCAGTAAAGAAATAAAATGATATTGCATGAAACATGTACTGGTTCTGACATACATAACTGTGAGCAGTATTCAGTTATCGTGCATAAATCAGATCTCTGAGCCTGACGACGTCAAACGCTTATTTGTGAAACAAAAAATTATGAACACATATCGCAAGGAAGATCAGCCCATCTCAAGGCGTGAAAAATTCGCAAGTTCCGCTTGGGATTCGAACCTGTGATTCCACAGTCAGGGATGTACAAATACAACTTACATTAAACGTTTAGCGACGTGTTGAATATTCACAACAGACAAGTTAAAACACATACGCCTTTCTGTAGTGTAGTATTTACACTATGAATTACACGCCAGTAAGTTGTACCATCAGTGAAGTAACATGAAGATTCAGAATCGTAATTTGAAATTTCGTGTAATCCAAACTGGACGACCAGCTTCCATTCTAGTTAAATGTAAGATGCAGCAGTTATCAGATCGGCTTCCTATCAGCTTCTCTTTTCTTTAGTTCTCATTTCAATAAAGATGGGTGAAGTTTACTGCCAGTTCTGACAGTCTGCGGAAGACGCAGGGGCAGCAATTCTGCGACACTTAGGCGCTGCTGCGTGCCAGCGCTTCGATTAACCCCTTAAAGACGAAGCGTATCTGTTTTATATAAGGACTCAGTGCGTACCGCGCTGTAAACACTCTCCACTTCGGTTATAAAAACCAATCTCTTAATGTTTTATAAGGCAAAATTTGCTGTTTGTTCTGAGATCCGTACAAAACACACAAACGCAATGTGGGCACCACGTAGAATTTTTTAATGTTAAACCTGGTGGTATGTAAAGTTACTGCAAGGCTTTAAAAGGTTAAACGGGCACACTGTTCTGAGCAAGCACCGCAATATAAGAACAATTAAGGAATGAAATCCAACATTAAACCTAGCGACTGGAAGTTCCACTTCCTTTCCCTCAAGTGCTACATAAAGCATAAAGCATAAACCCCAAATTTTTTAAATTGAAGCCACTTTCTCTGTTTCGAAGGTGTCAATTTTAAGGATGACAAGAGAATGGTTATTCATCTGTGTGTCCGCTTCTTTTAAAGTCTGTTTTAAAGGGTTCCTTCGTACGACGCTCCGATGTTGCAGGCCTGTAATTTATTTGAACGTCCTTGTGAACATGCGCATGTATTTCTATTTTTCAAGTCGTGTGACAGTTGTTCGTACACACAGCAGGTGCCAGGCTCACGCGCTGGCAGTTATTAGGGCCTGTCCTTAGTGTAAACAACTTCTATTTGTTACAGCTAACTTTCACTAAAGCCACATTTAGTTTGTCCAAAATTGTAACTAGAAACTATCACATCATTCATCAGTCGTTAGTCTAAAGACAGGTTACTTTAGTATACTTCAGTATATTATTATACTATCACATTCATTATTTTCTTGTATTTTCTTAATAATTATTCATTCTTTTATATTACACGAACATCTCCATGTGTGTTGGTCAGGAGTATTACTCCTGTGGCGAGCCGATACTCTTTCCAAGAAATCTCACCAAACGTTTGAAGGATTAATCTTTTCCGCATTAACTTCTGAATCTCAGCTGAATAGTTAAGACAGAAATGATTTTGTCTACTCTTCGAACTTCACATTTGTGTATTCGTTAGTAAAGTTGCTACAGATTGGTGAACGTGATTACCAGCGTAATCAGATATTACCCGTTACGTACTAAGATGAACGTGATATATATTAATGGTTGATTCCGTACCGCTCGGTAAAGACATTGCATGCCGATTATAAAAGAACCAATCAGTTAATGCTGTAAAGGGAAATAATCGCTGTTTGTTCTGAGATACGTATAAAACACGTAAATGCATTCTGTGAGCAGAATGTAGAATTTCTGAACGTTTAACGCGGTGGTATATAGAGTAATCACTAACATTTGAAGGGTTAAACAACAAGATACAACTCTACGTCTTACTTCTTTGTTCCCTTCCACTTTGATCTATACATGGTCTCGCAAATTGTCTCTTCTTTTACGGTTTCCAGACAAGAAGTGTTACATATTCCGTCCGCCTTATCTTCGTCATTTACCTTCCTAAAAATGTTTAGTGAAAGCACAGATTGTGAAGCACCTCACTATGCTATAATCCCCAGCCTCCTGTTACTTATTCCGCATTTGGCTGGCAATAATCTGCTCATCATCCCGCCCCCCGTCACCCTCCAACACGGTTCTCCCTTCAGGCGAGAGAAGCAGTCAATTAACCCCACTGTATTATCACCACATTCCAGGTTAGCCCCTCATATACAGGTGTTTTTGCTGCTAATTACATCTGCAGAAATGTGTACATTTTTAACAAACATTTTCTTTTGCTGACTGATATTTTCCATTAATTAATTTTACATTTGTTTCCTGCTTCCGGTATTACCCGCCGTTCTTTCTGCGTGTGCTGTATCATTTCCATTCATTTCGCTATGCCAATTTCTGGTTCTTTTCCCATGTTTCCTTGTTACTGGCTCACATGGTTGCTGGGTTAAACACATAAAAAACTGAACTGGAGAACTGCCACTGCCGTTATCATAAATGTTGTACGAGTGTCATCGTTAGTGTCATTGTTACCAACATCAATATTATAAACATAAAACTCACTATTGGCATAATTTTGTATGCTTTGTATTTTGTCCTCGTTTCTTACATATTTTGCAGTCGGATACTTGGTAGCCTTCACTGTCATGCACAATAAAAGGAACTTGCAGTTTTTACGTCCACACGACACTACCCTTTATAAAGACGGAATAGAAACGTTCGACCCATGATACGACAAATATTAGAATTGTGGCGAGGCCTATGTGAAAAAGTGGTGGAATGGAAGTTCAGTTGAATCAGAACTGGTGTGTGCCTTGTAAATTTATTTCCTCACCAATTCTAGTCGGTTTATTTGCACGTTCCTTTCCGTATTTTGACATGTGATAAATAGGTCTACATAAATTCCGATACCTCACTGATGGCTTCACGGTCTGATATAGTCATTTTTTGAAGGCTGTGAGGCATACTCAACGGATTTAGTCTCACAGTTACAAATTCTATCTCATGTTTATTTCAATGGTACTAGATAATGTGACACGGATCGCACTCTGTGGAGAACTTGCTTTGGAAAAGGCTACGGACATGTCCTAAGCTTACTACTGAATGAATGAATGAATGAATCAATCAATCAATGAGTGAGTGTGACACAGGGCTAATTTATCCTCCGATTTCCTGATAAAGACGGACCACCTGAACAGTGTTCTTACTTTTATTCTTCCACCACCACCACCACCACCACCACCACCACCACCACCACCACCACCACCACCACCACCACCACCACCACCACCACCACCACCACCACCACCACCACCACCACCACCACCACCACCACCACCACCACCACCACCACCACCACCACCACCACCACCACCACCACCACCACCACCACCACCACCACCACCACCACCACCACCACCACCACCACCACCACCACCACCACCA
>BLKM01001294.1:1940751-1999319 GCA_013340265.1 Coptotermes formosanus | reverse complement strand
CCCAAGATTTGGGTAGATCGGAATGGGGCCCCACCACCGCCGCCGCCGCCGCCGCCGCCGCCACCACCACCACCGACGCCGCCGCCGCCGCCGCCACCACCACCACAAATATGTCAGTTAACGGTACAGGCACTCAAGCATATTCCGACTTCATATACGCATCTCATCTTCCCAAGGCCTTTCTCTCTCGGCGCTTCATATCCGTGTAGAGGCCTGCTATGCACCCTCCAGTACTCCCACATTTTGAAGTCGTTCATTCAGTTTTGTCTGTGTCCCTGTATTTCCCCACGTACTGACTTCACAGTATTAATTTTTCTGATTGCTGTCAGTACGATTCCATTTGCAAATCTGGTTTTCATGTCTTGTACAAATATGGTAACGTTTACCTGCATATATGTATATTACAGGGTGCAGGCGATGAAACATATCAGTTGTTGGCAGCCACAGGCTCTGAAACTTTTGTCTGCATGTTCCGTACCAATGCTACATCCATCATTTTAAGTGCATGTTATCGCTTATACACTGCAATGATTCTTTGTTCATTTTCTGCAACATAATACCGTTATGATATAAGCTTTGCTGTAATCTAAAATAAGTATAAATTTTTCCATTTCCGTCATTTGTAAAATGATAAAAATATTGTGTATATACCTACATAACAGTGTTACGAGGAACACTGTTTACCATTATTATTATCAGCAGCAGCAGCAGCAAAAGAAATAATTATAAAGGAATATGAATGCTAATTGTTGTAGCAATCCCGGGAGACAGAAATGTGATAAAGAAAGAAGCCGAGAATATTCTAAAATATAAAGACCTTATAATAGAAATACACCTCATGTGGCATGTAAAAACAAATGAGACGCCAGTAATAATAGAAGCAACTGGAACCATTTCAAAATCCTTCAGAAAATACTTGAGCAGCATACCAGGAAAGTACGATATCAAGGAACTACAGAAAACAGCTATATTGGGCACAGCACACACACTGCGGAAAGTGCTAATGTAGAAGCACAGAAGAGTTTAATATTGAAGACAGCGGTATATGCACCATTAACAGTAGGCACGGAATGGCTGCGACACTGCATACCCTAGAAACATGGTTTGTTTCAGGTATATAAGTGTGAATACCCTGCATAAAGGAGATGATGATGATGATGATGATGATGATGATGATGATGATAGGATTAGCAGCAGTAACAGTAGTAGTATTAGTACTAGTAGTAGTATATGCTTACATTACATGAGCTATAAAGTACATGAAATGACATTCGATTTCTCCACTTTTGTTTGTTAACCTAATATTTAGCTTGCTACACTATTCTTTTTGTTATTATACGATAACCACAACCAGGGCGAGAGACGTAAATATAGTCGCTGTAAGGTAATCGTAATGCTGCTAGCTGACGGGCTCTTTCCAACAACAATAAGTGTGTTATTTGCATGCAAAGCTCAGTTCTTCGTGTCACTTTTATGCCTTTCTGAAACCAGTCGTCTGTCACGTCCACCACCCGCTGGACGGCACTAATTAAATCATCAATACAGATCTCACGAGCCATTATTATTGGCTCCTGCTGATAATAATCACAACGACCTCACATTTGTTCAGCGTTGTTGGGGAAAAAAATAGACTAGAACTAACGTCAGTGCAGTATGGCCTAAGCCAGGGGTTCCTCAACTTTCCAAATCTGAGAGCTTATTCTTGACTTCAAAATGTTTCGCAAGCAACGGCGTAGTAAAAGTCGTGTTTTAGGCTCCGATAACTGAGGAAATACATAATTACAAACACAGTATGACCTAATTAATCATTTATATACATTACATTTCATTCATAACAACAAATATGTGCAACACGTGTCATTGAGTCACACTCTGCACTTTCACTCCCACGTACGTTTTCATGTCGCGCACAAAGAAAATTTTACCTTTTATCTTCATAGAAGATGCCGCTGAAGGCCACCTAGAATAAACCCCGCGCACCTCCCTCCCGAAGGGGCTGCGGCACACCGGCTTATAACCACTGCACGGCAGCAGCCCAGCTCTTTATTGGGAGAGTTTTGGTTTCCATAAATTAGAACACGGAGGCCTGCCACTGACTGTCCTTCCTGCCCCACAAGGCGCATTTATTTCCTCAAAAGAATGTCCCCAAAAATCTCCCTGCTTGTTCAACACCGGAAGGCCAAATTGTAAGAGGAGTTTATCAACCCTAGCCAATTATAGGGTGGGTCCGATCACTTATCACAGTACGCTAATTACTTTTAATAAATGTCCGTTGGAGCACTGTAGTTAACCCTGTCACCAAGTGACACGTATGGCAGTGTCAGGCAATCTATACTTATTCTCCATCCCAGTATTAGGTTTAGGTCAGTTTTCAGAATGAAGTCCTAGCCGTCGTTACGCAGGGTTACACATCGCTAAGGAATTCTGCAGCACCTGTGTCGTTCTGAACGTAATGTTGAACAAATGTACCCTATATGACTGACAGCATAACAACTGCCCTTCCAGTAATCTGAATTGGAAAGAGTAACAAATTATACAACGATGAGGGGAGGAAATGTTGCCCTCCCATAGGTCTAAATTACAAGAATGAAAGGACAAACTTCAAGAGATAAGACTTATATTTCGTATTCTTGAGGTTGCCAAGCATTTTTACGTGTGCTTTAGCAAATTGTATCTTCAGTATTTTATACTGAGCTGTGTCCACCTCTAAGCTCACATTTTTCACTCGTCCCTTTTCGGCTTTGTTGAAGTCCTTAAAAATAACATACCGTAAAAGGATAAAGTAAAGGTAAAGTAAAGTTACCCCGTTCACGCCATGAAGGCATACAGGGGGACTGGATGTATACTTCCCCTGCTTCTTAACCTCGACACTAGAAGGAGATGAGTGGTCAGCTTCACACTCCGGTCGCTTTACCCCCAGACAGAAAGACATTGCCACATTAATAAAAACGCAACATTAATTTCACAGTTAGGAGACACACAGACCAATATGATTGTGTACACGCCCTTATGAGTGTCTTATCAAGTCTGCAGGGCACCTGTCACTATGTATAAAGCACATCCAGACACATAAATCCCGCACGGCGCTCATCCTGTAGGCTGAGCTGTTGTTCTGACCCAGCAAAATATTCAGCCAGCATCTGCAGGTTTACTTTGAGTATGACCATCCCGCCGAAGAAGATAGTACCTAGCATCCAATGCATACTTTTGAAACACCCTGTATATTCAGTTTCCTATATAACGGTAACAAATCAACATTCGGTTACATATACAGCCGATAGATGCCGCATCACCAGCAGTGAACACTAACACTAGTGCACATAATGAGAGGAAAAGAATACCTAATTAAACGCGAAGGACACTGCCATACAAGGAGAACTTAAGCGATTCAGGAGAACCAAACAGTTGAAACGCGGGTCTGTGCTGAACTATCTTTATGGAAGATCATCTGCATGTGTCGCGAGTACGAACACAACGGCAGCATCATTTTATTTCGTTAAAGAATTTCTTGCATTATAAATTAAACACGATATAGAATGTAGGTGTAATATAACACTGTGGCGCGTTCGGATTGTTGCGTGTATTTCTGCCTCAATTGTACGTCACGCACAATGCATCTGTATCTCACAGTTTCAGCTCGTCGAAGGCAGTAAGCATTATACACTACTAATGTATGTACCTTTATCCTAATTACCCGACATGCATTCGAAAATTCTTTGCGCCATTTTATGTTCGATCGTCTGTGGCCTTACTGGCTGTGCCGTATTTTTCGCAATTATCTCGTAAACGGTATGAATTCTGGAAAAATATATCTAACTTAATGTGTGTTTACTGTAAAACCTTTAGCTGAAAATTTTTCCAAAAGGATTCAATGAGATATTAAAATAAATATACTTAAGTCTTTATGTAAAGTTCCCAATATTTTTCTCAGATTTTAACTAAATTTTAAACATCGACAGATATTAATTAAAGTCCTCAATATCAAATTTAACGAAAATCCGCCCAGTAAAGTTCGAGTTGTTCCATGTGGAGAGACAGGGACAGATGTGACGAAGCTATGAGTCGCTTTTCGCAACTTTGCGAATGCACCTAACAACTTCGCAAGAGAAAAGTTTTAAATTCGGAATTTTGAAACTTGCCTTGACAAAGATGTGCCTGAAGCAACAGTATTTAATAGAAACGGAGCAGAATATAAGAACTCCAGTTTGCAAATAAGCGTGCCTTACTTTTATGTAATTCATTTCGTGCGTTATTATTACAATCACCAACAAATGCCCCTAACAGGGTTACAAACAGTACATAAATTTTAAAAGCCCGTACGTGTTTCGACGCCAAGGGGCCATCCTCAGGGAGTCTCAAATACGAAGGAACACAAGCACAAATACATCAGTATGGGAATTAAAGTCAAATATTAAGACACTCAAAATAGTAAGATTATAATAAGATAAAACATGGTAAACAAAATTACAGCGTTATCATGAATCTGACGATTTCCAGTCCGGTCTTATGTCTGTTCACATTATGTGCAGTGCATGCATGAAAACATCTCAGTCCATCACGTGCGATTCAAGAGGAGCCAGTCCCATGGGCGCGGGTCGGTGGTTATCGTGCCAGGAGGTGCTACATACAGCATAAGTTACAAGAAAATTACTACAGGACTGGGCTACGAAATTTAAATTATCCTATACACAGCAGTACTACTGTTTAAACCAGTGAGTCATGGGCAGGATGTTGGATAGACAAATGGCTGAAACGGCAGAAGTAGGAACTTTACGTCCCTCCGCTGTATGTACGTCATTAGACATAATTACTAATACATGCCAAGAAATTGGGCTCGATAATGCAGCTGATGGGGGTTGCATATAGGAAGATCCAGGAGACAAACCAGATAAAATGGGTGATTACAGGAAACCAAGGACATGCAGGGGAAGAGGACATTTAAACCGTGACAGTGCTTAGTAACTAATCGATTAAGAAGATGAGGAGGATGAGGAGGAGAAAGAAGAAACAAATTATTATGTACAATAAAAAGCCGTCTTCACGACGTAGGTGGTCGAAACATGTTGCCTTATATATCATAAATAATAATTTTATATTGAAGTTGTAAAGACGGCTTTTTATTGTACATAATTTGCTAATCTCACATCGGTATGCAATCTGTAAAGAAACGGGTTATGCCTTTTTTCTAAAGACGAAACGTATTGAACATCACGTGAGATATTCTTAGAAAACCATACTCTGTATTCACTTCCTTTCGTATTTCAATACTTACAGGAGGAAAGAGCATACGTACATATAGCGATCAAAATCAGATCTAAAAATACAGATCGCATAGGTGTATTTGTTTTTCTCGCTCTAATTTATTAGTTTAAGGAGACTAGAACAGAAGTAGAATGCATAAATCAAACTCCATGATTTTAAATTTGTTATCCACTTCGTCTGCGTCACGGAACGATCCGCCGCTCTCTTCCTGCCTTTACTGTGCTGATTTCATAAACACTGTGAATCACACAAACCGTTCGTAAACTACACTGTCAATTCAGGACGCTACAGGTGGCAAACCAATAATGATCAATTAAAGCGGATTTCTCCCGGCTTTTCATCTGTTTGTGCAGTTTCGTGTTAGTAAAATTTGACATATGCGCGCGGCACGTCCAGCAGACCTATGGTCGTGTATTTCTATGGCTTGTCTAACTCCAGAGATTGGGGTGGGACCACCGGTGTAGGCACTTCTTCAAACAAATTAAGGTACCTAAGATCTTCGATCTACTGGCACATTACGACGCATAGATTGGTAGTTAGCGACGTTTCGGACCAATACCTTTCCCGAAACGTCAGTAACTAACACCAGTCTATGTTGCGTAACATCCAAGCGAGCGAAGATGTCAAATACACAGCGGCGGAAGCCTGCAATCACGCACAATTTGCGTACCTAAGTAACTCCATGGTGCGGAATATTCTTGAGGAGTTACGAGTTCCCCAACCAGTCAAAAAAATTCTCCGTATTGAAACAACCTTCTACTTGCGTTTTTTCGTTTGAAGTTATTGGTAAAATTCATGTATATTAACGTGACCGTAATGGCGAACACGTGTGTGTGTGTGCCCTGCGTGGGTGCGTGCATGTGTGTCTATAACAGTGTAAGCTTTAAAACTCGTCGCAAATGCTTCTTGCATACAAACACGTCTGAATTCACAGATTTAGGGAAAAAATGGACCCACTAAAATAATTTTAAGCGTACACTACTTTTGAAATTAATACATGGAAAATCGTGACTGGGTACAATCAAAATAATGCCACAAAATTGTTGTAGCCATTATTTCTTTTGTTATTTATTTAGCGACGTTATGAGTACCTAGGCTATACAGCGCCGATGGTAGCTCAAGTAACATTAATACGGAGCATCGGAAAATGATAACTAGGAAAACCTACTTACTGGGAGAAAAACCTGTTCCTGTGCTCTTTGATCCAACAGAACATGGAATCCCTTAAGACTGAAAGGAGGCCTCCGCTACCGGAAGCCAGCGACTAACCGCCTGAGCTTGGCACGGTGGCAGGTTATTTCGCATCGCGTCACCGCTAATGACACCGAGACTGTTGTGTTCTTTGGCACATTGCGTAGACCTTACTCGTATTGCGGCTTTAACGTGCCTTACAAAACATTAATCGCCGCTTCTGTTTTTCTCGAATTAACCTGAAGGAAAGAGATTACTTGGAAAACCAAGACGTAGAGGTGTAATATGAAATTGGCCTTAAAGAAGTAGCGTGGAAAGCCTGGACTGAAATCCACCGGAGAGGGATACGGCCAGAGGACGGGCTGTTGCAAAAACGGCAATAAACTTCCGGCTTCCAAAGGACACGGACAATTCTTTGAATAGTTGAGGAACTACTAGCTTCTCGCGAAGGTCTGTGTTTTACGACGTCTTAACTAACCCAACAGACACATTCTGCTGAAAAGTCTGATATCGTTCACTTCACCAACAATTTCCCCAATTTTATGGAACCAATTATCGAAACAAAAAAAAATCCTGAACTTCAGCCACTTAATCTAGTCTACTTACACAAGCGATGGTCTTAAAAGATCCTTTGGTTTAATGTTATCTTCGTTTAGGTTCTCAGACGATTTCATCCTTCACTGTCTTCTGACTAAAATTCTGTACGTATTCCACAGCTGTCTGTGCGACTCACATGTCCCACAACTCAGGGTCACTCTCACTTGATCGCCTTAACACTGCGAGTATCTTATGAAGAGTGCAAGTTAAGACACTTGTCACTGCTTGACTTCTCCATTCCCTTTACTCCGAGGTTTCATGCCCAAATACTCAGCTCAGCGCTCTGCCGTCAAACATCTGAGACGACTGTAATAAAAAAGTAACGCACTTCCACTACCGAAGTCGATTAACTCACACAGCCAATTCGGTGCTGACACAGTAGCCTTTCTTATTAGTGTTACTTCAATTAAAGTTTCTCTGTAAGCCTTGTCCCAAATTACTCAAACATGTGTTCACTAAGCAATGTTCATAATCAATTAATATTGTTTGCTCTGCACACCACAAAGCTTTGTGTTATTCCTTCAACCATAGATTGAAGGCGGTTTTTATTAGGTCTCACGATCAAAATGTCATTTTGTGGTTAATTCTCATTCTTTGTGGAACGTGGTCTGTGGAATCTCAGGTAGGCTTTGTCCCGTACACCGACATCGGTGGGCGAGCAGTGAGGGAATGCCTGCGAGGTTAACGGGAATGCGAATTTAAAAAAAAAAGGGGGAGGGGGTATTATTTGGATGGACAAAAGGTTTAATAATTCGATCCATGGGCACTAACATTAAATCAGGCGCACAGTAACAGTATGTCTGCCTTGCCGAATTGCTGTTATGTTCAACCACTTCTGCGCTTCTGGATACCAAGTGTGTTGACTGTGACTTTCAGGTACCACATAAAGCTTCTTGCTCATTTGAATTACAACGGTTGCTATATACATGACCTCCCACAGCATTCTTTTGTACTCTCCTGCACAGGTCTCAGAATAAAGGCTAACAATTTCCTTAAGAGGACTTAACTATTTGGCTTAGTAATAAAAAGGCAGTATGTTTTCTTTGAAGAAGAAACTGGATTTTTATATATGAAACATGTAGAACAGGTAACGTTTCTTCATAAAAATTAAAAGGGAAGTCATTGCGACGTTATAGAGCTTAGGCATTCCAGTGAGGTATGATTATTTTTAGATAGTCCACCAAATCACTGATTTCTTTAGCCAAAGCATGGCAGGAGTTAAAATTTCGTCTCGGTAGAAATCTAGCTTTTCCATTTGCAACCATTCACGAAAAACCAGTTACATTTCCCAGTTACTATGGAATTGGCGACCTTGGAAATGGTGCTTCAGTGGCCCAAATAAATTTCAGCGCGCCGTGGGGCAATGTCAGGACTGTAAAGCAGATGGCCCAGAACTTGCCACTGGAAAGACTGCAACAAGCCTTGTGTCCGACATGTGCTGTGTGTGTGGGGGGGGGGGGGGGCATTGTCATGCAATAGCATCACACCTCGCGACAGGTGCCGAGGTCTCTACCAAAGAATGTCCTCACGCAGTCCTTGCAGCAATGTCGCAAGTATAATACCCGTTTGCATTCATTGTTGTGTTCCGAGGCAAAAGTTCAACGTGGACTGCTTCTTCTCTATCCCAAAACACGTATGCCAAAACTTTATTGTAAAATGACATACTTTAAAAGCTTTTGAATACCGAAGAATTTCAGTGCCTTCACTGCATCCACTTTTTTTTAAGAACAAAATGAAGCATAAAATTTCATCGCCTGTCCCTGGCGATTCAATGAACTCGTCACCTGCTTCTTTGAAACGCTGATGTGTGCAGGGACAATAACAAAATGTAGATTTTTGTGCTCTTCCTTCAGATATCGTGGTACCCAGTCTGCACACACTTTGCAATATTACAGTTCTTCAGGGACAATGTTCGATAAATTCAAACCAGCTGTAAATCTCGAATTTTGACTCGTCGGTTTTTCGAAATTAGTCATTTCAGTTGTGCTACATTCACATCCGTCCTTGACGTGCCGAACCGACTGACGCGATTGTCATCACGGATATTCATTCGGTCACTTTTCACCGTGCTGCGCCATTTTCTAACTTACGGCACTCTCATTACGCCGTCAACATACACCTCTACCAGTTGCCGGCAAATTCCGATAGCAGAAAAAACGTTTCGCCCATAAAAAGCCAGACCGTACTACGAACTTATTTGCGGGACGAAGTTACCGATAAAGTTTCCCTGAATAACATCTGACTAACTGTTACGCCACCTGTGACGTATTATTTTTACAGCAAGTGTTGCATCTTACCGGAAAATAGAACACTTGGTTTACACAACACTTAAGGAATATAGAACAAAAGTTGCTAAAGAGGATCATGTTATTATGATGGAGTATTCGATCACACGACAATGAAAACTGACAAATCAAATAGCTTAAAATTCTATGAATATATTCCTTGTCACTTCTAATTTTGAGATGGAAGTCATGAGAACACAGTCCACAGGCAGATGGACCAAATCTTGGGCCCATATGGTGCGATGATGACTGCCAAGGAAAAGGACGACGATTAAGGCAAAATGGAAATAAGTGTATAACAAATGTAACATATTTTAAGATGCAATTTAAATTAACAATATATAGTTGTGTTTTCTGACGTTACGGGAACTTAAATTACCAATACAGCAACAGCACACGTAATGGGGGTAGGGGATTGCCATCTTTGGTTTCCCTGACTGCTGGCTGGGAGTCAGCATTTATCCGGTTTCAGTCTAGCAACAAGGTACCTCGATACAGGTTTTCTTGCTACCAGGCTGTCGTTTTTTACGCGCTAAGATGGCCCCAAAATTCACAGTTTCTATGCATACTTCTCATGAAACCCGCAAGAATTAAATTCAATATAACCCCCTTCCATTTTTCAGTTTATTTTATTCTTCTATAAAACCTAAAAAGGCCTGCCTTCCTTGCTCGTTTCAGCAACTACGTACTTAGGCATCCCGGAACATTCATTTCGGGCTGCCTGTTTCCACGATCTTCAATTATCTTTCGAAGAATGAGGATTTTCATAAAATTTTAAGAGAAAACTAGAGGACATCATACATATAAGGTGTTCCTGAGGGTAAATTACAGTCCCCGTCTCGCATACTGGAACATCTTTGCCGGATTAAAAGTAACAAGAAGTCACATATTATCAACAACACTCATTTTATTAGAAGTTACTAATATTATGACGGACATTGTCCAATGCGTCAGGTAAAAGTATCTGATGTACACGAAACTTCCAGTGTTTCTTCTATTTCTGCTTTCAGAGAATCGACTATCATTACCCCGAGAAATTTTTAATTTCTTATTAGTTTAGCGTTAGTGGCTACTGCCGAGACCATTTGAAGGTTAGATTAGTACGACAGTGACCAGATCACGCTGCCCCACAAATCAATAAAGTCAGTATCAAAGCAACACATCACCTAAAAATTAGAGTACAGTCTACTATCGGAACGTCGAAATTAATATTGATACAATACTTAAAATAGTCTTGTCACATGGAAATGTATGGACGCAATTAATTTTATTCACATGTAGGCCTTGAAATGTTAGTCATCACAGCAGAAGCTTCAATGTTCAAGGAAATGTGCCTTCAAAAGTCTGTATTAAGTCTACATTAAACACAGCCCATACCGTGTGACGGTGTCACATTAATGCGCTAGCACGACCTCGCTATCAAAATGAATAAGAATCACGAAATGCACCTTCTGAATTTCAATGAGGAACGCAAACATTATCTGCAGAAAATACTACAGTGGAATATTCAAATTCAGATTTCTAGGGTACTCATTAAGCTCTTTAATTAAAGTTGCACCACAGACCGTACATAATCTCTGAGAAATTACTTTGTACGTAATCTCCTTTACCTAATCCAGCACAGGAGACAGGAACATCTTCCTGGTGGTAAGTAACTGAATCATTCTGAAAACGTCTCAGTTACTGATAGAAGTTCACTGCATATGAGGGGGGTTAACAAATTTCCCATAAATCTAGGAACCACTTCCAAATTCTTGGCGCCACAACAATGACATGAAGCAATTTCCATACTGAGGACCCACAATTCTAGAGTGACCTGAGAACTTCACTGTCACCTGGTGCTTTCCGCTCGGTGCATGTGAAATGACATACGTTGTTTGTAAGAAAAATATCTGCAATAATTTTGCTGAATATATCAGTCGCCAACGTAAAGAAACAGCTAAACTGGCCATCAGGTTGCCGGGATTTTTACATTCCACCTGCACGTTACATTGCGGCACACGGCAGGGGTATATAAAGAGCTATTCCCTAAACTACTGCAATATACTTTCCTGCACCTTCACATTACGTACTATTGTCATAACAACGCACTCTTCCTTAAACGTTTTACTCTTAACCAGCAGTATGAGACACTTAAAGGCACGTCTGTACAGCTTCAACATCAGAAGCCACAGCCTTAATTTCTGCAGTGGCCAAGGGTAATTTGAAGCAATATCCATTGAACTATCTGGTTGACAAAGATTTACGCTACCCACGCGTTCCTCAAACTAATAACATATATTTTTTTCTCATAGTTCGACAGACCTGGTGGGTCTCGGCCTCCTCTATGAGATTCCTCGATCACATTGAGACACAAACTCGGTAGAACTCCTATGGACGAGTGATCGACCTGTCGCGAGGTCTCCATCTGACAACACACAACACTCGCAAGAGACAAAAATCCATTCCCCCGTCGGATTCGAACCCGCAACCCCAGCAAGCGAGTAGCCGTAGACCCACGCCTTAGACTGCGCGGCTAGTATATCTACCATAGTGAATATCAAATCTGTGACAAATCAGTAATTAAAAATATCACACAACTCCACGACTTACTTAATAGTTTGTTTTACGAATCATACTTCTGGCATGAGAATAATAATCATACATTTACAAAGATCTTGCTATGACAGTGACGGTTACAATTCCATAACATGCAGAGAATGCACGTAAGAAAGACAGATATCACGAACAAGGACGAAATCAGAGGAGAAGGAAGAAAAGAAATAAAAAATGTAAACAAATTCACGGACAGAATGAAAGTGTTGTATTCAGTAAGAAGACGCCTCTCATTCTGGGCAGGCTAACATTTTTAACATTTGTTAGCCCATTCGTACGACAGGTCAGTAGCTTTTCGCATTCGATTCGCACCCACTTCCTACACAGCCCACTCAGTCCCTGCGAACAGTGTACATGCGGCTACGACATGGAATACTTGTTCACATCATCCAGCCACTTGGCCCTGTACTTAGCCACAGAGAGCCAGTCAGTATCTCGCTATTCACTACTCTAAATTACATTTAAACATTACTCTCACACGGACGTTCGGGTCTACCAGGTGTTTTCTTCCCTTCACGTTTTGCGATTGAAATTCCGTATGCAGGTATGATCAGTCCAAATTTTGTTACTTGTCCCCGCCATCGAGTGGCATATAGAGTCGAACACTATTACATCGTAATAAAAGGGACTGAATAATTTGTGTCGTTATAAACGAGTGTTGTTATAACCGAGGGGTATAATCTTATGGTTAACAGTGACGAATTAATTGGCACCACAGAATATCTAACACTACAGGCGAAGTGTCGTAAAAACCGATGTCATTATAACAGTGTTCTGCTGTATTTAAATCAGCGAGCCCCCCCCTTTCCGCGACATGACTACACTCAGCACGCCACGATACATCTGACAGAGTAGAAAGAAGGCAATTTTATGTTTAATCTTATTAAGTTTTAAATTCCCACAGCCATAACGCTTCTTTTATGTCCAGTTGGGGTCTAAGGGCGCAATAACGCGCCACGAGATTGATTTAAGTCTATTAAATCCTCACGTTTAGCACATCCAATAAGAATTGTATTCGAAAATGCGTAAAGAAGCGCAGACCCATACGCTTATTGTGCCTTTGTGCCAGTGATGTGGGTGCCTGTGTGCCGGGCATAGAAGCAAAATTGATAGAAGAGCTAACAAAACCTGACGTTCAAGTGATCGATGTACAGGGAAGAAGCGCTCGTGTCAAACTCGTCAGATAAGTAACACAAAAAAGAAATAAGTAGTAGTTTTCGTTCATATTGTTCTGCAGAAATATTCACTGCACACCTGCTTGTATGGAAGCAACGCCATGGTGTCCACGTAATTTTTCTTGATTTGTTTGGTGAAAAGGCGTTATGAAATTTTCCCTGTCCACCTGATACCTTCTCTGCCTGACGTCAAAATATTTCCCTCAGCAGTCTATTTTCAAACTCACATCCAATTTACGTTGCTCCCTCATAAAGAAACGGATAAAATTGTACTTTTTATAGCTGGTACAATTTTTACACTGTTAGAGATACGACCGGAAGACAAAAAAAAATGCACTGAGTGTAAGCAAACTTTCTCTAATCTAATATGCTCTTAATTTCGCCGTGGTTAAAATTGTAATTCTTTATAATTTTACTGTGTGAATATACAGGATTAACAAATATAACTTTCTTTAGTCCCAATTAATCCTTTAAAGCTCAGTGTTTACCTTATACAGTGCTCTGTATCACCAGGTTTAACATTCAAAAATTTCAAATTCCACCGACAGAGAGTAATTTTTTGTTTGTGTTGTGTTTTATTACACATAATTAACAGAGGGGGTTTTTATAACGGAGATTGAGTGTTTACTGCGCGGTACGGACTGATTCTTTCAATAAAATTTAGGTTAGTTTTCTTTTCTTGAAAAGTTAAATTTAGTATGTGACAAAGTTCCATTAACCCAACCTTAAATCAAACCAGCCAAAACTGATTTAGCCTAGCGTGTCCATCTGTCATGTAGACTTTAGGAATGGACGATCTCTCACAGTATATTGTCCGTGTGCATGACATTATGCAAGTTTTAAAATCGCCTACTGCTACACTGCGGAGAACACAGTACAGCACTGTTTATATGAACCAAGCAATAAGAAATAAACTTTCCTACTTACTTACAGTGAAAGACAGCATTGGCCCTGGGGACCAGCCAGAAAAGGAGGCATTATCTGCGACACTGAGCCTTAGTGCGGAAACACTGACTGCAGGGAAGCGTGGTCTGCTTCCGCGCAGAGAAAGTACAAATTTTGCGTACATGCAGAAAAAGAGAAGAACTGTACTGGAAACAAAATCCAAACTGACGCGAACTGTATTGGCCTCGTACTTACTGTGCTAGGCCAGGGCAGCCTTGCGACCGTGAGTTCTATACCCTGTGGGAAGGGGGATGTTGTCTTGCTGTCACGTGTTTTCTTGCTTAGAGTCTAATATGTGTTTTTCGAAGGGCCGTAAACCATTGTAGGCTTCCTACAACGCGTTCAAGAAATCGTTGTTTTACAAATTAATGGAAAGGTGGGTGGAAAGAATCAGTGTTTCAGTATAAAAATGTTACTTCATGCCTACGTCTACAGATGTCGCAATGTTGCATGAACATAAACATTTGATTACCTATATAACCCAGTGTCTTTCGTACAAAAATTCCGGTACTCACACCTTAATAACAAAACTGCAAATTATCCTTGTATTCGCACTACGATAATAAAAATATTCGTTGATCATCTTTCATACTGCTCTAACACTATTGAAATAAAAACTAATAATATGATACATATATATATATATAAGTTACATATAAGTTTTTTTACCAACCACTGAACAACAATTACTTTTATTCCTACATGTTTCGGCTACCCTTATCAGTGAGTAACTTTTCACGGACGTGCGCAGCGTATGCTATGTCATTGAATAATTACCAGTACAAGGACTATTTGCAGCAGTAATTGCTACAGAGTACCAATAAATTTAACAGTTTAAATTACATATATGGCATTAAAATATAGCCTAGCGTGTTAACACATAAAACGGAAATATAAAATTTAATGTCTTCCATGTCCGTGCACTATATCACACAAGAATAGTATTCACCAACTAATGCACCAAAATACAAACAGTCTTTATTCGTAAAAAACTCCTACATGTTTCGACCCTGCTGGGTCATCTTCAGGGCGAATAGCCTGTTACACTGTTGGATGCACTTATACAATTAAGTGAGAACGTGCCTTTGCTTTCATCCTCCGTTGAGAGGCATCTTGTACTGTCCGCAACTGCAACAGCGTAACAGGTTATTCTCCCTGAAGATGACCAAGCAGGGTCGAAACATGTGGGGGTTTTTTACGAATAAAGATTGTATGTATATTGGTGCATTAGTTGGTAAATATTATTTTTGTATAAAATATGAAAATCTGTCTCCAAACATCAGCCTTGCAAGTAACTTCTGTGTTGGTGGGGTGGACACGCCGGTTATGGTAGCCGATGTTTATTCCGTCAGTAATATCTCTGTACTTATTGTTTATGTTATGTTATATAATATAATATATGTAATATAATGTTATATTATATTATATTATATTATATTACATTATATTATATTATATTATATTATATTATGTTATATATACTTGTATATATTTCTCAGTCCTGAATTTATAACACCAGTATAATGCGTCACTTTCAACTGAGATGCCGGCACGTCGTTCAGTTGGTACCTTCACAAACAAGACATGTAACTGTACCATCACCACACTTCTGCCTGGTACCGGTTGAAGACATGTGGGCAGGGACAGGGATGTTGAAAGCCCAAATTGCCTGTAATTTTCGCATAAATTGTTTGGCCTGTGGAAAACTGATTTCACTGGTAACGTATTTCCAATTACACCACTGACGTGTTAACACCCACTGTAGATTGGTGCCCCCGGTAGCTGCCCAACTGGCCCGCCCCTTAGTCCAGTCCCGCTTTTGTAGTCAGAAAGTCATTTTTTTTTTACTCAATGTTAATTTATTATTTATGAAAATCAGATTTTTATTCTTTGTATTCTCATTTAATCACAACAAATTTCCTTACCCTCTGTACCCTACAATGTGACGGCAGATGCACGTATAAGGCTGAAGGACACACAAAGTGTCACTGAATTGACACCTACGCCTCCATACCTGCACGCTCCCTGACATAAACGCCAAACTTCACGTACATTAAACTGGTGTATTTTATGATAAAATGAGTTCCTTGGAAGTCTGAGACAGTTAGTGTAATAACGTGTAAATGATAATTTCAGACATCATATAGCATTCATGTTGCTCTTGATATAAATACGTGCCATCAAAATCTGAAAATTCTCACCATTGTCAAGCAAAATGCCCTCACATTATGTGAACACAAATTGTACAAGTAGTAATGAAAATTACTTTCACATGCATAAAGCCCTAATGTCTGTAGCTGTTAGAGGTCTACTTGACACATAGGATACAACACAACGATTTTCTAGCCCGTATATAAGGCCCAGTGTTTGCTTGCAACATTTTACTCATTTAATCAAACGTAATCAGACGTTTACAAAATAAACCCTACACGTAAACACAGTACGCGTAAATTTATTTAGGAAGGGCAGTGAAACAGTCCAGACCAGCGCAAAAGATGATTCAGGCGAGGCGGTTTATAACACGAAATTTGACACACGAAAAATACAGAAACACGTTAGTATAAATATCCCTTTACTTGTGTCTTAGTTGCTTACAAAATTATGCTAAACCTAACACCCAAAGAGTCAAATTCAGGGACGTGTGACGGCGTTGACTTTAATCATAATTTGAGTCAGAATAAGACGATTACGACGGAGTCAGGTTTAAGCCGATGTTGTGTCAGACGATAAGCCTGCGCATTTATTTAATCGGAATTTCCCATCACAGACGTAAACACTTCTCAGTGTAAGATACGCAACATTAGAAGAGCGCTCTCTGAACCTTTCAGAGATAAGTTGTCATGTTCAGATATTCACGATAAACGACCAAAAAGCTTTTCCTAATATACTTGAAGTTCTGCATCGGCACTCCACACACTGAACCGAAGAACCCTACTTACGGACACACGGTGAGCATGAACCTCAGCCGTCTGAAGGCAAGGCTTATGTAACTAGCTTTATCTCAGCACTTCACTCTTTCTGAGAACAGTAATTTCTGTTACGCCCGAAGGACACACCGCGATCTAATTACACTACGCCACAATACAATTAAATCTCACGATGCCTTTTCGACCGGTCTGAATTCGAAATAACTTTTTATCCTTTTTCCTGCACGCTGTGTAGAAAACAGTCACACAGTTCACTAAAGCACTAAATTAGATAATTGATTGTATTAGACTAGCTCTGATAAATGACACTTTTAAAATTTGCAACTGCTTAACTAATTAAGGCTGCTGGTACAATAACACAATCGACTTTAAACAAATCGAACGGAGGGCGAGTTACCGTGATTCTGCAAAGACTTGGCTGTGGTTGACAGGTTACCACTCATCTCCGCTCTACTCAAATAACATGACACATGTACCCTGCAGAGAAGGTGAATTAACAACAGGAGAAGTGCCTTTGCAACATCTTCATTTAGACTCGATTCGGTTAGTGCACTAGCGGCCTAGATGAAAGTTTTGAGGTATTCGGAGTGGTGTAGCAGATGATTCAGTTCTTCTGGGATATGACGCTGCGTGAGTGGGTGGTCGGAACCTTCAAAGGAAAGTGATGTTATCATCTTCAGGGTCGAAATCTGCAAGAAGTCTTGGAGATTTCGAGCATTGACAACATCTTGAAAAGTCAGGATCCGATAAGATAGTGATGCAGCATCATGTCTCAAAACAACGAACTCCTCAGCGTAAATGAAAAGTTCACAATACAGTATCTGGCAAATGTCAGGTTAGAGTCTGGGATAAGACTGTGCCGAATCTTGTTTATTTCAGGCGACCACGGGCCGATAATTTACTCAGATTTCGCCTAATCTCTGACCGAGACATCTGACTCACAGTTTTCAATATTCTCACATCTATAACCTCATAACTGAATTACTCTTATCTTAGCAAATCCCGTAAAGAGGCTGTTTCTTTCACACTCCAGACATCAGAGACTTGATTTGGTCCTGAGATTGGCTATCCTGAGAGATCTGTTCCGTATATGTAGCCTCCACAAGAAAAATGGCACCTAAGTGAAAACAGCGAATGACTGCCTCCAGCATATACTTTCCATCATTCAGGATCATCCCTCTTTACCGTTATAGTTCCTATACTCATCGCTTGTAACGGGCTGCTAAGGAAACTTATAAAAAAGGTTACATTAATTAAAACGTTTTTCCAATTGCAAAACTTGCAGGTTTTTAATGAAATTGATCACATGTGAAAGGAGGCGGGCCTGTCTCTTTTTGAAAATACTCGTACTACCACGAAAACAGTCTGAAAAGACTAAAGTGGCTAAGGAAACACCTGTTTAACGGACAGTAACTGTTTGTCCGTCATTTGACGTACTTCCTAAAGATGACGTAGCGTCGTTGGTGGCGGTAATAAAATTATATTTGAATAGGCGTAATTTTTTGTGACAAATTAAGTGTAAATAATTAACGATACAGTAAACATTGTTACTGACAATACTGTGCTGGACACAGATAAAATTCACACAGGAAAATGGCGGTTTACTTTCAACCATATCTTCATGTGCTAAAACGAATATTCAGAAATATTGTAAAGCCTTCAGTTTGTCTTTCAAATAGACTGTGTCAATAAGTATTACTCCATTCCTTGTAACTTTACATAACCTCGTAAAAATTGTGAAAGACATTCAGTATTGGGTAACTTTCATGTGAGGGAGTAAAGTCTGCTTGTATCTCCAATCAAGAATTTCAAGTAAGCTGCAGTTATATATAAATCCGGTTTAAATGCTGACTTGTCCTGCATTTCTTCTAACAAAAACATGTAACCGCACAATTTTTTTCAGGTAGAAGTACTAGCGTATCTTGGAGACCGTTCTTCCAAGATTAACAAGTCTATATTATCTACCGACTGTAAGAAGCCTACCAACCTGCAGTGACGGACAGCAAGTGTATGCCACTACAGCTATGCTGAAGCAGACAGATGTTACCCAATAACGAACAAACCCTGACAAGTCTTTAAATTACACGTGTTTTCACATAGGTATTCATCAGCTTTGTTCCTTATCCTGTGTCAGTCTAATGCAGTGGCTATTAAGAATCCTGAGGGTCCACTGGGTAATCTGTATCCCCCCCCCATTGTAATATTGAAGAAAAAATATTGCACTGAATACTTTCACAATTTAATAAATATGTTTATCTGGAATAATCAGATAAGACAATTTAGTTGCTGCTTTGTAAAAAACTGATTTTTAACCTTCATTAATTTAATAATAGTATTTTGTTTCATTGTGCTTACTGCTAGGACAGTAATCCACTTTGTAATGGATTCTGACATTGACATATCGAAGTACTTTAGAATTTAAGTACTTTTCTAATTATTCGGTTCCGAATGTTAACGCGAGTTGTGAGCCAAGGGTCCAATAGTTGGGAGGATCTGCAGAATTACTGATTAGGTTAATGTCTTTCAAAACAGCTGTGCTTGCAGAATTAAATATTTTGGTACTTTCATGAAAGGCCAGACAGTTTACAGTCTTTGCTTTGCTACAACAAACGTGTCGAGATAATGATATTTAAATCCCCTCTATTATTACTTGGTACTACGTGGTAAGATAAACGGTTATTTCAATTTCGGTGCAGAAATTCACTAAAAATTTTGCAGTCCTACAATATAAATTCTTGCATATGCGGTGTATTCATGGTGGTCTATGTATGAATATTACTGTCTCCTGGAATGACATTGTGTAATATGACAGACGTGTAACTGCGTTTCGGAGAAACCTGATGTCTCCACAAATCTCATCAATCCCGGTTATGAAGGTGGAAAACTCCTCTGAAACGCTGGTAGGCTACATATAAATTATACCACACGGCGTCATACTCCGAGATACAGCAACCTTCAAGAAAATTCTGTTTTCGGTCAGACTGCCAAGGAAATCTAACCGCACTGGATGACTGCACAGTTCACATCCGAAGTTACAGTGCACTGTACATACAAACGTGTTATGTATATGTCTAATACAGCCTGCTATTAAATCATTTCATACTGGCTTAAACTTAAGGCAGCCAATGGGCGGGATCCATAACATAAAATACAACACATATAGGAAAGTTCAGCTTCTTTAATGTCTAATCATTGCTAAGAGCTCGGAGGCCTGTGTACGAGAGAGGACTGAAAGTTCTTTCCATTTAACGCCGTATTAATAACGCTGATGATGGTGATGAAGAAGGCTGTGATACGTTCCTCATTACTTCTGATTGAGCAGCTGCAATTGGAGGCCCGTTTGAGTTTCTCAATCGGTATCGGATGACTGGGCATTTTATGTTGCACTACTGTGCACAAAAGAAAAAGTGTGGACTGTGATGGATGAGTTGGGAAACGGGGTACATGCCATAACAAGAAACCTCGTGATTTGTACAACCCACTTAGTATTCTCAGAGAAGTGAAAAGTAGCAGCTGAATGGTACTGAAAGTGCGGATCATTTGTGGAGAAGATAAATGCGAGCAGAATAATGGTGACGACACCTTCCAGAAGATGCAAACTCAAATATTCAATGTTTCGCCGTGTCTACTGGTAAATATTCAGCGACGTTTCGAACTACTGTATTGCCCACATATTCAGGGTCATGCATTCCAACAAAATTCGTCAAAATTCTTCCTGGACCACTTGCTCCCGAAGACAAAGTAATTACGGTCCTTTGAAAAGTCGGTAACAGGTTACCAGTCGACTCGGCAAAACATCCCGGAAGACTTGAACCTTCAGAACTATTCTGTGAGAGCGTCGAATTTCACACTGGACAACTTTTTCCACTGGCCAGGTGCGTGGTCTTTCTACGGGTTTCGGGACTCAAACATGAAACCCAGTTTGAGACGACACTCCAACAGCCAATTAATCACGTTTAGGTGACAGGCACGATAACTATGAGACAAAAGGCTTTCACACTGTGATATAATTCGCTACAGTTTATCTAAACATATGTGACAGCAAGTGTTCCAGCGTCCTCGCAAAATACAACCTTAACTCACATATTTTATCGATCTCATAATTCCATCTATACGGTTAGAAGAAAGTTTTTGAACTTATATTTTGCTTCACGTGATTACAGCATACGCGTTCATAATCGGATTTAGATGTGAGGAAATTGTTTATGACAATTTCGTTCGGCCCAATTTGTAACAGAGGCAGAATATAACCAAATTCTATCTTCTTCAAAGTGTGTCCTGGGCCAATGGTGAAGTTCCCACGCCACTGCTTTACAGTGTGTGTGTTCTCTCTTCCTTTCAGACCTCAAAAATAGAGCTATGAAGATAAAAACACAAAAGTGAACGCAACTCAAATAATTCAGGTTATGGTATTCTCCGATGTGACACCAAAAAACCTTAGCGTTGGATTACTATAATTTCGGAAGAATGTGCTGCTTCCATCTTCAGGATCGAAGAAAATAGGGTACTAATGCGGTAAACTCCATAGGCAGGTTGCACTGAACATCTAAGGGAAGTGACGCACCCGCTGCCATTAGCCCAAACCAGCTTCCGTCACGTTACAGTCTCACGCGGACTCTCCTTGCAGCCTACTGCACTCGTATCCTATTCGCTTACACACCTGAAGATGCAGAAAAACATTTCTTCGAAACGGGGGTATACGTCGACACTACTACGCACATGGCGTCACAATCCAGAAAACGGTCACCTTAATACATTTCGTCGCAAAAATCTCGAATCTTGCGATTTAACAACTTTTTTATCAACCAGTCTCCATATCATAAACATTTCTGAAGTTAACACTATACGCTGCCGATCCCGGTGGCCGTGCGGGCTACGTCGTAGTTCTGCAGCTTGATTGCTGGGATCGCAGCTTCGAATCCCGCTGAGGATAAAGATGTTCGCCCCTTGTGTTAGTTGTGCCTTATGTTGTGTAAGTAGCTGCCTCTGCGACGAGCTGATCGCTCGTTCAGAGGAGTTCTGCCGGGTGTGTGTGTGTGTGTGTGTGTGTGTGTGTGTGTGTGTGTGTGATCTAGAAACCTCAAGAGTAAGGCAGCCTAGGTCCGAGTTGAGCTGTTGCCCCAGAGAAGAAGAAGAAGAAGAAGAAGAAGAAGAAGAAGAAGAAGAAGAAGAAGGAGGAGGAGGAGGAGGAGGAGGAGGGGGAGGAGAAAGAGGAGAAGGAGGAGGAGGAGGAGGGGGAGGAGAAAGAGGAGAAGGAGGAGGAGGAGAAGAAGAAGAAGAAGATGATGATGATGATGATGATGTTGATGATGATGACACGCGTACGTTATATTCGTAACGCGACTGCTGTCTTAGTTCTGACATACAGTGTACCGAAATAATCACTAAGACAGGCATCACATGTGGAAGGACGACACTTGAATTCCCATAACAGCACGTACATCCTTGGCTACATTCTTTCCAACACTAAACAAAATACAATCGAACCCGGTTATAACGACATCGGTTTATACGACACCTCATCCATAGCGTGAGATTTTCTGTGGTACCAATTAATTCCTCGCTGTTAACCGTAAGGTTACACTCCTCGGTTATAAAGACACTCGTTTGTAACAAGACAAAACATTCAGTCCCTTTCATGGCGTTATAACCGAGTTCGACTGTACATCATTATCATCATCATTTAATGCTAGGACGTGCCAGGCCTTGTGCTTTTAACCACCGACTTCTGACCGAGCAGGCTCGCTTTCGATCCCAGGCCAGTCCACGTGACCTTGGTCGTGCAGACAGTCGCACTGGGACAAGATTTTCTCCGAGGCCTTCCATTTCTCCCCTGTTAGTATTATTCCATCGGCGTTCCTTTATCTTCCACAGACGGTACATAATATCATCGGATGACAGTGTCATTAAATAACGCACTTAAAAAATCAATAACTTTTCCGTTTTTACTTGAGCGCTGTCACGTCCATGGAATAACATTTGCTTTAAGGTGAGGTCACTGTGATTTTTCATTATCTGTGCAGGTGGGAGATAACAGAAGTCGCGGCTTGATACAACTGATTATGATTCTTGCACCCACTATCTTACACATGAAACACAGACATTAATAAATAAAGCATTGTTGGTACAGCCTGGATATATTTCTGTGCGGATATAAGTACGTATACTGGTAAGACTGCAATATGACTGATGGTGGAAACCCCCTAAAGCAAGTACGTTGTACTCAAAGAGTATGCCTAGTCATACTTCGCTTTCAAATATTTTTCATGTATTCACATATTTCATCGACATTTCAAAACTTAGGAGCACAATTCACATAAAAAGATAAGGTTCAATATTTTACAATCACTATTGCTACAAGCACACGTCTTTAGGAACGAAATCTCTGCACATTATTCTTGATTAACCCCAAAGCATGAAGTGTTCGCCGAAACGTTTACCATAGTCTGAACGTTTAAGCCCCAAAGAGCAACAACATTTTACCCGAGCGTACAAAACAACAATAAATACGACTTCATGTAATATTAAAACATGCTGCATTTTGCGCGGTCTATCTATATGTGTTTCTTAAGATTAACAGCGATTATTTCCCCTACACAGCATCAACAAATCTGTCCTTCTTACGGAGGAAAAGCATCTACTGTGAGGTACAAACTGAATGTTTGATATACCCTGTTGCATAAAAATTATCTTTTCGGCGGGGCCATGGTTCATGCGGGCAGTCGCCAGCTTCTCAACGCGGCAGTGCGGGTTCAAGCCTAAAATATTCCATGTGCAATAGGTGGTGAACAAACTGCCATTTTGACGGATTCTAATCTGAGTACTTCGGTTTCCACGTGGAGCTATCACTCCACCAGTGCTCCACACTCATCTCCTTCTTCAGAGACACCTTAACAAAAGGACAAACGAAAGAGCCTGGAGACTTTCCAATCAAAGCTGTGCACCTTCGAAGCCCAAGCAGAATCAAGGAAGAAAAGAAATTTCCTTATGCGTGATTTCAGGCTTCCGCCGAGATGGAAATGAGATTTGCGCTCTTCTTGGGTACTACGCAGTCCAGAGTGAGAATTCTGTACTGACGTTTTGGAACAACCTATCGGTTCCATCTTCAAGGGTCAAGAAAGGCCCTTCTTGACCCTTGAAGATGGAACCGATAGGTTGTCAACAACGTTGGTACAGAATTCCCACTCTACGTTGCGTTACATCCCATAAGAACACAGATCTCTCGCAATTTATGGATTTCACTGTAACTGTCACAGTACTCTTATCACGGTGATTGGAACAAGCCCGGGAACATTCTACCAGACCATCACTCTTTCTAAACCACCTCCACCCCGCGCCCAATATCGTGTTTGTCACTTCTCTCATGGACTTCCCTTTCATCTCTCTAGTTCCAGAAATGAAAATAGAAATCAAGCCCCAGACACGAGTCTAGGCTTCTGAAAGTACATCGCGTTCTCATCGAACTCACATTTATAACAGACGACGTAAGAAAACTGCCTGCAGGAGCCCGCAAAAACAGTTTGCTCATAAGGCAGTGACGTGTGTTGTAACTTACCAATGACGTAGGAATAGCCGTCCAGTGTCAGGATACACTTGCGTGAGGATGGTCCTGCCGAGCACTGCCTACTCGAACTCTTCACCTTCGTGCTTCTTCCTCTTGCTACAGAGCCATGCAGATCCTCTTCGCCTTCTTCCCTCTCTGCCACGGCACTTCCAGGATCGCTGTGGCACTTATGCACAACATCCTTACCGCCACTACACATTCCCTCCATTTGCTTCCTCAGACTCTTCGACAATGCAGCAATCTTCTTCCCTCAAGTACTACTAGTAACTTCTGTCATTATCCCTCATGAAACGGCTGCATGTTATGTAATACTTGCATAAAGTTTAAGTCAAAAATAATACTGGCCTGATAGAACTTTCTTGAAGTTCACCTGTCAAGCTTCTGAAAGACGTTATATCACAGTACGGAACTTGTCACTGACATCGTCAAACGGGGCAATATTTACAGAGAAGTATTAATTTGACAACCTTTCCCTTCGCCTCATAAGCGCACTACCTTAATCCCTGTGTAATACTTTTGCTGATAAGTGTAATCGCTCGCAAACACGTTGATAATCCAATGGTTCGATATGTCCTAGCGTGCCTTCCAGTTAACAATGATCAGAACACAGCCATTTTAACACACCTACCTGCCGACAAATAACGTAATTATGTTTGTTTATACACGCCACTTTAACAAATAAATCACCATAAGTCACCACGTTCACAATCGTTCATTCGGGTGTGGGGGGAGTTCCTCTGACAGCTGACGAAATGAGTCTTGCCACCACACACACACACACACGACAGCATTATCTTGCAAAACGAACAAATGTCCACTTACGATTGCGGTATAAAGTACCGAGTTTATGATCTACAAATTCCCGAAGGCCGCACCAGATAAAACACGACCGTTTGAGAAGTACGAGCAATATAAGCTAAACGGAATTTTGTTAGACCGAATGTTCGTTTTCATACACGCGTAAGGTATCATATCAACAAACGGAGACAGACACAAGCCAATTACGAAGTAAATGCGGCGCCCGTACGAAACGAACTTTCGGCAATTTGACAGTGTATTGGACACGTGGCCATTTGCTCACGTTACGCTGTTGCGGACCGCCCAACTGAACTGCCGCAGATCCAACCGGTAGTGGTTGATACGCGAGGCAAGTTCGTCGTGCGCCCGCGTGCTGTGCGACAGAGACAAAACACTGGCAGACAGCGATACGTCCTTTCCCGCCACTGCATGCCCTGCGAGTAGCAACTTGTGCGGCGGTCTGGCGCATTGAGTATGTATATCCATCCCACCACATGAACAAAAAGTAGCGAGCAAACCCACCGATGAGGTGGAAGGGAGAGGGGCACTGTTGTCCAGAAGAGAAAATTAAACGGAAAGAGGAGGGAAAGCATATAGACCTACATAGCATATTCCACTGACACCACCCCAAAAGAGACGCACTTAATCACATGCACTTGTTTCATAAACTTCCACTTCCCTAGCGTGATGATTGGAGTCGAGGCAGTACGTGATTTAATAAATATTTGTGCGAGAATTTACCTTCGGGTTAAGAGATGACTTAGGTAACACATTATGATGCCAGGGGTGACTGATGAAAATACAGATGATTTTACGCTAAATGGTATCATGATTGCAGAAAATTAAAGGATGGAGGTTGATCAAATAGGGAGCAGAGCAACTTTATTCGCATGTTACCGTAATTTAACGTGGAATTTTCATGTGACTTGAGGGCACAAATTGTAGGTGGCCATGGGGCAATGTTTGTTTTAAGATACGAACCTATACAAATCTGTGTATTATTGAAGTTGACCTACGTGTAAATTCTGATAAACTGGAAGAAGCAGTTTACAGGGACAGCTTTCGTCCACCAGACCAACCGCTGTCTTCCTGATCCGCGACACAACTACCTCAATAGCACAGGCCTCCGTGACCAACTAATGTTTCCTCAGCTAGTCAAGAAATTCCCCGAATTTTATGTCAACCGAAACTTCATTACCGTGTTCAAACGACCCTGCCACTTACCCATACCTTCAGCCACATAAATATATTCCATGCTTTTCCCTCTATGTCTAGGTCTTAGACATGATCGCTTTCCTTCAGGTTTCCCTACCGAAATTTTGAACACATTTTCCTTCTGCACGTATCACGCACAATACAGATACATAAGCGTAAATATAACTTTTCTAGACACTTACCCTTACTTTGTGATTTTTCTTCCGATATTTTTGTCGATTTAAATCGTATTCAGTACTGAAGAATCTACGAATAGAAATCCGGTATATTAACTGAAAGCAAAAATAGCTATATACTGCATATAACAGATACGGATTATGTGACAGGCAGCTTAAATCGTGCTTCCAGTTTGCTAAAATAAACTGACAACAAAGATCACTAAACCGAGTTCCAAATTCGATATGAGCAACATCAAGCATAAAAATAACTCTTTCGAGAACAGAGGAAGCAACACTCAATACACTACATGAGTCTGGTGTGGACAGGTCGAATGAAAATGAAAGGGCAATATTAAAACAGACCCTAAGGAAACAAGTTATACTGTGACAATAACGATGCTATGAGATCCATGGAAAGGCAAAAAATAATAATAAAACACGAAAGAATTGAAGAATGGACATGGAAATCGCTGTTACAGTGAAACCTATTCAGCAAAGTAAGGGTAAAGAGGAAAACAAAAAGCAAACAGATAAACCTGGATAAACATACCTCCTGCTGAAGAAAACAAGGGATTGAAGGTATAGCCCGAAGAGGCCCCTGCATATTCATACAAAACCAGAACTGCAGTCTTTAGAAATCCGATGGATCCTCTTATGTGCTGAGTAAAGGCAGAGCCATAAAACTGTGACACAAAAGCAACCATTTGCACGTATTTCCCGGCCCTCACGACACTTCCTTGCGAAGGAAATCCGACATACTTAAGGCGAAGCGCTACCCCAAAACTTGCGTTTGTGTGTGCCAGTTCACCTCCCGTCTCAAGCTAAGCAGTAATGACAACCTTTGCAGCAAAAATGGGTTACTGGGATAGCCAGTCCGCTAAGCATGATTACAGATTTTTCATCATCTCGCTCTTCCATAATCTAAGCAACCATTCTAGCACACGACTAAATTGAGAAAGAAAAACGCACACAAAATAAATTCACAATTTGTTCTTCACGTGTCTAACTGGAATTTTTCTTTCTTTTTCCTTCTTTCTGCTCCTTGTTGCTTGTTACTTTTCTTCCCTTCCTTCTATTTGTCTTTCTTTCTTTCAGTCTCTGTCCCTGCTTTTTCTTTCTTTATCTCCATTTCTTAAGCGCCGAAAAAATGTAGGCCTATTCATCTCTCCATTACGTTCGTGGCGCAAATGCTGATTGCATAACCGCTTTGTAAAGAATCATCCACCATAAAGCAAATACAAAATTTCGTAGAAAATTTCCTAGAGCTTACAATTTCATTTTACTTAGATTTTGTAAAACTACGGCATTCAGATATTAATTTTAGTTAGGCTATGTAATAATATTTTGTGCATTGAATCGTTGGTAACAAAACCTCCTAGGTTTGGCACCTGCCCCATGTAAAGTAAATGCTAACTTATGTAGGAGAAAAGAAGCAACCAAAAATATGCCTACGACAGAGATGTTTAACTGCATAATCCCCATTTAAATTTTCGTCGAAAGCCACTTGACAGTATTGGAGAAGCAATATCTGGAGAACATACACGGCCAGACGTGACTTCCGTGTTACTGAGACCGCTCAAGCCTTCAGATGCAACTCTAACTAAAGACGTGCCTTGACCAACAACAAAGAACTACTGTATAGTAGAACAGAACCAACTTTTTCACAACTTGTGCATAAGTTGGTTCTGTTTTACTATATTGATCATATGCACGGAAATTAGTAACATAAAAAAGAACGACTGTATTTTTCGTATGTGCCACCATATAGTCCGTTACGGTTTTACTGACGTTCAGCAGGAACATCTCCTTCCATATCAATGTAACTCTAAAACGAGGCAGCATGTTCTCCGAAACGTCGGTGAATTTGCCTATCAAAGCACGTCATACCCCATAAGACAGTATTGTTCGAAACAGTTCCCGTAACCTTATGTTTTGCAGAGTCTATATCAGTGGACAGGTGCAACATAACGGACAAAATAGCAAATTATCACCTGCTGATCCCAAGCATTAATGTATTAATTATTATGAACTACTAATCTTCAAGTAATGAGGTAGCTGTGTTTAATTTTTCGTTCAGTTAGCAATTGTGTAGTATTATTCCTAAATCTCAAAGCCTTTATTTTGGTTCTTAGTTCGCTGTCACAAATAAATATATAGAAGGTAAAGCCATCCCATTACAGGCCCAGACAGATCCTGAGGGCTCCAAGAGGTTGAGGCTCCCAGCAATTCTAGAAAATCGGCAGATGAAGGTGGTAAGGTTGTCAGCCCTAGACACCGCCCGCCTTACCCCCAGAAGATAACCCCTGGTGCTCATTTCTGTTACAGCCTGAGTCCTCCCTAGGGCCATAGTGCACCCGGAAGGATTAAGCCAATGAAAAATCCCTATTGGGAATCGAACCCGTGGCCTTTCGGCTTCTAAATAAGTGTTTAAGTCACATAAATTAAATCAATATCGTCGGCAAAAGGTGTCTACGTAATGTTGATGGTGTAGCTACATGTTTCGGCTTTAGCAGGCTAACTTTTCTGTATGCAAAACAGTATCAACATACAGTGCCAGTAGTCTTCCTGTATGTTTACACTATTTACATAGGGAATGTTAACCAGATGGTGACTTCTAAGGCCGAAACATGTAGCTAAAGTACTAACAAATATACAACCCGTGATAATGATATTAACTTGATATGTGCGAATTACATTCCTACGTAAATACAGCACAACTAGATGCGTCGTTTAAAGAACCTAAATCTCGTTTTATAAAGAAAGATTATATGTCGAGCCTTAAGATTTTGACAATAAAATGTATCATCATCATCATCATCATCATCATCATCATCTTCTTCTTCTTCTTCTTCTTCTTCTTCTTCTTCTTCTTCTTCTTCTTGTCTGGTGTCACAGGCGTTTTCTTTCTGGTACTTCTCCTGAACCAACGGTGACGCACATCATTCAAACTTCAAGTTTCACACTGCAGTACTTTCCGTACTACACGTATGTGTATTATTATTATTATTATTATTATTATTATTATTATTATTATTATTATTATTATTATTATTACATGACACATGATTAGTTTCAACTTATGTTCATCTGTAAATACTTGATCAATCTCTGCTTATTTCCTTCGAAAATTCAGCGTCTCTCCGTCCAAACGACTTTGCACCCTGCAGCTCCTACTCTGATATTCCAACATTCTGTCTGTTATCACTCTACGCAGAGAACTGTATTCGCTGATAGTTAATAGAAACATCACTTTCACTGAATTATTTAACTCTGTTTATTGCATATGTCTGCAAGTACATTGACTGAGGAAACTAACGCATTTTGAATAGTGCAACTGTAGGGCTTACATACAACCGTTATTTACAACAGCAGGCTATACGGCCTTTACACAGTTCTGCCAGTAATGAAAGCAGAATGGCAAATTCTGTGTTAATTACGGCTGTTAATGTCGCCTGTGCATCAGATACACACCAGGACGGGGTGAGGTGCCACTCAAATAACCCAGAACGGATATTACATTGCACAGCAGTAGAATTTCGCGTACAAAACAACAGCCATCGGCAACAGACCACAAAGTGTACAGGGGGGCAGTACTACGATACCGTCACCCGCAACTGTATTTACTGCTCTGTCGCAACAACCGGTCGGCCGCGTGAGTTCATGACGTCACTGTATCAGCTAGTTTAGCAGGCCTACTTAAGGCAACAGTTTTTGTAGATGCAGAAATTCGCATTAACGCGTCAATTCAAGGCGTTGTGGTTGGTTTATGGGGCTTAGAATTCAAAAACTATATCTACGTGCTAATCACCGGGTCAATTTCTGTGAATTTTACGGATAGCGACGTTTTCCCTATACAATAGTAACATACCGATTGTTGTAACCGGGAAGGATAATGTTTACTGTGCGGTACGAACTGAAACTCTTACTATAATTCAGGTAAATTTTCGCGTTTAGAATTTTAAAGTACAATAGCAATTACATGTACCACGTATAGAAACACTAAACCCGTAAGCAGTTTGCCGACGCACAGTGCAAGTGGTTACCGTATTATGTACGATTCGCATAATGCGGGGCGATTATTTCGCTGAACAGCAACAACCAGTTGCTGTTTGCAACACTGAAGCAGCACGTATATTGTGACGCGGCAACTGGATTGTTTTACATTACGTAGGTTGAGTTCTGGCTTCAAAACCTCGCCCCAGCGTAAGCGCTCAGCGTTTTCAAATTTTTGTCATAACGCAGCCCTCCCAATACACGTAACGAAATTCAGGCTAAACAAAGTAACCGTTCAGCTTCTTTCTTTTGCTTCACACCCAGTCCACTTCCCATCATTGTACGTACCTACGGCACTTCCCAGCACCGTACACACTCCAGCTTAACCTTAACAAGGAAGACAGCGCACAGCGTGGAGGCCTTCAGGATCATTAAATATTCTCTTTTTTTGCAGTAATGTGTTATATTTCAACTCCTATTTATTTATTTATTTATTTATTTAATGCATGCTTTCTTTATTCCTCTTTACTGGTGTGCGATTTTGGGTCACAGGCGAAGAGGTTTCAGTACCAGTGCTGTGGAAGGTACCCGAGACAGCTTGCCCAAGCAAACTGAACACCTGAAAACAACGCCAGAATAAGAGCACAAGAAACCTTAAGGTGTAGGTACAACCAAACCTTAAATTAATGTTCCCGTAAAAGACTTACTTCCCTCTGTGCAGCATGAAGAGACAAAAGAAGAAAAATGTTTTTATTTAACAGCGCTCTCAGTTGGCAATACTGCACAGCGACAGTGGCATGTCAATGAAACATGTGTCCGGAACACTGATGTTATGTTACCGACAGGGGAAAACCGAAGAATTCCGAGAAAACCCTGTCTCGATGCCACTTTGTCCACCACAAATCCCATATGAACTGCCTTGGAATTGAACCCGCCCCTCCGTAATATTATTAAGCTTCGGAAACTGGAACGTGAGCAAGAAACAGAATGGCTTCATGTTGTTTATCCCGTGCATTGTCGATAATCAATTTACAACACTCGGACCAATAGAATGCACAATCCTCTTCCCAGATATTTTGTATATTTTATAGGTTATATATATATATATATATATATATATATAGTATCTGGGAACAGGATTGTCCATTTTGTTAGTCTGAGTGTTGTGAAACAGAGTGACATACGGCAGTCAAATTGTAAAATATTTCAAAAATTAAATCAGTATCTGCCCAAACACAAAAATTCTGTGCATGACGTAGAACTACATATTTTAACCTATTTCAGGTCATCCCCCCAGTTTCACAATTGTAAACATGAGGATGACCTTAAATAGATCGACACCTATAGCTCTATATAATAAAGAGAATTTGGTACTGTTTGGACAGATGGTCATTTAATCTTTATACTATTAACAACACAACAGGTGACATTCGTCAAAATTGTGAAATGTGTGTCGCGGAGGGGGACGAATGATTAAGAAAGACGCAACTCTCTTTTCATCTTTAACAAGCGAATTTCTGATGTAGAATATAAAAAATTGCAGTGTTAGAATAATAATGATAATAATAATAATAATAATAATAATAATAATAATAACAATAATAATAATGTCAAAAATTGCGAGTTGCGTGATTTCAGTCTGCCGCCGCGGAGTAAATGAGATCTTTGCTCTTCTGGGATGTTACGCAGCGTAGATTGGTAGTTAATAACGAATAAAACGCAGTCCTCACAACTGTTCAACCGTGTATTATAAAAACATTGATAGGTAAGGTTGAACAGTTGCGAGGACTGCGTTTAATTCATTGGTTCTATTGAATATCTCACATCGGTACGCATAACATAAAACTTGGTAGTTAGGTACCGACATTTCGGGACAACCTATCGCTACCATCTTCAAGGGTCAAGCAATCCAAGAAGGTTTGGATCCGTTACTCTTTTCAGATTTTATTCAAGTTTGAACTTCTTCGATTCATTTTCGAAAAATCCTCAATTATCGAATTTCATGAAACTGCGTCCAATGGGAGCCGAGTTGTTCCATGCGGACAGATGGACGGACAGACGGACAGACATGAAAAGCTAATAGTCACTTTTCGCAATTTTGAGAACGCGCTGAACAAATTTTTTCAACAAACCTAAAAAGCCTTCCAGTTCAGTAGATTCTGCTCGCTAGTGCCTCAGCGTTATTCGTGATCTCAGTTTTATAGTAATTACTGCTATGAAAATCACATTTTTGCTAATGCATTTTCAATCCACTTCATAAAATTTTGTTAGAGTTTACGTATTTTGCTGGTTTTTAAATGCTACTGCCTGGTGAGATAATACTGGCGACGAAGTCAATGAATTACTGAGACTTTGTAAGAGGTCCGCAGTAGAAGAAAGTTAAAAAAACAGTGCGGTAGATACAGAAAGAGAAGAGAAATACGTAAAAAACGTAGAAACCTCAGTTAAAAATGTGCCTAACTTGCATATGCAGATGACACCACATAGTATAATGACAGGTCGCACTCGCAGTGTGGGGAACACTGGCAGCTATAATGAGCCAGCGACAGAGGTCCCCCGGACGGCGGGGATCACAGAGCTCGTGCTTCCGCTTCTCTGCTTACTGTTGTGCTGACATGCAACCCTTCTGACCTGTATCAACTACCCAACGCGTTTGTCACTAGCGAAATTTGTGACGTGGTTATCACCACCAGCAGTCGTGTGAACAGAATGGACGGACAGCTGACAGGACTATAGATAAGTACGCGTGAGGGGTCGGTGGGGGGGGGGGGGGCCGGATAAGAGCTCCCGGGAGATTTGGAGGAAGTCAAGCTCTAACACCCTTCCGTGGCCTCAGAAGAGCAGTAGGAAAATTTTAATCTGTCACGACCCCTACACGTACAGCGCACAGCCCTGTACTCGACAGTGGCTTTCAACCTTGAAAGTACTACATATCTAACTAACTAACTAACTAACAATCAAACAAACTAATTAACTAACTAACCAACCAACTAACTCCGTGGAACCGGGTCTTTCTTAAGAACATAACACGTCCTTAACTAGTCAGGGAACTCCCCGCATTTTAAGGAATGCTGAGGTTCATCGCCACATTCACAAAAGCTCGCCACCTCTCCCTATCCTCAGCCAGATCAATCCAGTCCATACCCCCTCCCATCTCTTGAAGATCCATTTTGATACTATCCTCCAGTCTACGCCTAGGCTTTTCAAGTGACGTCGTTCCTTTAGGTTTCCAACCAAAACTTTGTAACACCTCTTTTCCCCCCCCCCCATACATGCCACATGTCCGCCCATCTAATTCTTCTTGATTTGATCACCAGAACAATACTTGGTGATGAGTCATAAGACTCCTCATTGTGTAGTCTTCTCCACGCCCTTCTTACCACGTACATTTTAGGCCCAAATATCTTCTTCAGCTTCCTATTTTCAGATATCCTAGGTCTATGTTCCTCTCTCAAAGTGAGAGATTAAGTTTCACACCCATAAAAACACGGGCAAAATTATATTTGGAGGCAAAGTTTATACGTACTTTATGGCACCAGATATCCGGAGTGGCTAAACTTTAACATATGCATTCCAGATGAGCAGCCAATCAGAGGCAAACATCTTGTTGCCGTCGCAGCGTCACTCCACAGAAATACACATTAGTTACTTCATACTCTGTGTAAGATTCACCGTAGTTGTGAGGCGTTCTCTCTTAATTTAATGAGCCAAAGCAAATTTCAGAGGTTACAAAATGTCGAACATTTAGACGGAACAGTGATTTAATGAAAGTCACTGCTGACGCTTGGAAACTTGAGGTTAACCAGAGAAACGAGCAGCAAAGAATACTGCTATAGTCTGACAGTAAGACATGACAGGTGTAGGTTTCTGCCGACATTCAACGGTCATCTCATTTATACACAGACTGACGATATATCCTGATAAGAATACATGATGAATAAACTACTGACAGGTTCCTTGACATATGAATTACAAATTTATGTGCAGAGTGACTGTGACGTACATAGTTACCCACCTGCCTACCAAGCTACCTACATTCGTACACACACACGCAATTATGCAAAAGTACACACTAACGTAACACTACGCAGAAATGTACATGCACATACTAACCCACCTCACACAAACAGTCGCTGCTCAATACTAAGACACACGGCCTATGGAACGAAATGGTCGTAGCAGAGTAAGGTATTGTAAGCTGATAACTCGTCAGTCCGTAGCCTAAACTGAGGTAAATCACAAAATATTGTAACCGACCACTTACGTGAGTGAGTTAGCCACTGCTTCCGCTACGTAAGGTAGCTCGTCGGAGCGCACTGACTTATCTCAGGGTTATTGCTGGAGGAGTGTCAAGAAGTAGAAGACAGGGCGAATGAAAACACACACACACGCACACACACACACACACACATATATATATATATATATATATATATATATATAATACTTTTTGGAATGCCTTTCCAGCTTTTATTTCAGTTGCATTTGGTACTTCTTGCCCGGTATCAGAAGGTTCCTCTGCGTTCCACTAAGCACTCCCAGGGACAGCTGATTGCTTCTTCCACGCAATGATTACAGTAGCAACCAGGTAAAGCAGCAATACCCGACCCCTTTCTTCTAAGCTGTCCACCCGAGTCCTCGGCTTCGGAACAACCTCTCTTTACAGAAAGGTAAGAAAAGCAAACCAACTAATCCAATGACAAACTTCAGCCTCTAGGCCAAATACGACATATTTCAAGAAATATCTTGACTATAACTCACCTTCAAAAGCACGGCCAGAAGTTTGAGCTACGGCCCTGTGCTGGTACAATATACTATCAGGAAAACATATCCTCTTTCCCTGTCAACAGTCCAGCCTGTAATCTCCGAAGTACAAATAAATTGTTCCCACATTTACTTAAACATACAGACTCACTGCAGATCCACAGTCACGTTATGAATTTTTCAAAGACATATCCGCCCAGTGCGTCGCATCTGCCAGCGCGTTATTTGTCCTTCAGATCGAAGCTGTTGGGTTTTGCATCTGTTATTTTTGTAATTCGTAGCCCTACTGGTCAAACGTAACCGTCCATAATCATTGTAACTATTGCGTAGTTCATCCAGAGATTTTTCTGAAGATGGAGGTAACAGCTTCCTCCAAAATGTACGAAATATTTCTATCATTCATATTGTTCTACACACAGAACATTACGTACGCCAAACACCTGATTGGCACAGAAAGCCACGAAAATCTTGAACCAAACACAACAGACACAAGCCATCGTAGATTATTTTAGTATTACTTTGCTGTTACAGCACTTCATTTTATTGCTATTTGTTGTTATTTTATTCATTATGAATATCACCTTATGAAGACACATTTGAAGACGAAATTATACGCTGATTTTTCAAGTCTTCTAGGATATTATGCTGTGTTGACTGCTAGTTACCGACGCTTGGAAGAGTGTCTTTAACTACTTACCATTTGACCCAGCAGATCTCAGTCTTCCGCAGCACCAAGGCGAGGACCTCAAATATCTCAAATTACTCGCTAACGTAACTTCCTCTTAGCATAACTGCGTTGGTGGTTTGATTCTAGACAAGACGAACATTATTGTCAGTAGTAACTTTCTCAGTATATGACTTCGCATGGTCTCAGGTATCAAGTCGCCGAAATCTGAAACTTATGACGCGCTTTCGAAGCAACAATTTCGCTGACTTCTCCCTCGGTGCTACAACAGTCTGAACATGGTTTGTCTCTGACAGAATCAGTTTATTTTCTCCAATAATTTTTCACCCCCTCTACGTATATGTGGTTTTCTTCTGAATGAAAGTTTCTAGTTGCGTAAGTCAAGAAATCACGCCCACATAACAGACAAATGTGAATGCGGCGTGCCGATCGTAAGTGCTCTGCAGTAATCAAATAAGCCCTAAAATAAAATCAAAGGCAACGATTGGGGTTGTTACACGACCCAGAATTTTCGGCCGATTTTATCTGGTCTAAGACTCCCTTTACCTAAAGTATATTGAAAGAAAAGAGGGCTGCGAAAGTGACTCAGCTACGGGTTGGACCAGCAAAGAACTGTCATTAAATTATCCAAAACACGCAGACAGCACCTGGGGCACATGCAACCTTACGCTCACAGTGTACCGGATGATTTCTCTTTATATTTTGTGCACCGCGCATATTATTACCTTCTACCCTAAACCAACAAATGCACAGACTTTCAAATCACTGTATTAAAACACCCCTACATATGGTTCGGTAAGCAAGTTACCGTCATCACACTACCGTTCCGTACACCACACCGTACTGATCACATCACTTACTAATGTCAAGAAGGCGACTGTATACACAGCCACACTCATACATCGCTATCAAGTTTTTAAGATCAATATTTTAACTTAATATTTTATAAACAACTTATACATGTGCAGCACTGTGTAAATCCACTAATTTTACCTGTAATGACCCTAGGCACAGTGGATTGTTTCGACTTCGACACGACAGTGTCTTTTAATGTAGAACCATACAGTGTTTACATGTAATCAGTGCTTAAAACTTTTGATATAGTCCCTTGATGGTGCTAAATTGCTCACCGAAACACAGGTAGGCGTGTTTTTAATACAGCGATTTCAACATTTGTGCATTTGTTTGTTTACATTAGAAATGCACCCGATGACATTTGGCCTGCGGTAAAGCGACTGGTACGTGAAGATGATGATTTCACGCCACCTACAACCAAGGCTGAGTATGAATTGAGCTATACTTCCACATCCCCTTTGCACTTATGCCTTGCATAGGAATAAATTCACCTTCACATTGGAAAAAACGACGAAGAGATCACTACGTACGGGAATATGAGGTTGACCTGGATATAACTTTGGAATATCCTATAAAACACAACTTGATTCCTCGTGCTTTAATCGAGAATCGAAGGTGGGGAAAATGGCTCCATTGAGAACCAGGGCTAATCTAAAGAGGCGTTTTTTTCGGATATAATCATCAAAGCAGCCCGTCTCGTGAGAATTCGGCAGAGAACATCAGTACGATGTGAGTGCAAGTTCTGCAAACATCACGGGTCGTTGAAGTTCAAAATAAGTGTTTCTGGTACTCCTTTACTTTACAATTCCCTCTTCCATCAACGGATGCCAAAACATTTCCATAGGAACCACTCCACGAGGAAAGGGTTTTAAAATGTTTTAAATAGGAGCCAGAATGAACATTCTGAATTTACATGTAAAATAATATGTACCGTGTTTATGGGAAATTTACTACGAAATCTGCCAGTGTTGGAAGACACAAGGAGAACTTCAAATGCCACTGCAAAGGTGTAGTAACGATTGATCTTTGCGTTTCATAATTACACTACCTTAACTAAACAGAATGTACACAGGAAGCTGCGTATCAATGTACAGTAAACTTATGTTATGATTCAACTAGATATCTCCGTAACCAATTTTAAGAGAACAGCTGATTATAATAAATTTAAGAAATGTACACTTTTACATGTGCCGAGAACAAGATGACGGTACAATGCCTCATGCAGTAGGTCGCCGGCCTTTCCGAGGAAGCCCGTTACCGAATCCAGGCCAGCTCACGAGGGACTTGCACAAAATGGCACTTGGAAAGATTTTTTCTCCGCACACTTCGGTTTTTCCTTGTCAGTGTTACTCCACCGATGCCAAATAATCTCAGTAACGGATAACACCATTAAATAACACAATTAAAAGGAGCAGAACAGAACCTGCGATGTCCTGGCTTTAAGAATCCAAGTTTTTGAAAGCGAGCCGAAAGATGTGGAGTTGAGGGCAAAATGGCACCACTGCACTAGAATATTACTAACCGAAAAATAAACGGACTCAAAGTAAATGTGAGATATAAGGTTCTCGCAGCGGTATAAACAAATACCGAGATAAACGGTTTAAGACCCCTTCAGACTTGAACTTTCACGGACACAAAATATTTATATTACACCTAAGGACATACTAAAATAAATAATTTTTGGTGGTATAATTACCAGTTTAATTCTTTACCACTCTCTTTATGATACGGAAATGTTACATAAATATTTTATTCTTCACAGGACCTCTTCGAAGTCTAGATTCTTGAGCTACTTCGGAAAGAAAATTTGCTTGAACAGAATAAAATATATAGGTTTTTCAAAATAAAACCTTAGATGCCCAGGTACACTTAGAAAATCATAGAACGTAGCAGTACTGTAGCCTTCTTGCTGAGTTTGAATATAACTCTCCAACTACTCTGATCATTTGTCTTTCTAATTAAACAGAAAATGGGTCTTAAAGGAATAAGAACTGAGCACGCGGACTGCATTAATCTGGGCTGTGATAGGGAAGGTACCAGGCGCTTGCCAACACAGTAATTACTCTTTCGGTTCCATAAAAAGCAGTACATTTCTTGACTAGCTGATGGTCTGCTAGCTTCATACGAACGGCTCTGTTCTGTTGATGTAATTATACACGGCCTATGAAGGGAAGCTTCGGAAACAAGCTGAAACGTGCCAAAATTCTTTAGTTTAAGCCACGTCACAATTTTTTCTGTCACTAATATTGTGTAATGAAACAATGCATGGTGAAACAAAGCAGTTCAAATAAAATAAAATTAATCGAACTTATGTTATATGAAAATATCCCTTCATGCAATATTGCCCTCGGGCTGCATAAATTAATATTATAAACGAAACGATTTCTTCTCCAGATAATTTGGACAGAAATAAATGTTTGCGCAAGAAAGATTTATGCGGGCAAGGCCAGTGATCACGAGATGTCTTCAGGACTGTGCGATAGCCATGTGATGTAGAAGTAAACATAATGTTCCGCATTGTGCAGTTTGTAGCAGGCAAACCAAATTATTTTCTATGACAACTATGGGTCATTAATATGCTCATGTTATCTCTCATGTTTCCTCACAAATAAGAGTAAGTTCCAGTTTCATCTCACACAAATGTACACCAGTCTTTTAGGTCATTACGTCCATTGATTCTTGCAATTAATTAAACCAAAGGTAATATATAAATGACAGATCTGTCCAGCAGCTGTTCTTTAATGTACAGCTTAGAGGCAGGCAACAACCTTTAGCTTATATGTATCTTTCCGAAACACCGTGATTCCTCTCGAAACGAACTGACATTTTTATTTAATGCGTTTATTAGCATGTTATAGACACGCCAACCTACTCAGGTTACCGGGTGGTACAGGGACAGGTGGCAGAGCAAAGAGACAGACAAGACAAAAAGAGAGAGAGAGAGCGAGGGCGAATTAAAGGCTGCTTCTTTTCTGTGCCCGTATTTCTTAGCTTATTTATTGACAATTGCTCAGCTGATCGATAGAGTAATCCTAGACCCTCTTCAGACTGGTACAGAGGCCGGTTGTTAGCGCAGATAGAGAAAGAAAGGATGACTTATGGCTGCTTCGGAACTTTTTCCTTGTTTTATAGTTTACTTAAAATGCTTGTTAAACTGTATGTGTTGTACAGTGTGGGATGACAGAGGGTGGCTGGTTGGAAATTGTGAAATCCGGGAAAAATTATTAAGTTGTGCTTTATTCAGATGCCTTAGTTAAGATGCGGTGCTGCAGGTACTAATCATGCACATTTGTCTGCCTGCCTGCCTGCCTGCCTGCCTGCCTGCCTGTCTGTGAGCACGCCTGTATGCATGTGTGTACCAAGTTCTATAACTTATCAAGGCTTGACACGAACAACCGTTGTATGCGTTTTGTCAGTAAAGCAATTCCTTAAATTTTGCCGGTACCACAAACATCTAAATAAACCTAACAATTCTTCTCCCGTTATGAGTATTAATACCTCTATATTCAAGCCGTGGTAACATGCCTACGTAAGTTTTATCACTGGATTATTTAAACATTTGGAAATCTGCTTTTAGAATTACGTTTCATAAACTTCGAGAATTTGAAAATCAGTAGATTTAAAAGGGACACTAAGTTCAGATTTTGGGAGACTGACCATGAGGAGGTATCTTTTTAACATACGCAGTCTGCTCCAGACTTTTAATTGAATATCTAACTTAAAGTAACTCCAAATGACAAACTTTAGAAGTTAATCCTACGTGAACAACCCCTTCTGCCAATAGCACTTAACTGCTAACATTTCGTAGAATTACCTGTTTCATGTATTTAGTGTGTTATACTTTTCCTTTCGGATATCTTATTACGGTTGCTCTGAACTGTTGTCTGTGTCATACGTTGAATCCCTGACCTGCTTTAATGGGCAGCACACAACACAGAACAAAAATACGGGTATAATTATCCGTCACTGCAATAACAACTAACGAAATAATGACAGGATTACCAGCTCTCGAAACATCGTAGTTATTAAATTTGCCTCAGGCATTTTGTATGTTGACGACGAAAAAAGTAAGGGGAAACTCTCTTAGGTTATTTGTGCTGCGGAACAGATTGGTTTCACAGTGTGTCGCCTGTCGATGTAACAGCACCGGCCTGACATATTTAGCCACTCATTTAGGTGTACGGTTATACTGAAGCCTTATATTTTCAATTCTCTTGGACAGGCAAAAGAAAAAAGATGTCAGAATATTTCAAACTCAAGTATAGAAGGGGTTTGCAATATTTATCATATTGTTGACAGCGACAACAACGTCACGCGAAGGCGCGATAATATCAGGTTATAAGTACATTTCCTGCCTTGATATTTCATCTACTGTAAAGCAAAGCAAAGCAAAGCAAAGCAAAGCAATCCCATTAGAGGCCTGGACAGGTCCTTAGGGTTCCAGGAGTTTGAGGTTCCCAGATTTATAGACAATCAGCACATGAAGGAAGTTTGTCAGCCCTATGCGCCGGCCGCCTTTACCCCCAGGAAATATTCCTGGTACTCATTTCTGTTAGAGATTGAGTCGACCCCAGGGCCATAGTGCAACCGAAAGGAGTATGTCAATGAAAAATTCCAATGACACCATCGAGCATCGAACCCGCGACCTGACGGATTGTAGAACAGTGCCTCAACCCACTGCACCCCTGCGTGCCACATTTCATCTACTGTAATCCCATTATTTTTCCAAACAGTCCCCTTGTCAGAAAATAATGAGGCATGTATCATACCGTGCGACTTCTCTTCCGTTCCATCTTGACGAAGGCCCGACGTCCAGTGCTACTATCTGTCGTGACACAACTGTTTCATCCTTGCGTTCAGCTTTCAGTTTGTTGCCACCAAGACCGTATTTCGACTGTGGAAAGAGAACGGTGTATCGGCGACGACTGCCCGTCACATAGCCACAATCAGTGCCGGTCATTGTTTTCGAAATTATTGATCATGTAAACTTACTTTTTGACACTCACGCACAGACCCCTATGTATTCATGCCTTCTAAAAGCAAATTTTGACATAAAAAACACGGAATTTGTCAAAATAAGCTGCACGGTCAAGAGTCAAATTATTCCTGTTTCTAAGGGTAAAGCAAGACAGGAAAAAATATGAATACTCGGCACTGTAGCTGGAAAGCTTAGCTTTTCCCAAACCGTCTTTACGGCGGTAATTCGAGGAAAAGATCCCCTTTCTACTTTCATCTCTCGCCGTCACCTTCCGAGTCCTTGCGCTTGCCATGAAAGACTAGATACCGCCTTGTGTTCCGAATCTTACAACGGTCTTTTATCTGTCTGAAACCCAGTGATAATTATAGGTATCACCTACTGCCACATTCACAAACTATCCACTTTTCTCGCACAGTGTACTTATGTGTTTCATATTATTCTCAGGAAACATTTATTATTTCCCTACACGACTTTATCTAGTCTTTATAATGCAGACAGAAAGGGTTCTCTGTGAAGTAAGAATTGAAGTTTTATGTATAACGCAGTCGGTGCCGAGACAAAAATTCAAAGCTACAGTACATATAAAGTATAGGCCTATATACACGCAACAGCACGCATGTTAAGGAAACATTAGGACATTCCTATCTTTTGTTTGCTGGAGTGCTGACTAGTAGTCAGTTTCTATCCGGAAGGTTCTGCGGCCTACCATATCGACACAGATTTTCGTGATTTCCCCCTGTCTTCAAGCACATGGCGAGACGATTCTCAGCTTCCAAGTTACTGCAGTACGTTTGTCCTTCAACCTTCCCAATTTATTTTTATCAAAGTGAATTCCCACCGCACCCTCACGCCACATTTTGCACTTCAGCATAAACTAGTAAACTAGAACTCCGCGGTCCTTACTTCAAAACATTGATTGTCACCAGTATAAAGTCTTCTTCGAACAAAATATTTCGCTGTGTAGGTAATATAGGAATTAATCACACAATATTTGATTTTATGTAACATCTTTTTCAGTCTTCTCCTAGCAGAAGTGCGATTGGGAGAAGGAAGGATTATAGATCACCGCCAAAGAGATCGATCCCTGCTAAGAATGCGACAGATTCGCATATGCAAGATATCGTGACGAATGAGGAGTTCCTATCATCCATTCTGATATCATCCGCACACTGCACTGGCTCACTACACGCCACTCAAAATGCATTACGTTTTCAGTCTGTGTTAGTAGTACACCTGTCTGCTGCTCTTATCAACAACAGTCCGGCTGTATCCCTGTAGTCAACATCACCCCGAACCGCCCCGGACATATCCAGAACCCGCGGAAGGCCACCTCCTTGACTGGGATCTGTACTTGTGTATTTGAGACACTACTCTGAACGTTGCCTGTAGCAGCAGATGGAAATCAGAAAAACCCTAAGTCAGAATAGCTGGTGACCCTTCTAAGGTTCGAACTAGCCACCTGCCTGCAACAGATTTTACCCCTACACCAAACTGCCTCTTGTGTTAAAATTGTTGGTTAGGAAGAAAACGATAAGACAAATGATGTCCAAAGTGTTTACGTTATGAATGGAAGATAAATGTACCATTCAAACTCAACATGTTGCCGCAACCCAGTCGCTCCCAAACTGTGCTGCCTGGATCCCACAGGATTCATGACCAGTAAGCACGCGATCAGTGGATACATTTCTCTGACGGTTACTTTGAAGTTTACCGATTTTTTATTTAAATTATGTTTTGTTAAAAATAATCGCGGAACCTCTTAACTGGCGGTATGTTTTTTCGTATGACCGTTAGAATATCTAATTAAGAAACACCCTGTACCCACAAAGTGAGGCACAGTCAGTTTAAGTAACGCCAAATTATACAACACATTGTTGCGCAGTCTACTGGTATGTATTCGTAGCTATCCGAAATCAATTCTGAGATATAAATTTTTAATCTAGGACACCTACTGTCCGGACACTCTGTATTTACGTGAGTAAGAATGTGAAGATCCGTAGTTATTTTTCGAAGCCAAAAGGGGTCCGCGAACATAAAAGTTTAGAAAACACTTTCCCAGTCAATCGCCTTATTAAAGGAATTCATACCTTTAAAGTCGTTCGCTGAAAGCAAATTGAATTCTCGGTAATTACTTTGAAACACGAATATCATGTAACAAATATGTAAAGACTGTGTTAGTTCCTACACAACAGAAAATACTCAGTCAGCATTCCAAAGAAATATCTGTCAATGTAGCTCACGGAATTGTTATTTGTTCTGAGAACCATGTTGAACACATTAACGTTTTGTGCGAAAGCAAGTGGTGCATAGAGCAAACACTGCGCTTCCTAGGGTTAAGGGCAATACAGGCCAAATTAGACGACACCACCTCAATTGAAATACAAGCAAATGCGAGAGATAGGTTCGCACGTTTGTATCATGCGAGATTCGAGGAACACACAGCGGTGTTGATGGAGAGCCAAGTGTTCTGCTACAACAATCCGTGTCGTCCGGTATACAACCACGGTCGCCTTGCTCTCCGACAAATACATATCGGGCCACTTGACGTGAAGAGTAGCTCACTAATTTTAAAGTAGCGTGAGATCATATATTTCAACCCTGCGAATATAGTGGACTTTCAAACACCGTATTAGAATGGCATGTAAACAGATCTGCGACAGAAGGGACAAACTGTGGGCAGGCTATTAGGAGTCCCACAATTTGTAATTTTTATTCCACAGCAAATATACATTCAGCACAATGTACCGTAAGCGACGTAGACATACTCGGTCCAAAAACACTAATCACCAACAGAAGGCACAAAGAGGGTTTTATCATCAACTGTAACACACTCCTACATGTTTCGACACTGCTGGGTCATCTTCAGGGAGAACTTTTTTGTTATCGTTACACTAAGGTTGCACTTTATAGTTGAGTGAGAATGTGCTGTTAACTGTGTACTGCCTTGCTTTTGGAGGCGTGAACTCACACGCCTCCAGTACACAGTCAACAGCACATTCTCACTCAACTATAAAGTGCAACCTTAATGCAACGATAACAAAAAGTTCTCCCTGAGGATGGCCCAGCAGTGTCGAAACATGTAGGAGTGTGTTACAATTGATGATAAAACTCTCTTTGTGCATTTTGTTGGTGATTAGTATCTTTTGTGTAATATAGTGCACGGACATGGAACACATTAAATACTAAGTCTACTTTCTCAAATCTGTTGAAGCGGAAACTAGTTTACTGCACTGTAAAACAAGGTAACCGTCGTTGAGAGTTCTTGTTATCTCAGTGTGTTATTATTCAAACCCACCCACACCCACACAAACACACACGCACAAACACACACCCATACACATACACACACACACACACTCACACACACACAAATGTGGTATTCAAAAGACGCAGCTTTCAGTAACACATATACAAGAAATATGAGTGGGATGGGGTAAATATGTGGCACGCATGGGAAGAACAAAGATGCCGACAGGGTTTTAGTGGAGAAATATGAAGGAAAGATTGTTGTTGGAAGACCTAGGCATAAATGGGAGAATATATTAAAATAGATCTTCGAGAAACGAGATGGAAGAGCATGGACGGCATTGATCTAGCTCAGGAAAAGTGGCGTGCTCTTGTAAGCATGGCAATAAACATTCGGGTTCCATAAAATGCGTGGAATTCCTTGACAAGCTGAGGAACTGTTAACTTAACAAAAGGACTCTGCACCATGTAGTTAGTTATTTAATTAATATACGAGTGTAAATAATCAGTTCACAAAGAAATTAAAGGCGGATGAATTCAGGGAATATTTGTCATCATTCCACTCAGTACTGTAGCCGAACACTGTGTGGTTTCGAATCCTATTTAGGCCAACCCTCAGCATGAGAAAGAGAAAAAGTTCTACCTTTTTTAACCCTTTAAAGACGAAGCGTATCTCTTTTATATAAGGACTCAGTGCTTACCGCGCTGTACACACTCTCCACTTCGGTTATAAAAACCAATCTCTTAATGTTTTATAAGGCAAAGTTGCTGTTTGTGCTGAGATCCGTACGAAACACATAAACGCAATGTGGGCACCACGTAGAATTTTTTAATGTTAAACCTGGTGGTACGTAAGTTACCGCTAGGCTTTAAAAGTTTAACATGCTGAGAGCGCAGATCGTCGTCTTTGAAGCTGTACCCGCACTGTACATGAGTCAGAACACTCCGATACTTTAGGCACTATTTTTTTTGTCTCTAGTCGTGGCATTTCTAGCATTCGTGCAAGAAACCAGATCTTCTGGAAGTTCCTTCCAGGATCAAAACTTTACGTTGAAACTTTGACATTTACACTTTTGCTCTGTGGACGTTTTTGCTCCCCACAAAAGACTTAAGCAAAATTTAACCAACGAAGTTCACATAATGTCCTCTAAGAATTGGTCAGCCAATGACAGAAGACCCTCTTTCGTTGAACGACAAGTCACATAAGTTGAAGGCACATTTGTGAGGGGCGTCACTCTGAAGCAGGAATGGGGCGTATGGCGGCGGAATAATCAGCCACTCCCTGAAGGTCTCTACAGCGTAGTCAAGGAAAGTGAACGGACGGTGGAGACTTGGAGAAGAAAGTAATCAGACGGGAGCCTAGTCGGATAAAAATTCAGCAACGAAGGAGCCATTCGAAGAACAGGCAGTCTGAGCGACAGTGGGCGATCATTATATACTGCAATCAGTCATAAGCAGTGGGCAGTACACACGACTGTCTGTCACATGTGCTTTTTTGTGTGAATATAAATTTGCCAGTGTGTATATAAAGCATATAATAAATTTACGCACTAATTCATGAGTGCTGTTAAGCGTACTGTCCTTACTTCAACGTCCCCAACACTGATTTACGTAATCCCTTTAACACCCTGACGACGTTCCCGTGCCCTCCAGAACCAGAGATATCCGTACACCTGAATTATGTTAATATTAAAATGAAATCCGGAGACGTAAGCTACGGGAGTGTGGATCGGGGTTTATCTGACCCAGGATAACGACCAGTTGCAGGTTTTGTAAAGCAATAAAAGGAACCCTTGCGTTCTTCAGGGGGTGGGGAATTTCTTGATTACGTTGGCTTCTCTAAAATGACTCTGACGGTGAAGTTACTTCTGAAAGCATGAAGATCAAGCAGTCTCTCAATTTCGTTCTATTATGAATGACACAGCCCCCTGACAGAGTGGACATACACGTGTATGTGTGTGTATATGTATGTGTATATGCAACACATACCCGCTACAAAACAGCATTCTCCAGTGCCAGCTAATGACACCACCGAGTGTAGCCGCTATGTGGGATCAGTTACTTCTTTCTGCAGCCATAACGAAACCACATAATCTTAAACACGACGTAACGCAGGTACAAAAAGGGAGAGCATATCTTGGTAAGAAAATTTCAAAAAGCGAAATTATAGTTCGTATTTATACCTTTAGGTTAACTGTATCAAAATTAATCTTAAACCAATACGCGTAGGACGACAGGACGTGGAGTGATTTCATCTGGCTGAAGATATCAACCAATGGTTAACTCTTCTGTAGACGGTAATGAAATTTCGGTTTTCAAAAAACGCGGGACCTTTCTTGGCTAGCTTAAGAACTATTAGGTTTTTAAGAGGGACTCTGTGTTACGGAATTATTGAGGCTAAGCCAAATGATGACAGAAACACCATATCAGATTTTGACTGTGGGATCTGAATTCTTAAACAAATAAATAAATTTTCCACTTTACGCTCCGAGAGATGCAATTCAAATTCACACACGCGTACCTCACGTCTCTTGTCCGCATCGCACGGTGTTGTCTTTCTCACCTAACTGTATGACTAACAGGTAACTAAAGAATTTTATTACTGCCATAAACACAATTAAAACACTACTGCAAGAGTTGAGCAATTTGAATTTCCATTACCCCGCGCTCTTTGACCCTGTAAAGTGTATACAATTCCGTTTTAAACAAACCGCTTACTGAACCAGAAGGTTTTAATGTTTTCCTTGTAGGACGTGTCCCTGCAAATACACACAGCAAAACTAACATTGCGGTTGGTTGGTTTCCTTTACGTTTCATTGATTTATACTGGTACGTTGGTCTAGTCTAAATGTCGATTTGCTAAACTATGTGGATTTAGATGGTGTACGCACTAAAAAAGAGATGTACTCTTTCACTTTGAGTGTATTCAAGCCTCATTCCTGTTGAAAAACAGAAAGGCTAAAGAGGAGAAAAGAATGCAAGCTGCCGCACTGTCCACTGTATTCTTTCAAATGCAATAATAATCGGGGTGTGAAATCGAACACAAAGACACACAGACAGCGTGTCTAATGACAAATGACGTACGTGTTCGCTGAAAGAGTTCTCGTCAGAGTCAGGCCCTACAGAATAGTTCAAAACTTGTCACACTCTTCAAAGAGCAATTTAATTCTTGTGAATTGAATTTCGAAGCCTCTTGAACATTAAATCCGGATCACTAAATGGGCTGGAACGTGACGTAGTCTGGTTATTTCTTTTAAAACATATGCACAGCGTTATAACTTTTCGTGGGTTCAATTGGTAAATGCCGATATTTTCAATGAATTTTTTTGTCACTGAATATTTTGCATTGAGTCTGTGACCACATAAGATGTGGTATAAGAAAACAACAGATCTAATTTACCTGCTCTCACTTTTTATCATCTTAAATTTATGCACTGCTTTTACAGAACGACAGTGTATAAGAATTCCCGTTAACACAACAGATTTATTTTAATAGGTGCGTCCCAGTGTTTAAACATGATCCTGAATAAGTGTCAGAAGACTTCAGACGGTAAACATCAACTTTGCAGGCACTTACAAAACGCCGAACACAAAACGGAGTGTTGTCTCAGCAAATATTCAGCCAATCTACAGCGAGAAATTTCTGTATAGATTTGTTTGAAATAATAATAAAACAAAATTATGCAAAAGATTATAACACTTTCGACCACTTTTATTAAAGAATCTACGCATATCTACAAATCATAACCTACTTTCGTGACCAAATACAGTATCTTAAAGGTCCGGTTATAGGCTTACATCCACGAGAACAAAAATACTTTATTAGTACAGATTTTAAGGATGGTTTCAAGGAGACGAAGCAGAAGTCATTTAAAATACTTCAATCACTGTTATCCATATGATGAATGCTGTTACAAAGACAGCAGCTATTTCAAATAGTATAGGCCTACGAGTCCTAAACACAGTTTACATTGGCGTGAAGATGTCCCTCAAAAGAGCCGAAACATGCAGCTAAATATTTATTTATTTATTTATTTATTTATTCGAAGATTTATCCTTGAATAACTTACCTGACCTTGACATTCTGAGTGAACTTCTAGACCGAAAATTCCTTTACAAGTGTACGGAAATTATCGCACTTAAGTTTGTATTCAAGCCAGTTACGTGATGAAATGCCTGCCGTTTAATTTATGCACAACACAAACACGCAGTTAAGACACAGGGGCCGAACACTTCTCTGTCGTTCTGGCGCACGCACACCCATCTAGTCTTCACATTAAGTAATGAAAAATCGAGTTCAAACAAAGGCATTTCGCCATACTGCCTCCAGCCAAAACGTGTGTGGAATTAATACCTAACGGAGCGACATCTTTTTATCCCTGTGTTCCTACCCAACAACCTTCTGGCCACAAAAGTTGTCTTACATCTTATTATTATAAGCTATTAATATTTTCGGTCATATTATGTGGCGCCAGCTCTGGTCGTCATCTGGACTACTTGCATCATCTAGACGTTCCCGACCAATATTACTCGATCTAGGGCGGGTTCAATCTTGAAATACAGGATGGCAGCTTCAGTACTGATCGACCACGTACGTCGGCGTTGCCCCGTACTGTGTTCTCCCTTGCACGTACAGGCCATGTGACGAGCCGAAACTCTTTCGAGAAACCTTTTAAAATCTCAAGGAAATCGTAATTTTAAATGGCCCAAGCTTTAAATCCTAGTGGTATTTTGTACGTACCACCAGGTTTAACATTCATTAAATTCTACATTCTGCCCACAGAGTGCTCTTGTGTTTTGTATGGATCTCAGAACAAACAGCCGTTAGTTCCCTACACGGCGTTAGCTGACTGTTTTTTAGAGCCAAGAAGGAATGCGTTTACTGTGCGGTAGGAACCGAATCTCTAAATATAATTCAAATTGCTCTTAGTCTTGACAGGGTTAAAATATGAGTGTGAAGAGTGGAAATAATTTAAACGACAAAAGCTGAAGGGCATTTTCCGTATACAGTATAAATTTACAGGAATTACTGGCAACCTTTCTACACCTTATAACCACTCAGAAGTCATAAAGCTTTCGATACGGAATTGGCGACATCATCAGTGACTACGTACGTTAACCTCGGCAGCATAAATTCAACAATGACCTACTTTTATTACCAGTATTTTCCAAACACTTGTTAAATAGGACAACATATATTTTTATTTCCAATGGTGAAAATGTCCCTCGTGTTCCAGAGCTTCGTCGATGTCGTCGAGGCTTCATGAACACATGCAGACACATCACAACCGGTAGGACTCCATTGGACGAGTGATCGGCCCGACGCAGAGACCTCTACCTGACAACACACAACAATCTCAAGCGACAGACATCCGTGCCCCCGGAGAGATTCATATCCGCACTCCGAGGAAGAGAGCAGCCGCAGACCGCGCGACCACTGGAATCAGCAGGGTAAAGTGTATAGTCACTAAAACGAGCGAATTACGTGTCGAAACGCGAACGATTGGCGGATGAATTGTGAAGTGTAGGAAGGAATCCAGTAATTCCTGCACACTTGTATTATTCAGAGCCGCGGGTTACGCAGGGAATAAAAATCTCCCATGTAGTTTAGAGCGGCACAGAAATACAATAAGGCCGAAATATTTCTCAATGCCATTCCAAAATGAAGTGAGTTTCTGCTAAGCGAGCTATGGTGGTGCAAACATTTTAATCTCAGGTTTTGAGGTTTCCGCAAGAGTGAACCTGAGGACTATGCTATTCTAGGATAGGACGCTGCGTCTCTGGGTAAACAGAGTCCTTGAACATTTCGACCTTTGAAAGGGGGAAGAGTACGTTGCCTCGAAATGTCGATGTTTGATGCAGCGTCGTATCCCAGCGTAGCAGAATCGTCAATGCTATAACTGTGGCAGAGGAAACTTCTTTATGTTACCTTAAAGATGCAGTTATGATGGACATTGCATCGGTGTGGCAACTTGCTATTACAAAGAGGCAGATGAAGTTCGCTTAGTCTGTTTAGTGACTGACTAGGGGCTGTAAAACACGGTTTCAATTCCCTGCAGATGCCGAGGTTATTCTCTTCTCCATCCGATCTCCTAGCCTACAGCTTCCGAAGAGTGAGGTCCAGGGCCGAATTTAAGAATGTGCGGATGTACAGTTTAAGTCATTCACACTCCTCTTAATAATATGCCACAGGAATAAGGCCTATGTTTAAATGAGAATAAATACACTTTTGGTGTTCAGAATTTTGGAATAATCTGTACACCTTTGCATAATGTAGATTTCATATGCAATTTAAACAACAGGCTGTGCAGCCCATTGAGCATAGTGGCCAGGCCATGGGCTGCACGACCGAAAAATTGTGGTTCGATTTCCGGGAGTGACAAAAGATTCCTCTCTATCGGTGCGTAAAGCTAGCCAATCACCTGTGCCTGCTGCTGATGTTAAGAACACGTGCAGCCGCAAATCCACTAGCCCCTGTGCCTTTCAGGGGTACACGGAGACATATTTACCTCTACGCAATTTTAATCGGTCCTCAAGTAATGTACAGATACATCACTATCATTTTTTTAAGATGTACACCGTAGGCATAATGACCTCTGGACGAGTGTTTACGACACTATTTACCATGCCCAGAACAATTTTTCTAAGCCAAATCTATAACACGGATATGTAAAAAATCATAGTGTGAACTGATTTGTGTGCTGTTCACGGAAGGGACTTCACACATCGGGCCCTTCACAGTGTTGCCACAAACGCAAATATAGTGGCTTCGAGGCCCACCAACGATGGCTTCTGAAGTGACAAACGAAAGAATCGGTTACATGAAGGAAATGATATTTACGCCTTCATGCATTTATTTTTCTTAACCTGAACCATAATCGCAAAAAATCTTCATTTCTTGCTGTCTTGATCTGAAACTTTCTCAGATGTACTACGTCTAGAAACGATAATCTTTTCGAATTCCGGTATTAATATACATGCCTAAACTACGATATATTTCAAAATTGTCGTTTCACTAAAATTCTCCGTCAGCTGTACACTGCATGTGTCAGTGAAAAGTATTCTGAAAAAATAATGTTTCATACTAGAACGACGCCGCAGACCTTTGGCGCACGTAGAACCAATCTTAAGGAAGGCCATAAACTAGCGGCACACAAATTAAATTTAAGAATAATGACTTACATCACCCAGGAAGAGCGGAGAACTGGCAGCGCGACAGTACAGCATCACACTTACCTGCAACAAATTTTAAAGCAATATTAAGGCTTTAACTCCTAGCGGTTATTATATGCACAGCTATGTTTAAAATCAAGATATCTGCACTTTGTTCACAGAGTTTGAAGGTGTCATACCATTCTTTACATAAACCGATATTGTGTCTCTATACTGCATTCATCGATTGGTACTTCTAATGGCAGCACACTGCCTTTTCTGCGAGAAATGGACCAAATCGGTATGTGTAATGCAGAATAATTTTATTTTTGAAAGTGCTGAGTTACAATTAACCATAGTTTCACTTACTGTAAACCATGTAGGTCGTTCTCTGTAATAAATCTGTCAGTAGCCCAAAAAAGAACAAACAGGCATTCCAGCCGTTTTGGTTATAATTGTAACTGTAAGCTGCGCGGGTGTGCGGCCGCGCACTAACTGAAACACCCCCGCGCACACTGAATTGTTACCACGCAGCTGGAAATTTCTTATTATGCATATTACAAAAACTTCTAAAGTGTCGCGCATTCGTCAGGTCGTGCAAAAGTTTCTGCTCAGAATAACACCAGGTCCGCGCAGATGTAACAACATTAGACGGAAGGTTGCTGTGAACAGACTCAAGTACAGTAGAACCCGCTTATAACGACATCGATTTATGCGACACCTCATCTATACCGTCAAATATTCTGTGGTACCAATTAATTACACACTTTTAACGATAACCTTATACTTTTCAGCTAGAACAACACTCGTTTATAACGAGACAAAATATTCAGTCCCTTTCATGCCGTTATAACTGCGTTTGACCCTAAACAATTCTATTTAGGCACAATTTTTTTAAAAAGAACCGCAATAGATATACTTTACGAACACAACAGCATTATTGAAACGAGACATATACAAGTAATGCAAACATAACGCCCGCGCGCACACATACACAGAAACACAACAGGATAATTCCGTCAATAAATATACAACGACAATGCTAGATTTGAGTTTCATACAGCGGTATTGTTAAAATATTCAGGCCTTCTGGTGTGCTACACTGTGTAGATTGGAAAACAGCTGCCAGAGTTTCGAAGGGTCATACTGTCTTCATCTTCAGGGTCAGGCCGTCCAACAAGCAGTCAAGGAGTCCAGTTCTTTTGGCACTGCTTGAAACTTGAAGGCGAAGGCAATAGAACCCTTCACAACACCGTTACCTTCCACCAGTGTACGTGACGTAATGTCACACAGGGCAAATGATGTTACATAAAGTACGTCGTCCATCCGTTGTCGGTTGTCAGTAGTTTAGCTAACTGAGAAGATGGCACTTTCAAACTAAACATACGCCAAATTTCTCTTTGAATACACACTACTAACGTGCCGCGTTACCTTGCTCCCCGCTTGTTCCGTCTCCGCTTGCATCATCCTTCAAGCAGTTTGAAATGAAGATCAGAAAGCAATAGGCCAAACCGCATGAGGCTTAAAACCCACGTTTTTAGAGAGGAGTCTTTAAGGTTCCAAAGTGTCTAAACCTTACAGGTTAGAGGGACACTAGAATTATTAGGAAACGTATTCATACCGTTATCAACCAGAATACTTTAAATATCACATTACATACCTTTTACTCAAAGAACTTCCTAAATTACTATTAATCAAATAACGCTGACGAGATGAAAGGTTCGCGTATTATGCGTAGGGCAGATGCCCAGGGCCGAGGTACATTGTTTCAGTCGGAATATCGGAAGGGGTGAGAGAAAATCTGAGCAAATGCGGGAGGGTAACGTTCAAAATTCTTAAAACGACAGACTGTGAGCATATGGATGAAATTCGCGTGCTTAAGATAGGGTGTATTAGCCGGTTTCGGAGGGTACAGCAACAAATATTCGAGTTTAAACAAATTAAGAATTATCGGCAGGGTGTAACACTGCTGACACTGTAGCCCTGTTACTATCCAGAGGTTTTAAATTTGTTAGTACCTTCCACAATACACACCGCCTTTTGACACACATTGTAAGATTTCTCCCTACCTCAGTAACAGATCCACAATCGGTCATCATCGAAATATCGCAAGCGCCAACATTTACAGTCGCAATCCTTTTAAACCTTGATATCTAGACGTTTAAAATCGCTTATGTTCAATACGTATAAACTGCTTGTTCAGTTTCATCCCGTAACTCACAGAGAACACAATTCATCTCCAATATGAAAACCAATAACGGCTAGGTATTAAAATGCACTCACTTACTCATGTGAAGTATCTGTGAATTTTATCCAATTTTAATCAAAATAGGAATGATTGACAGATTTTATTAAAGATCCCCAGTATGTAATCCCGTTCAGTGGAGCCGCGTTGTTCCACAAGGAAGGGCGGACAAACAGGCACAGCAAAGCTGTTCCTGTCTGTTCGCAATTGCTTTACAAATGCGCTCAATAGGACAAACAATTCCTTGATCAGCTAAGCGACTATCAACTTCTGCTTAAACGGTAGAGTTCTCCATTAGGTGGGTGATTTAGTAAGTTAGTATGACACATATTAGAACCATGGAAGATCTACGAATACGCTAAGAATTCGCTCTACATGTAGTAAGCACCTGTGTGTATGCAGAAATGAGGGGTATAAAATCCGAGCTACCCTATATATTCAACCTGTTACAACAATATCTTTACACCGAAGCACCCTGTTTTGAAAATATGACAACTGCGGAATAATCCAAAGTTTCCTAGTCAGCTCCTGCAGTTCGACGTGTCCGTAGATACACACACACAGCTGTTGTATGTAGGCCTATGTATCATTATCCGGTTGGTAAATATGTCTAAATGTTTTTCTCCTTATGTCGCCATGCTTTGCCGCACTACTTAAGGTAATCTTGAAGGCGAAGCCTAAATTTACAAATATTCATATCAAAACAGAGCTGCTACGGGAACGACACACAAAATCGAGGATATGCATTTGTATAAGAGGTAACTAATTCCATGCAATTCTGCAAACATTATTTAAATTTCGGTAAGTCAGACACGACGAACGGTACAACAGAAACTGTAATATAAAAACAGGTAAAAGATTTTTGTATATTAAATATAGCCTATTTTGAAAATATTTACAAACTTTATGATATTACACTCCTAATTATGCATTATCCACTTGTACTCTTACAATATGAAGCTACTGTCTGTGTGTTCCGTACGTAGATCTACGGGCAAGCAGTACTCCGAAGGATTCGATCCTCTTTCAAAATTAATAAATAGCACTCTCAATGAACGTGTCATTAACTGAACAATGCTCTAACGCAGAATGAGAGGATTAACGTGAATGAATCTGTGTTAAGTGCGAGAAGTCCTATATATATATATACATACTTTTTACGGGGCAACCGCAGCAATGGACTAGTATAGACTCAGTTAGGACAAACACAGTAGGCAACGTACGTATAACGTAACATTGTGGCGCGTTGAGTAGCCATTGTTGCAGTAGAAACAGAACAATGCATTGTATGTGTGTTGTTGAATTGCACCTCACTGTCAACTAGACAAAAATATTGAGAAATGCACAACAATGCTTTTATGGTAAATTTGTCACCGGCAAGAATAAAACGTGCGTAGGTCTTCATGTAAGGCGCCCGATGCTGCACTGAAACAAAAGAATGTTCGTTTGCTGATGGCCTTTCTGTAGACATACAATTTGGCTAAACAGATTGTACTGACAGATGAGTCGTTGCGCAGTTTCTCAGTTTTTGTGTTGCCGTAAAACACTTTACGAGACCAGACGGATTTGGTCAACTATGAGGCAATACGTATTAAATATTATAAGTGTGTCTGTATTCTGCCCTGGCTATCCCGCATGTAAACTGCATTTTTTCTGCGCTGCATTTTTTGTCACCTGTGGCCTCTCTGGATCTACCATATTTTTCCACATTATCTCATAACCGGCACGATTTTAGGAAAAAAGTTATTAAACATAAAACATGTGTTTTGCTTGTATCTATAACCTTTCTCTAAAACATTTCTCATTCTAAGAGGGATTTCAGCGAGATATCTATCATAAATACACACATGTCTTCACGTAAAGTACTCGTTAATCTTGTCAGATTTTAATTAAACTTGAATTTACGAAAAAGACCCTAATATCAAATTTCATGAAAATTCGTCCCAGTTGTTCGCAAGCAGGCGGTAGGAAGGACGGACGGACAGACAGACATGACGAAGTTAATAATCGCTTTTCGTAATTTTGTGAACGCGCCTAAAAACAGGACGAATAATACTAGCACTACCAGTAAACCAATACTTCTAAAAGGGAAACAGTATATTAATAACATGCATTAAGTGCCGTATCTGAAACATTCACAGTGGTGAACACGAAAATACGCTCCTTCTGGAATGTGGCGTCAGGTAGTCCTGTTAGATGCAGAAAGAGCAGTTAACTTCACGCTGGTATTAGAACTTTTTTTTTTTGGAAATCACGTTACGAGATGGCTAAATTTCTTGATGCTTAATTCCGGAGACTTGTGGGGTGAAAAAAATTAGTGCGTTCAGAAGAAACAGACAAAATTTTTGTGCCGTCTATTATGTTACAGCACACTCAAAGCTTTGGAATAGATACAAGGAGTCTGAATCAGAGTAATCTTTTCCCTCTCCGTGCTCAGGCTATACATCATAAAGTAGCGTAGCAGAGAAGCCACGTAAAACTTCACTCACTATTAACCTCGACAATGGAAGGAACTGAATGGTTAAATTCGCGCTCCGTCCAATTTAATCTAGGTAAAAGAGACTGCGGTATTCACTGAACGTAATGGTGTGTGATATCAGGGCAGGTCTGCAGCTGGCATCAAAGAGATAAGACCATTCCTACGTCGGCATTTACATTCTTAAACTCCAGTCTCTATTGCAATAATTCACTCTGCGATTTTTTAATATTGCGTATTAATCGACACATCCACCTTCCCCGAAGCAAGGAACTTTCAGAAATATATAAAGCTAAACTGACCTGCAACAGAGCAAAGGGTAAGTATAATACTCACACGTACATCTAGCACGCTTTCGCATATGAAATTTCTTCGTCTGACATTTGAGTTTCCCTTCTCACAGGGGTGTTCATGAAGATTCTAGTGTTTCCTTACATGACACCTTGTCGACTGGTAAGTAATCACAAACCATTCGGAGGAGCTTTCACTAGGTGGACCCTGAATATGGAGGCACCAAGCTCCTCCAAAAGTCGGTAACATCTGCTCCATCGGCATTGCATCATATCCCTCAAGACAAGGATCTGTACATTTATTATACTTAGAGATCAGGAAATGAAAGTTTTAAATGACTGTCGCAGAACGCCAGCATTTTACGGACTCCAGATATGATGTTTCCTACAATTAGACTCTGAAAAATGAAGACCGTGTTTATCTTATGTAGAAGTCCCAGAGTGAGTATGGGTTGCGGTACAGGGACTTACTGTCAGCCCGAGCTGAAGCCAAATTTGTAAAAAACGGTAAAGTTAAGACATTTGGTTACTGCATGATTTTAGCAAGCACGTTATTGCCTCTATTGCGCCAATAAAGAAATGGAAGCGATCTCGCGAAACACAAAAGTGCATAAACAGAAGGAAGACAACAGTTCTGATGATGGACACACATATTTTGAGTCTGTATTCTCGGTTCTGGCGCCCTGCACTAGGGTTCAAAAGTTACGGAGGAGCTATTTAGGCCCTGTTGTCTCTTTTAGGTTTAATTATTACTGGAAACATTTTTAAAGAATTTACCTTTAGAGTGACAAGATTTAGCTTTAGTTTTGTAGAACAAACGTCAGAATGAGCGCAGTAAGAATTTATTATCTCAGTTTTCTTATGGAGCATATCAATTAGGCCTAAAAACAACCTTGCAAGTGCGAGGTTCCGCTGTTACTTTTCAGTATACTGTATTAGCGTCTAAATTTTAAATTTTGCGTTAAAGTGCCTTATCTTTTCTTAACTTATCATTAAATATCTTAGATAATTTTACTGAAATTTTCTGGCACTGGTCTGTTCCAGATATGCTGCTAACATGCCGAGCTAGCTAGCGATACACTCGAGGCTGTATAAAGGGGCAGTTCTTAATGGCTATACCGTCTGTGTGTGTGTGTGTGTGTGTGTGTGTGTGTGTGTGTGTGTGTGTGTGT
>BLKM01001294.1:1803163-1935805 GCA_013340265.1 Coptotermes formosanus | reverse complement strand
ACACACATACACATACACACACATACACACATACACATACACACATACACACACATATACACACACATACATACATACACACACATACACACACATGCACATACATACACACATACACATACATACACACACATACACATACACACACATACACACACATACACATACACACACACATACACACACACATACACACATACACACACACATACACATACACATACACACACATACACACACACATACACATACGCATACACACACACACACACTTCAAATAAACACATTTAACAATAAACTGATATTTATGTAATTCTGTTATATTTTACCATTATAAGAGAAGCATAGTGAAACCTTATTCAAATACGCATTAATACCAATATACAAGCTAAGGTTGAACACTTTTTCTCTTTTTTATTAATTATACTTCTATATGCAGATATAGAGACGGGAGCTGTTACTTTGAGAAGCGGGTTTATTCTCATGGTTTTCCTCTAAAAACGTGCAGCAGAATAACATATATTTAGACACAGTCTTAGTATGGACAGAAGTGGAAGTACGTTCCACATGTACGAGTAAATCAATAAGCTAACAGTGTCTTAAATTGTTAAAAGGCCCATGAATGCTGCACAGGGCAAAAAATGACGTAGGTGACATCTAAATGTGAGGTGCAAATCAGGCTCTTTCAAACCCTGTGTGACGTGCCCATATCTGAACAGGGAACAAATAAAAAGAACGTGCACAGGGACGCGGTTCTCTGTTGTACAACAAATTAAATACATTGGTGTCAGTGCATATTACTGGACAGATCACAAAGAAACAGATGTTCCGCCTGTGAGAAAATTCGTTTTTTTCGTAGTCCTTACTTTTTCTGCCTACTCCTGTGAGAAAATTACACTTTTAAATATTTAACCAACGCTATATTAATGCCGAGTCTATATATTTAAACCAATCAATAATAAGTGGCCACAAATGGTGATCACATATACACGTGTAAGTACATACACGCTTATATATGCAATCCGTTTAATACTCAAGTTTCATTATGCCTCCACATATTTTGCTTACTTTAAGGAATATACAGGCCTTGTTATATTCTGCAGAAGTAACTGAGTTCAACAGAGAGAGGCACAATTAACTTAGATCTAAATGATGGTAAATTAGTATCACAAAGATGTCCGCGGAAGAAAGGAACAGGCTCCGTTCGAATTACACAGAGAAATCGCAAGGCATGTGCCTATATACATATGATCAACAAGATGGTGTGCACGAAATTTGGTACCAATTAAGCACTTCCACATTTGTACAGAGTCAGAGAGTATAGTAAAATATTAACAGTGTCTGTCCTCAAAATCGCGCACGTGAAACTTTCCTGAGAAAAGTAAAGAAGAACTTTCTAGATTTCATAAAATTTGGCGAGGCATCAAGCTCGAATAGATTCACAGATTATTCAAGTACGATATCGTACTAGGGGACATCAAATGGCACCGGAAAAGTTAAGTCGAAAATCTCAGTACATTATACAGGCCATTCATAAGTATATTGAAAAGGAGTGGCCAAAAAATTGGTCTTAGTGGCACACCAGATACAGATCGCTGCATCAGGCAAAGCAAGAGCCACAGAATTAAGTACAGGCCAGGTCAGTTTTCTCACCCACATATCGCAAGAGTTCAATGTCGGACCTACGCAACAGCGCATTTTAAACTTTTTCCTGTCTAAAGGAACAATCAATTTTACTTTAGTTGTCTTATTCTCAAAATCAACGTTCGTATATTCTTTATGGGCGGAAAGAGTTTAATTTGAAAAGTGAATCTTATCCAGCATTCAAGATTCGATAATTCCCTCCGCTAAATCTGCCTTAGCAGCTTATGATAAATTCCAGCGCACACACAAGATTGTATATCGCGTATTTACCCACAGAGAGGGCCTGCCAGCTGACACACGCCCTAAGCACATGGCTGTAAAGATCTCACGTTTCTCAAGACAGCGCAGTGTGTTGTGTTTCAGGGAGTTACTCGTCCTTCTGTTGCTTATTATACTTAGGGTCAGACAGCAGTGTCCAGCCCTCTGCAAATGTCCTAGTTCTCACGTGGCCAGCTGCGCTTCTATGGCATTCAAGGAATTTCCAGCTGACAGGTTTGTGTGATGGCATCTAGTAGGTGTTTTACTCTGTTGGAGGTATGTGCTTTCCAGTCTGTACTGGCATTCGAAATTCGAGAAGAAGCCAGAGAAGGAAAGGACAGATTTGGAGTACAGGGAGGTACATATCGTAAGAAGGTTTAAATTGTAGATTGTTGTTAGTGGTTTAAGCAAAACATTTGTAAATTAATACAAGTGTGTTCTGGTAAAAAAGAAACTCTACATGTGATATGTTTACGAAATAAACAAAAGCAAAAATAATAACGTTTACGAAAACGTGTGGTAGTCAAAAAGGGCCCAGTAAGTCTATTTTGCGCGAGTTCAGAATTTTCATTAGGTCATTGGTTTCAAGTGAATTTGTTGTAAATAGGCCCACAAGTCCAGCAAAGAAGATATTGCTTAGAATCGCAAGTGGCTTTGTACACAGGTTGTCGCGATTGCCAATGCTTTAAAACATATTTTTTCCGTTAAACCAGTAAGAGCTACAAACTCACATGACAATTTTCAGTATAGACGACACAAATGCCAAGTTTAATGGAAATTCTTTGGTAATTTCGAAGACGTCAAATGCAGCGGAAAGACAGATCTCGCTGTACGTTCTAAATAGTAGCTCATAGAACAAGTGAAATGCGTGACGAACAGAATAAAAGCAAGAACTCTACGCTGCACCCAGATGTTAGTTCGTCCCTCAAATCAAAAATTATTCCACACAATGGTCATACACAAACACCGTCAATTATCCCTTTTCAATATTCGCAATACGAAATTTCGCCCCTACGATCTGTATAACAAGCGACCATTACTTTTTCATGTATGTCTGTCCGTCTGTCCACTCTCTGTGCATGTAGCCGCATGGAACAACTCATCTCGCAATGGAAGTATTTTACTGGAAAATTATGTTGCATGGTTTTACTAAAATCTGTCGATAAAATGCCAGTTCGTTAAGATTCGACAAAAGTAACAGGAATTTAAACATTAAATCCTATGATAATTTATTATTATATCATATAGACGCCGTGGTCACTTTTTATGGTGACCTCTCCACTTGCTGTAAAGAGGACGGAGGGTTCCGTTGAAAACCGCCACTGACGTTAAGTGATACAACTATTGCAAACTGGGAAGTCAGTTTAGAAGTACAATAATCTACAATCGTTAATTGGTGTGGGTATACTTAATTTAAGCTGGAACTGTAGCACACGCGAAATTGATAACTTACAAGAATTCGCTGTTTTTTTTTCTTTTTGTGTGTGCAGTAGGTGTACAGAAATCCAAATCACGAAACTCGCTTATAACTGGACTACCAGAATAAGCTTCACGAGCAGATACCGTACCATTCCTAAAATCAAGGTTTGGTAAACTTACACTAAGCACCGTTATAATTACGGGGAAATTTAGAGTGGTTAAGCACTCAATACGTGGAGTGACGAAAACGCAACCACTAACAGTGTAAATAGCCTATAGTATCCGCTGGTTTCACTACCTTCTGCATGGTGTCTTAATGTGTCAATAACTAAGTCACGGATTACAGTAAGTTAAAATTTTCTCAAGCCAACATTAGGTTACTTTTATAATTTCGATGAAAGTGTCATGACGTGATTGGAAACCAAGAGTAATTTTCTAATATCATAAAATTTCCGCTTCAACAGCCAATTAAATTAACATGAATGAATGTGTCTCTTAGGCAGGACAACAGGCTGGTGACGAGTGCCAGTATTAACGACCGTCGAATTGCAAATGTTTGCAGAATTCAACAGATAATGTGTCTAATGAGCAAGAAGTGTGTGTGAATGGCTTCTAACCGTAAACGTGAACAGTATCTTATACTTTCCACAACAATGCCACTAAATTCCTCTTGGGATGAGAGAAGTTTCAGACAAACGGTGTAGCAAAACCAACACATGCATTTCATACCAACCACAGTGCAATGCCTCACAGTGAGGCACAGCAGGATACGTGTCAAGACAAATTTGCTTAAGAACAACGTTGACTCGAAAATCTGGAGGAAATTTTTGGACATTCTGTACTACACTTTTTTTAAAAACCGCGCTCCTCATGAGATATTTTCAAAAATGACAGGCGAGAGAGGCCAGGGATATCAATATATACGTGTGGATTTTTGGTGGGACGTAATAGTACAGTCACGTAATATTCATGTTGTTGCTTCACGTTCCAATGCAATTTCCTATTTTTACTTCGTGCTGTTGACATGATGCAATAATAATATTTAATATTTATTAATTACGCCTACGTCTATCAGCATTAAACTTGGTATGTGGAGAGATTATGAATATGTGCCTAACAGCGTAGGAAAAATCGTTTATAAGTTAGTAATTACGAAATATCTAGACGGGGTGAATATTAATTTTTATGTAAGCACGAAACATTTAAAACAGACACAATGAGTGCACACACCTAAATAATAAGTTCTTAAAAGAAATAGAAAAAGAAACGTTAATGGTGTAGCAACATTCCACAATTACGTAGATTTTGAACAAAAACAGAAATCGTGATAGCTTTGGACGAAGTCATATGGTCACGTGTAAAGAGCCCAGGAAGAGTCAGTGTCACCTTATACGTATATTTCCTACCTTATTTTGTAATTCGTATTGTTTGTAATAGTTCCGTCGCCTGCATGTTCTGTTTGAAGCAATAACATTGTTCGTTTCTAAGTATTTCGATATTTTCTTCCGTTGTTCCACAAGGTAACTCCACAATTTGATATTGAGATTACACAAAAAAGGATTCGGAGAAAAGGAACATATTTGTAAGTAAGGAGGAGACAGATCTGAAAGGAGCCTGACGTTGTTTCCTTTAATGTACTCTACACAGAGTCTAAGGAGTACAACAAAATACATTAACCTTTTAAAGCCTAGCAGTAACTTTACATACGACCAGGTTTAACATTAAAAAATTCTACGTGGTGCCCACATTGCGTTTATGTGTTTTGTACGGATCTCAGAACAAACAGCAACTTTTGCCTCATAAAACATTAAGAGACTGGTTTTTATAACCGAAGTGGAGAGTGTTTACAGCGCGGTACGCACTGAGTTCTTATATAAAACAGACACGCTTCGTCTTTAAAGGGTTAATCAGGACAGCTGGCATCCAACATCGATCTGCAGTGTAACCCCTCCAATAACCTGCCATTTTGACAGATATTTTTTGTCACTAATTTAAGTCTCACCAGCGAAGTGTTGGAATGGTCCGCGGCCGCACTGCCCAAGCACGTGTTTGTTGTTGTTGTTGTTGTTGTTGTTGTTGTTGTTGACGCTGTTGTTGTTGCTGCTGCTGTCACCCAAACAAGCTACAACTTTCCCAAACACTTCTATGCAAAAGTAAAAGTTGAACGTTTTTTCATAGTCATGGTACGTTGAGTCACGCTTGAAAGAAGGATCATAAATTAAAACAGGAGGGAGAAAGGTCAGTAAAGTTTTAAATGATACACAGCCGTGTACTGGACAGATAGATATGGTGCTTAAACCAACAAATGCTCACAAGTTTATGAAAATAGGTTATAAACGTAGTAATACATGCTACTCGTACATGTTCGGCCACCCCTTATCAGGTAGGTGCCTTAGGAAGAACAAATACTTTGACCTGTTACAAAAGTTTGTGAACCAATGCACATGTAAAATATTAAATATTAAAAGTACATGGTATAAAGTACTTATTAATAATTATTTATATATTTACACAGACTTGTGTGCATTTTTTGGTTTTAATCACCATATCTCAGTACAGTATCTGGACTTGAGTACATAGCATAAAATAACGGAACTTTACATTTTTATCCCTCTCGATCTGTCATGCATGTGAACTACGAGGCACCTTATCCTATTTTATCAACAGATGTCAATACAAAATAAAATTTGTCTCCATATTTTCCCGATGTGTAATTTCATGCTCTGTACCACTATGTTGCAAAACCTAATCGTCTTTTGCTATTCAAAACGCAATATGTGTTTAAACAACTGTCGCCAGAAGTCTTGACATCTAAGTAAGTACAGTAAGCAAGGACTGGAAGACCGTCATTGGACTCTCAACAAAGACTGTAACCTTCTCTTCCCCTCTTCAGACAGATCAGCTCTTGAGCTATATACACATCGCGAGGCCTCCGGGTAGCTAAAAGGGTTGGCAATCAACGCCGATCATTGAAATCTACCTAGCGTTCAGCGCTACAGTACTTGAGATCTACCTACATGTATCTCCCACGCCTTGATGGCGTCGCGCTTTGTTATATGCGTCACTGTGCCATTTGGCGAAAGCAGTAACAGCCCGGAGATCCAGAATTCTTACAGAGCCTCTGTTCAGCCACGTACAGTTACGTTATGCACATTTTGGGCAACCTAACTCACCACAGCTACCCTAATTCCTGACGACTGACATCTGAATCTCAAAGAAAGATATACATTTCACGTTTGACATCAACCAGCAGAATATGGACATTTCCGACAATTTACTGACGTCTCTAGAAGAGACATCACTGAAGAACATTAGAGTGGCTTCACTTGTACAGCTGAATGCAACCGGAAACCAAATAACTGACATCCATAAGGACGCTTTCGTGGGACAGAGCAAGCTTCAGGTTGTGGACCTCTCCAGCAACAATCTGATGTTCATCGTACCGAAGACCTTCACACAAAACCCTTCCCTCGACGGACTGTCACCTTCCAATAACAGAGGCCTAGAAATGCCCAAAGGAGGCTATTTCCTTTCCTCTGCATCTCTCAGAGTTTTGCGGCTGTCAAACTGTAATCTACATTACATTCCACCACAAACATTTCAGGAGCTTCCAAACCTCCAAGAATTATGTGTCTCTCATAAGGTTATCGAAATTCTGTACCCTGTGAAAGGCGTTGAGCGCTTAACCGTATTGGATTTATGTCATAACTATCTGAGAAACTTGGATTCCGGTGTGTTCAGTGCTATTCGTAAGCCAGTTTCTCCAAATCTGAGTTATAAAAGGCTCAGTACACTGAACGCAACAGTGATGCCACAACTAGTTGAAGTGTCTAGCGCCAACGAGTTAAATGGTAACCCTTGGGTGTGCGACGTTGTTATGTTCAATACCGTTTATTTCTGATGTAGTGAGAACGGTGTTGACTTGATGCCGGTAGGTGCAAAGCCTCCAAAATTTAAAGGCAAGCTATGGACAACTTATGATGGAACAGGGTGTGATAATGACAGTACTGAAAATGTGAAAGAAGCTGAAGAAAATTATGAGTAGAGTGGTGATGATAATAACAGTGCTGACATTGCGGAACAAGCTGAAGAAACTAATGATATAATTGGCTCTGATGCTGGTCGCACTGTCATTGTAGAAAAAGTTGACGGAATTATGGAGACTGATGAGAAATTGTTACCAAACAGAAGACATGAAAGCAACAAGACTGTACAGGTCTTTGAATGCTGTGAGACAGGCATTAGCTACAAGAATATCCTATTTTATACACTTCTTTTGCCGTTGCTATTTTAGTTGTCATCCCGAAAAGTAACTTGGTCTCAGAACTATCATTCATAAATTTAACAGTTCATTTGGCATTACCATTTTTAGTAGTTGCAATTTTCGAAATGTTAATTTGCCATAATTAGGCTATAAACTTGAAAACGGGGGTTCCACTGTCGGCAATGGCAATGAATTTTCTCTTTACCAAAACGTCTGGATTTGGTCTGGGACCCACGCAGCACCAAGCTTAACTGGCAACGTGGATAATTTCTCCGGGAGTGAAACGGCCAGGGTGTAAAGCTGAGCACCATCTCCTGTATCCGTAAGGACAAAGTTCGTGTTTGTTTGAGAATTAGGGTCTGTAAATTAATTTAGAAATCATATATATTTTTTGTGGGTAAGTTAATGAATCGGACCGCGTGTAATGTTTAGAGAGGAGGTACGGACTAGCAGCCCGTGACTTGACCGGACAGGAAATGAGGGGACAAAGGGCTTCTGAAACTGCAAGACAATGTAACTTGAAATCTGACAGGTCGGGTAGCCATAACTCGTGGTGCAGGAGCATTTGGACTGCAGTCGTTTTGTTCGAAGTAGCCATGGGGCGGGGGGGGGGGGAGTGTCAAATCATGTTAACCAATAGGAAAATTGTGAGATTTTTTTTTGATTAGGACGCATGTGGGACACGGAGGAACGCAGCTCTCTCTCGTTTTGTCCAGCACTCAGGGAGGACGCGAAATGGCATCTACTGAACAAGTATTAAGTGATACAGTCAAAATTAGAAATTATGTTTTGGGTGCAGAAATAAAAATAAAGTGAAGTAGTCGTCAAAATTAATCATAATTAAATTGTCATTGTTTTAGAAGATTTGGCCAAGTTGGAAGGTATTTCATGGCCGCGAGACATTCAGGAAACCAAGCGTCAAGAAAAGCAATTTTTATTCAATGAAACCAATATAAACTTCATTAATTCGATTATTTTTTCAAACAAAAACCAAGAACTGGGTACAGTTGCCTCTGGACACGCAACACGTATATTCCCTCGAGAGGAGGTCATGAATGTACCGACCACAACTAGTACGGGATAAAATCGGTCTACCAGAAGAAGAAGAGAGGAATAGAACAAGAGATAAGTCGGTTATACTTCGTCTAGAAAAGAGGTTAAGGGGTGCAGCTAAACATCTAAACCCTCTGTGTATGCCTTCATGACTTGCACAGGGAAAATTTCGCCTTTCTAGTTGATTAAGTAAGGAACTGAATTTAGACGCGTCTGAGCCCGTGTTAAAAAAAGGGCTAGGTCTATTAACGCGCACGCGCCCTGACCAAAACGATACAGAGACCTGCCATCTATTAATTTTCAGCATGGACTGTATCAACAAAAATACAAATAATTTATACCAGGGCGAAGTTAGACGCTGTCACGAAAGGAATTTATTTCAGGATAAACTGTCATCGGCAAAAAGAAGATTATTATATAGTCTGACATTACACATATCTTTCATAAAAATATTGAAAAGGGTGGCCACAAAATTTGTCCGTTGGTCACAGCATGTAGCGCTACATACGGCGAAGAAAGAGCCACACAATAACCGACATCCCATGTTCTTTTGGCAAGAGACTAGGAAAACATTTACGTAAACAACACATAGTCCAGAATCATTAAGCATCTGCAAGAACCATGCACGTGGAACAAGCTGCATGACAGACCGACCAGCGAACACGTTATGTCGAGCCTTCGCTTCTAGGCAGGCCCTCGATTGGGCTCAAGAGTAATGAATTTAGCGCGCAGCACTGGGATCACGGGGACCAAGCATTGGCTGAAATGGGAGAAATAATATGAACTGAAAAATAGATACGAATGTGTGAGCAGATTGGATAAAGTACATTTTGGTGCAGGAATTAGATCGAACCACATAACTTGAAGCCTTTATTCTGATGGTGACGAACATTTGTAAGGGCTGAGGAAGCAAGGGGATGCTTGACAACGCTGCACAACAAGCAGCTTCATGACACTAATCTTCGCCAGACATTGTTACGGTGATCGTAACGGAGAATTAGCAGAGATGGCCATGTGTTACATATGGAAGAAATGGGAAATACGTACAAAAATTTGGTGGCAAAGTCTGAAGAACAGAGTCCACTTGAAATACGTATTGGATGGGAGAAGATTACTGAAATAGAATGGAAGGATGTGGCGCGCTTTTTCTGTCTTAGTGTCTAGGTTTTGTGAAAACGGCAATAAAGTCTCGGGTTCTTGTTTAAATAACAAAGAAACTGTAGGGTTCTCAAGAAGGACTCTGCCCCATAGTGTTAATAAATGTTGAGCCTTCGTATTAGAAAATCACGTAATTAACTAACGATATAAGAACTTCGAAAATATCTAGGAAGAACGCACCATTAATTTAATGAAGTCAGTTGTACACGTTTTTCCGCCAACTTCTTTAATATAAATTAGTTTTCAGTTGAGTTGCTTCATATATTTAGCTTCTTGGCTGAATATGAGAAGATATTTGTTGTCCTCGCTCTTCTAGGATGTTACGCGGCGCTGATTAGTAGTTAGCTACCGACGTTTCAGGACAGTCTACCAGTCCCATCTTCAAGGGTCCAGCGATATTGGACTGCTTAACAGAAAATATCAACCACACTGCAGTCGGTATCATAGTAATTTAATCTTACAGGATGAAACATATGACATGTCCAGTGGTTAAAAACTTTCAAACTTTGAGAACGTGTCAGGATAAGCAAGAGACACGAAAACAACAAAACGAATTCTGCACAGCGTCATATGTAAACACACACTCACGTTACTGACATCCCACTGAAGTACTGACACGTCCGAAGTGGACAGTTCTATTTTCCATTCCTTCATTTACTCTCGTTGGATGCACTCACAATTAAGTGTGAAGTATAACTCGCGACTAACGCCTCATTCACATGTCACATATCTTGAGGTCTAAACAAATCCTGACATTTTTCAGCGTGTGAATTTTCCAGATGATTTGTCTATAGAATCTTTCTTTGTTTGTTCAATCCGATTACACAAGTTTTATTTTCGTAAACAATTCCATGAAATACACGCAAAAAAACTGCGACTATGTGTTTTCCCTGTTTTTGTATGTCCCCTTCTTAGCGCACACAACTTACTGAAATGTTCATAGCTTTCCCCATACCAGAGTTTATATTAAATTTTTGCTAAAATAAGCAAAGATTCAAGTAAGGATGTTTGGATCACAGGTAATACCTTCATGATTGTTTACATATGCGGAATGCAGCTCATCTGAAATTAACGTTCTAACCCTTCACAGATCTGAAAATATGACACTTGCACAGAAAATCAAATTTGTAAGTACGCATATAAATTTTATGATAAGAAACTCATGCACATCTGATTGTACTCTACATACGACACAAATACGTAAGCTGTTGACTACAAATAACCTACTTCCTTTGTAAATTTCAAATAAATTTCCACATTCATATTTCATGCGTGAAGTTCTCAGAAAATTATATTACAGCAAATACATTTTCGGTTCTTTGTGTTAAACTCTAGGGCATACAGTTCAGATTTGATTGTACTGCTAATCCCACTACTTTTAGAAAGGTCCCCACCACATGTCAGGCATTTATCATAAAATACAATCCCTGATATCCGCTGCTGATACAAGTCCGTGCCCAGTTTTATCAGCCCTTGTTCCACAACTTTCTACACCTCGCAATCGTCCTCAGAACTCTGGTTACCAAGAATACTGCAGATCTGGAAACATAATAACTGCCTGGCAACGATTCCACTGATATAATCAGAGCTACTGGAGGTTTCTTAGTTACGGAATTATACATTACGTAAGCTTATTTTCTGACCGACTTTCGTAGAATTTACTTTTCAAAGATTCTATGAGTCAAGACGAAGAGGGAATAAAGTTAATTCTAACTGCAATTAATGGTATGGTCACAGGAAGCCTTTGCTAAGCCTTCGAAGGACAGCTCTCGTCTTGCTCCAACACAAACTATGAACATTTGCGACACCTCGTAGCACTTCTTGGAAAATGGATCGGTCCGTCGCAAAGCGACCTCTACTTGCATGGGAAGGTACACAAACTTATAACAACAGCTCGGAAAGAGATTGCTACAGAACTAATACAAGTTACAGATTAAACTATTTTTACAGTACAAAATTATATTCAATTGTCACAATAGGACGTGAGATAAGGAGTGCAAGAGTCAGTCATGTTATGAATACTCATTGCGTTACAGGAACTAGCCAATGTAATAACCACGAGAACTCCAGGAAATGACACATAAGCAGGCACTGTGCTAGTACTCGAGAGTACTGTCAAAACGCAAGGTCTAGTGCCTTGACGAAGTCCGGGCACGGCAAGTGTGCAAATTTACTGTAACATTCCGACGTACGCAAATGTCTGCAACAGCATTCCTAGCGTCATCAAGTATTAAATCCCACTAACAAACAAGAAATTCCAGCCGGAAATGGTTAAGGCCCAGATACGTTCCTGTTGCACAGACTTTCTGTTCTGCAAATCTTGCGTCGTCGCCGTCATAGTAGTAGTAGTAGTAGTAGTAGTAGAAGCAATAGTAGTGGTGGTAGATATGAAACGTGTACATTGCAGTAACTATTTAGGCCGGAATGCCTAGGGCTGACAACCTTATGACATTCATGTACCGATTGTCAGGAAATCTGGTAGCCTCAGACTCCTGGAAACCTCGGGGTCTGTCCATATTGTGTGGGGATAGCTTTGCCTTTATTTAGGCCCCAATAAGAACTATTCCCACAGTATTATTCTTAAAGTAGCGTGATTTAAAGTAAGATATTACTACAAAGATCTTCAAAGCCAGCAAAAAATAAGATGATATTGCACAAAACATATTCAAATTGTGTTAATGCCGTAGATAAGGACTGCAGTTTAGACAGACTTATCCAGTCCCATGTCTTAAAGAACTGCTAACAGTTTGGACACCCGGTTGCAGTTATCGTCGTGAACCCCGCTACATTTACAGGCGCTGATTGTTATGCAACGAGCATTGTACTAGCCGTGTTTGACTCTGCTACGTCCAATATCAAGGCGTGCCAGAATCGCTTCTGTCCATCCGTACCGGTCAGACGTTAGTGTTCACGAATGCAAAGTGGCTTCAAGTCTCCCTGTAACTGCATATTTAGGTAACGTAGGTTCGTTATTAGTCAACCATAATGCGGGACTCAGCTTTGCGGCCCCAGACGCGGGTAAAATGGCTGGGAAAAAGAGCCACAGCACTCAGCCTAGAACTGTAGGCATAATTCAGCCAGTGGTTCAGCGTGCAGCGCTTGGGTCTAGTGGTCTCACTGTCACACATTCAAAACAGGGGATTCTAAGTGTTAAGTGACGAAATGCTTGTTACAGAAGAGATGAAAGAAAAGCAAACATACCAAAAATACTGTATGAAAGAGGAAATATTCCTACCAAAACAGTAGTAGCTACACGTTGTTTTTTTAAGGGTGTGTGGTGCTATGGAAGACACAGAACATGTTGGTATAATATTACATCACTGACTAATGCAGAAACACACAAACACTCAATAGTCCCTTCTGACATGAAAATTAACGTAACTATATGTGTCTTGGTCTTCAGAAAAAACACAAAGAAGCAAAGGCTGGAGGTAAATATATTGTTGCTAGCAGCAACCTATAAACCCATCTCCATCAACAGTTACCATGAAGAGAAGCAAGCCTTTATTCAAAGCTGCAAGAAATGTTTCTCGAAAATAGAACGCTGTAGTGTGCTATTATTATAGTTGATGGAAAATTCAAAATTTCCAATACAAAGTTACGCTGCCGTGCTAGCCTATACTTCGGAATGCTAAAATAAACTACATGGGGAAGAGTACCTGTTAAGAAGCTAATATTCTTTCAGGTAATAAAACATATCTCCACCGTTTAAGACAGAACCAATTCCACTCCTTTAAATCACATATCATTCACATCCATTTTAATATAATTCTCCCTTGTCAGGACGGCTCCTCTAAGCGTGATGCCATTTATGTATTCTTCATAAAATTTTTAGAATATCTCATCTCTCCCATGCCTACTACCAGCCCGCCGACCCAGTCCTCTTCTGATTAACATAATAATATTTTGTGAGTTAGTATGAACTCTAAAGCGCTTCATTATGCAGTTCCTTTATAATTTTCCTTTTAGTTTCTCTCGCATCAAAGTATGTCTCCATAGCTCTGCTCCCATATTCCCTCGACATATTTTCACGTTGCAAATAAAAACACCTGAATACACTTTACTCTTCTACTGTGACAGACAAGAGTCACACCCTTACCAAATGAAGGGGTATATAATAATCTCGTATGTTTTAATATAGGTGTTTACTTTTTTAGGTAGCAGACGGGGAGATAATGTATTCTGAAGTGAGCGGCACGAATAATCCCGCAATTTTTCGGCTCTCAATGTACTCATGAATGGAATTTAGATTTGTTAACGCTGTCCTCCATTAGACCCATATAATCTGTGTAACGCTGTCCTCCATTAGACCCATATAATCTGTGTAACGCTGTCCTCCATTAGACCCATATGACCTGTGTAACGCTGTCGAAAGTTTCGTTGGCTGTCTTTTTGTTATTGCTAGGATGTCGCGCGTTTTGGTGACAAAATTAAAATGAAACATTCTTAGCAGTAAGAATAACTTAGTAATTCTTAGAGCAAGAATGAGCCACAAAGACGCCATGAAAATTGCTTACATTCATTACGAGACGAAAGGAAGAATAAAATGTACGCGACTTACAGACGGCGGTAGAAACATTAGCTACAGCCTGATTATGCGCAGTCCAGCCACGCTTGCTTGCGATGACGTCTCGGCAGAGAACCACTCACCGCTTATGACGGTCATCAGAAGCAGGAAGTAGTTTCACTTCCAATCACATCGTGGTGAAACCCCCCCTACAGGGCTAATTTCAGCACTCCAGGCAAGTTATACGTAAGCACCGCTACTGAAAGCACTGACGACTTTTAATTAGTGCGGGGCATATAGACTATGCAACTCGCGTTTCGCGTTGAGTGCTTCTTTCAATTCAAAATCTGTCTTTGTACCTCCCTTTCCCCTCTAACATAAAGAAAGGCTTGTGTGGTCACCTGAAACAAAGTCAACTTTAACAAAGAGATAATCTCGTATCGCGCGTGAAGGCGTTAAGATAAGGTAAGTGAAAGAGACTGTCCATTGTTGCTGTACTTATTTCACAACATTTCTTGACAAATTATGTGCTACATGTTCCGGCTTGTAGACATCATCATCAGGCACCTACTTTCCAAACGAATATGAGAAAAATGCTCATAAATAAGAGGTTATCACATACAATAATTGAGATTTCAATTTTAAAAGCATGGAACATTATGTCCCTATCTTTTACTCTTAAGCCGAAACTGGGTGTAAAGTGTTAATTTATATTTGAAAATATCTGAAATTATTAAAGCGTTTGACGTAGGAGAATGGCAGCCTCTATTAAAATTTTAAGTTTTAGCTCCTCCTTCTAATATGCACGCCAGTTAAGGTGCTGTAGCACGTACTATTCCTTATGACGTACAGATAACCATCTACATTTCTTGCGTGTGTCAAAATTTTCCGTAATATAATGTCGACGTTCGAAGTTTTCCCTCTCGAACGCTTATTTCTTACGAGGTTCTTGCTTATATATGCCGATACGTAGGCCTTCTGAATGCTTGTAGTGGAAGAGAGTTTTGGCTTATGACGGTACGGAGTGTCTTTTCTGTGTAAAGACGCTCTGAATTGTTTAAACCTCGCTCTTTGTACCACCATATTTAACCCTATAAACTCTACGTTTTGCCCACACTGTGTATGTATCTGTCCCGTATGGCGTCCATAACAAACACAGCTTATTTTTCTAAAAAGCGCTAACTGGTTGGTTACTTTTCTGGTGGCTTGCCTGTAATATGAAACCAATTAAATGTAGCTTACGTTAATTCTAATCTTCAAAGCGTAAAACAATGACTGGAATTCTACTTCTCCTTTAAGAGTAAAGATAATTGAGAGTTGTGGTGGAACAACCTGAGGGAAAAGAGACCACTTGGAAAACCTCGATGTAGACGGGAGGATAATATTAAAATTAATCTTCAACTAGTGGAATGGGGACATGGGCCGAATTGATCAGGCTTAGTATTGGGACAGGCGGCGGGCCCTTGTGTTAACGGTAATGATGCCCCCCGGTTCTATAAAATGCAGGATTTTCTTGAGTAGCCGCAGACTTATTAGCTTCTGAAGAAGTACTCTGCTACGTGAAGTTAGTTGTTATTTAACCTCACCATATCTAACGCACCTACCCAAATCTACCAAAGAAACTGTACGCTTGGGAGACCTAGATGTAGAAGGAAGGTTGAGATTAAGACGATCTTAATGAACAAGTTAGAAGCGTGTGGATTCGATTCATCTGGCCTGGCTGGGGGTCAACGGAGGGCGCAGGTTTCACAAGGGGGGGGGGGGGGGGGATTTTTACCATCTAAGGAAATACCAGCTTCTGAAAAAATGAGTTCTTTCAAGGACTAAGATATGGTGATGAACAGAATCATGACTTCTGTTCGTAATAATGTACAACACACATGGACTGTGAGAAGACTATTTTGTCACATGCACGTCACTTGCAGCATAAATGCATGGACATTTGTTGAGAAGGTGACGGGGTCAAAATCCGCTCATACTCATGACAAACAGCATACAACTTCAATATTACACGAATAACATCTATTGTTATCAACTTTACCGTTTATGCAAAAAAGAAATCTCATTTCTTTTTACAAAACTTACGTTACAATTAACCTCCCCTCTATTTTGTACATTTTTGTTTCACTTGAATATGGCCAAGTCGGCCGAAACATGTTGTAACGAAGAATAAGTACTGACACTAATTTTAGTTGTGAATTGACGGTTAATTGTAATTTACTTTATATTTTAGAATAAAGTTTAAAAAACGCAATTCTTTTTTCAGCGCATCTTTACAAATGAATTAATAATGTAGTAAATATATTCACAAATAAATATCCCCTGACGATGACTTTATGTCGAAACATATGCAGGGAACTATACAGTTTTAATACAAACTGTAATACTTCTGTGTATTGGTTGGTGTTCATTAGTCTGCCTCATAAGTTTTCAAAACTTCTTCGGTGTTGTATCTCGTATTTGCCAGGGAAATGCCTTAAAGGCGTTTTCTCATTTCAAATTTCTGCGCAGGTAAAATGTTGCCCGAGGGCTACTAGTTGAACGGGCCTGCTCTCGACATGACCAGGTAATCGTGTAAGTCAGGCTCCAACTGCTTCCTTTCACTCACTCTTCAATTCATTATGCATGATCCGTTCTGTCATTAGACGCCATAAATGTAATCTGAATTACTGACGGCCTTGTTTAAAGAAACCCAAGAGTGTAAAGGAACTGTTTGGCGTAGCAGTACTCAGATACATGCACTTTACAACTACTTTCATTGCTTTCTGGGTACTGTACGGACACAGACTGTATTCACTCTAACACCTACACGCACGTCCCTTAGATTAAATGATACACATGAGACAAAAATAATATGGGCTCTTCTTTGACCAAGGAAGGCATGCAAGGGACGTACCGAAATGATGTCAACGTCGATGCTATTTCAAACTGCAATATTCCATACAAAACAACAACAAAGTCCGTTCAATCCATACACGCCCCAAAGACAAGTGACGACACGTCGCTGCGAAAAACAGCTTCCATTTGTTTATGCAAACAAGATCAACACTTCAATAAAATATTTTCTGGCTAACAGCCGCCTCAGTAAGGTGGTTGAATGGCGAGTAAACCAGCGTTTCGGGGACAGAGATGGTCCTTCAGATGTTTGTTTACTCGTCATTCAACCACATGACGTTGTTGCTAGCCCGAGAATATTTTATTGAATTCAGTCGCCGCAAAAGCCTTAAATTATATACGAAGACCAGCAACAACTTCCGAGAAATGCAACTTTAGATTCCATATGGGCGGATCATGTTGATGACTTCTAGCTAAGGCAGTGCAGAAACTGAAAAACTCTTGCCCTTCTGTATGCATGTACTCTACCTACACACCCGACAAGTCAGTCGTCAATCCATTTCACGGAGTTCGATGTATATTTCCAAGTTAACCGTACAGAAGTTTTGTGTAAGGAATTTTGTTTTCGTCTGTTATCAGCTCACCAAAATCCACCGCATGCTAATATGATCGCCATTTAGGAGTCCAATTCGTCAACTGTCTCACAACGGCCCGTCACGTATACAAACGTATAAACGCTCTAACACGCAAAAAAGGTAAAGTTTTCTTTGTCCAAGCCACGAGGTCATATAGGGGGAGCAGACGTACAGCTCCAATCATTCTTAAGCTCGGCGCTAGATGGGGTGAGTTAACTTCAAGCCCCAGCCACTTAACTCTCGGGAAGGTACCCCGATGCTCATTGAATAAGCGGCCGGGTGGACTCCAGAGCTTTTCTGGACGTTTTGCAGAAAAGAAAAGTCTCTTGTCCCTCCCGGGATTCGAATATCGGGGCTTCCAGTCCCTAACCTAATCGATATACCGACACAATTTTAGTTAATATCTATAAATTTCGTTAGACACATTTTGATGTACTGCATAACAAATTAAGCAAATTATATGGAAGGAGTAAAATATCCTGTCGCTCTCATTCATTAACTAAATAACCGAGACTTCATTAATAAATGCAGCATATACACATATAAGATCACTACTGTTCCTACATTAGTGAACGCAGTAAATAAACACCAACATCAACGTGAAATGCAATATCGAAACAAAGCATATGGAAACTGCAGTCCTTTTCAAGCCCACGCCTCACAAAAAGTAGTGCATGAACGAAAAAGAACTCACCAGCATTTCCAACGTCCTCCTCCGTCGCTGCTTTAGGCTCCCCAGGTGTGACCACTATCTTGGGTCGATAACGGTTTAACGACGGCACATCAGACTCAGTGATCACAAGAACCATCTTCTGCTTCTCGGAAAGGGTGGCAGGATGCTCCATAATTTCTACTAAATATAATGTATCTCCAAGGCACTAGCACAATGTTCCTACCAGCAACAGACAGCAGCGGCTTCTATACTCGACAAGCGACAGACCTACATTGCGGCAGCAACGTGGGGGTGAGGAAACCAAACCTGTTTATAAGTTTGAACCCAATCACAAGTCGAGTACACCTCAAGCAGCCATGTTAACTTGAAGCCTTCAGGTGCGAGGTTTGTTCATTCAGAAGGTTAACTGGTCCCAGCTCAGAAATCCTTTAATTCTGAAACGAATCGAAATATTTCCTACCTCACAGGAAACATTCGCTGTGTCCATAACGATGACCTTTCGGTTAGTAAAGTATTGCAAAATACTCGCTGTACACTTTTAGAAAGACAATACGAAACACAAATGCGAATATTGTAGGCAGGTCACACTAAACCGAAGAGTGTATTTAAGCGGGACGCTTGACGCTTGCGCGCTGCACTGTTGCTGAACTGTATTCCTGTCTCAGGAACTTTCTTGTTTGATTTCGTACTCGTGTATTGCTTGCAAAGGGAATGACGTCGTCGGCATACAGGCTAGCGGAAACTTCCTCTCGTACTCCTAACTTCTCGCGGCGTGCCCGTAATACACACCGTGGCCAAAACGCAGATTCTGCATTGTTAAGGCAAGCGATATATATGGTGACCACTGTGATTTAAATGTTAATAAAACGCCAAGAATTAAGCTGTAGCCCTGTGCTAATTTCAGCATCCTGCCAAGAAGACGTGGGGCAGAGGGGATGGAAGCATGACTTCACGAATTATTAACCTTGCCATTAGATGAACATGAGTGAACAGGTCATCCGCAGCCGATTTATACAAAGGTAGTGACTGAAGAGAAGGCAAGGCAGATCCCAGAGCTGGTAGCTGGTGCGGCAGTCCTTACCCTGGTGAGAATAATATCCAGGTAGTCCAGTCTTTAATACAACCACTGTACTGACTGACGAATCTTGCTACAATAAAGTCAGTACATCTTGATATGAATTTATACTGAGATTTTATAAATTCAGTGAGCTGTAACTCACGTGTAATTATGGTCGTTTTCCTGCACCTACACTCTTCTACTCAATAAACAACCTTTTGTGTTCCTAATATACACTATTAGGAAAAGCGTCTTTCGGATTTCATGATAATTTATTGTTATTAAAATCTTGATATAGAATTAGAGAAATTTTAATTGTTTCTTATTATGATGCAACACGCTCACTGTCTGAAATACACTGGAGTTTGGCTCTGTTCCCGTCTTTGGGACCAGTGGTTAACATACAAAATTTCCGATTTAGATTGCGACTAATGTGACTGGTACAAAACAAAATTTCCGATTTAGATTGCGACTAATGTGACTGGTATAAAACAAAACCTCAGAAAGGTACACATCAGTCTCCAGTAGGCCTACATTTAATTTTCCAATGTTCCTTTCTGAGCCTCCATACTACACTGCTATCCATGTTCATTATTTGCAGATGAAAACCCACTGCTTCATTTCCCCACGCTAGAGTCACCGCATTATATACAGTGTATATTGCGTATGCAGTGTATACAAATTATCTTTATTTGTAATTCATTAAATACCTCCTTCGTCGAACAAATTTACACAGTGTGTCAAATTTTTAAAAGAAGGTGAGTTTGATTTAATTGTCATGTAATGTAGGGATGATATTATAAATATGTGAACCGAAATAAAATTCCAAATACATATTTTATTGCAGCATCAATGACAAATTTCATCGGAATTGCAATGGGAATTTACGGAAACAAAGCACGCTTATACAGAGCTACTGTCTTATCGTTTGTGTTGTAAGCTCACTGTACATGGAATGCTTACAGTTTAAAATGCCTTATACATTAGTGTAATAATAAACCCTAACCACATCAGTTTGCCTTGCAAAGAGGCCGTCGCTGTGGCGGCTGTAATTGAAGAATCCATCATCTAAAAGAATCTGTACGCAGAACGTCCGCATGTCGCTTTTACGTGCTGTTTGTGTGCCTGTCAAGATGAGTGGACACATATAAGAAGCGCGTGATACAGTGTTAATACTCGCATATTACATTATTACTGTGTGCGCACGCAGTGAGTGGTGATACCAACCGACGTTTAGTCACTAGCTTGATGCTACCCTGTGACAGTTAAAATTTTATAGCCTACTGGTTACAGTATGTACCACGACATCTAACACTAAAAAATTCTGCATTCTGACCAGAGACTGTATTGATGTGTTTTGCATGGTTTTCAGAGAAGCAGCTATTACTTCCCTAAAATGCACTGGTTTTCATAGTCCAGATGGAATGTGTTTACTACGCCGCAGGAAGTGAATATTTACCTGTAAATTGTTAGCTTCTCAGGAACGAATCTGCTCCACGGAATCAGTTCATTCGAGTTAATGTTAGTCCTTAAAGGGTTCCAATTCAAATAAACACTAATCATAACAACAAGGAGAGAGTAAAACTAGGGGAGGTGTGAGGTTTTCACAGCGGTGTACCTGAGGTTTCTCTTGTTTTGGGAAATGTCGCCAGGTAGATGAAAAATACTTTCCCTGATTCCAAGGCACATAATTTTCCTAAGAGTGTCAGATGAGCTCTATATTAGAACAGCTCAGTTCCTTTCGTTTAACCTTTTAAAGCCTAGCGGTAACTTTACGTACCACCAGGTTTAAAATTAAAAAATTCTACGTGGTGCCCACATTGCGTTTATGTGTTTTGTACGGATCTCAGAACAAACAGCAACTTTTGCCTTATAAAACATTAACAGGCTGGTTTTTATAACCGAAGTGGAGAGTGTTTACGGCGCGGCACGCACTGAGTCCTTACATAAATCAGATACGCTTCGTCTTTAAAGGGTTAATACAGTTGATATGTACATGAAAACTGGAATACAGTGACTGTATACGCGTAAATCTAAACTACGAGTCACAGACGAGATAGTTAAGAAATTAATGGTAAATGTAAGAGTGCACATAATTTAAGGCAGACAAAAATGCTCGCTGCTTGAATGGGGCCTTGAAACGCTTCACTGCAAAGCAAAAAAAAAAATAATAAAAATAACATAATTATAACTAACCTCAATACTGGTTCCAAGTATATTACGGGAGGTTTCAATTTGTCTATGTTTCAGTTCTGTAAAAACTTAAAACACACTCCACAGCCGGAACTCTCACTTAGGCACAAAGTCAGTTTCACCGTGGTGCCTCCAAGTAGCAAGTACGGCTTACGTGGACCGAGGATGGTTCTGAATTTTGTGCTGTACTCAGTATCGTTTTGTGTCTCTACCTATCTATGTTGTCTAGACTCATGTCTCCAGAAGTTCGTAGTTACTGTCACAAACACACAAATGTTTTACAGCAATTGGTAAAAAAGACATCTGATTTATTGCACGCGGAATGTACAGAAATATTAAACGGAGAGCTTTTCATAGAAGCGCGGGAAAAATTTTGCAAACTGAAAAAAGAGCGACAGACAGAGGTGAGGTGATTTATTGAGGTGTTGTGTGTTACAGCAAATAGCGGAGAATTGAACAAAAGTAACGCCGGTGGATGTAAATATGGCGGTTTCGAAAACATCGGCTCAAATATTAACTTGTCTGCTAGTATTGCTTTTTCATAAATACGAGAATAAAAACGAAGGACAGTTCAAAGGCACCGTGATTCCCTAACCGCAGAATAATGGCAACCACACTTATGCACCACACCACCGTTAAGAACTTTGCGTTTTGATTGTATAACATAACAGAAGGTTTGACTGATTTTAAGAAAAAAGAGAACCATCATTTATCGTCATACGTCTACCCAGCTTACTTTTATAATGGGAATGCGGTGAATTTTCTTTGAGGTGGGAGCTAAATTCGCTCTGAATATTCAAGTCGTTGCCTGATGCTACGCTGTGTTGACTTGCAAATATGTAGTGACGATTCGGAGGGTCACAGTGTAGTGCCGCACTCTGCTCTGCCCGGTACGGCTACCCTTTTTTGGCTAACTGACCCTGAAGATGTAGACACTACGATGTTTCAAAACACCAGTAAATATTTACCAGTCGATACGGCGTAATATCGCAGAAGATTAACATTAACCAACATCGCTGTGGGAAAATCAAGTCTCGTGTTGAATTCTCGCTCTTCAATTAGCTGCATTTGTCAATGGATTTAAATAAACAGTGCTATCGATAATGAGGACGTCAAGGCTGAAGGCCCCGTACTGCACTTCCAGTAGTCGAATTCTTCAGTGATATGATACACGCGATGAAAAGAAGGTAATTCAAAGATAAGAAAAGGTAATCCTAATTCCTAGATACAAAAACATTTCCGCAGTTTGGAACAGCTTTCTATATTCGAGGATAAATTAAGAAGGATGACAGAACTCATACGAAAAAGAAAAATGTGGTTTTCAAAGCGAAAAGCTTCCCAATACACGCAGTTTATAGGAAAGAACGACTTATTTATAAAAATAAGTGGCATCTCCCAAGAGCCTGTCCTATCAAAATTGTACATACGGCAGATGTGTTCCTTCACTAGTCAAATTTAGCCACATAGATTTCACTGCCCTCTCAATAAGACGTAACCTGTGCAAAACAAATTTTCTCGTTAGGCTATCCCGAAACGTCAGTAACTACCAACTAACGCTGCGTAACATACAGTAAGAGAGGAGACCTTATGTACACTGCGACGGAGGCCAGATGTTAAGCAAAATGTGTTCAAAGGAGACTGTATAAGGAAAACACATGCTTGGTCCTTATCCTGTTCTAAATTGACGGAAACTGACAGACGTTTCAAAGTCAGTTTCTTTTTTTACTTTCCCTTGTTATAAACCACTAAGATCATCCAAAACAGCCAGAGGAGACTGTCACTGAATGGAGGGTCTGGGTTCTGTTCGATGCCGATGATTATAACTTATTACGCAAAATCTTAAATAAGATGAAAATACAAGAACACTGCTTGTCTCTTGTAATTAACTTGTTACGCGATATTACTCTTACAAGTAAATATATAAGTGTAAACAATTAGAGATTTTAAGCTACGACGTGGTGACTAAGATGTTTTCTGGCATGTGACAACTTTCAGTCTGATAGAGGCATACATTTGACGGCAGTTCGGGTAAGTCTTGATGTTTCCACTTCCAAGGTATAGGTAGAAATATGGTAACATCATGTTCCTCCAAAACATCGGTAAATTTTTGCGATATCACATGGAAATATAATTCCATGTGATATCGCAAAACTATTCGTCCTATGTGTTATATCAATATTGGTGTGTTCCTTACATCCTTTCTGTTTTCCAGTAGAAAAGCAAGATATCGCATTCTAGGTTGTCTTTGCGGCGCGATGAGAACACATAGATTAAAATCACTTTATGTTAAATATTTACGTAAAATTACATATGTTTATACGATAAATATTTTAAGGGTCATAAATCAGAAGCTTGGGAATAGTTTGAAATATTTCACTCTATTTCAGAAGCATAATTTTTGTAGTTATTGAGGGGAAAATAAAGCTACATAAAGAACGCGATGTTGTGCCTTCGCCAGACGAGATACATTTTTAAGTTTTATAAAAGTGAATGTTAAAACGAAGACGTCATATTTAGCGGTCGTAGAGTATTATTAGACCGTCGAAATATCGACTTCATCCTTCCATTAAAATGATCAAAATAAGCTGAATTTTTATTAAAGAAAGAAACATGTCAGGTAAGTAGGCAAAACTTATTTCAAGTCTTTTGTAGATAAAAGTACTTGTATAAAAGACCGAGTTGAGAGAATATATTAAGACATTAAATATTCAACGTTTCCATCTACTAGAATTTTAAATTAATGTTTCCCTCCTGATATTTAGACCGATCCTTAAACACAGTTTTAAGAACCAAGAAATATGAGTAACTTTTAATTTTGAATGATTCTGTGTTTTAGCCAAAAGATACTATCAAATCGAAAGTCGGTTTCTATGCTTTGTTATTGATTAGCTAACTTGTAGGCGCAATTCACGTCCTCACGCTAGAAGAGTGTGTTACGAACTGTGTGAAGCAATGTCCATAACCTCTGTTAAGTGGAAATAAAGTGGTTTCGCAGGTGTCGGGTCATCAAATACAGATTAGAACAGCATTGAGTCATCGTCATCCACGCAGTGCTGACAAGACTGCCCTGAAAATTCAATGAAAATTTTCATTAGATTTATTTTATCTTATACTTTTATTTGAAAACTGAGTTCACTAAATAGTTACTGTCATGACACTGCCATTTGACATACGCTGTCAATTATCTGACTTCTGACTTTATCTTCATTTTTGAGAAACAGGAAAAGGGGGGGGGGGGGACAAAACCTTGAAGGAAGGAAGAAGAGACTGGATAAATATGGCCTGTAATGTGAGAACACGAAAGTATGGGATCATGACCAGTGACGTGTAACTATGTGGCCACAGCACGCAGCCGGCAGACCTCCCAGAGGCAATTCAGAGTCTGTAAACTCCAAACTACACATTCATCAGTATAAGAGAAAACCTTATTTTGTGTGTTAAAAATAATAAATACCGCAAAATAAATAAATAAAAGTACACAGATATGTCGCACCCCGGCAAAAACTTATCAATACCTTTTTCAATTATTCATGCCTTACATCACATCCGACTCGGTGTCCATAATTTCTTTGTAATTCCGCACAATTTCCCGTACAATGGACGCATTTACAGTGGAATAAGAGTTAACAAGTCACGTCTTAAATCTCTGTACCTCTGTGACGCGTCCATAAATATGCAGTGATCCTGTAACGCAGTGCCGATCCCAGTCGCCGCGCGGTCTAAGGCGTAGGTCTGCGGCCGAGCGCTTGCTGGGATCGTGGATTCGAATTCCACCGGTCGCATGGACGTTTGTCTCTTGTCAGTGTTTGCGTTGTCAGGTACAGGTCTCTGTGACGGGCCGATCCCTCGTCCAGAGGAGTCCTACCGACTGTGGTGTGTGTCGGAGTGTGATCTAGTGAAAATAAACAACTTCGACACCTACTGTGAGTAGGTAGAAGAGGTAAGGACTACGATACGATGTAACGCAGTCCTCAATCACATTTTAAACGGCAAAACATAAAACAGCCTTCACTAATATACCGTTTTATTGAGGCACAGGATTCAGTAAGAGTTGTTTTCTGTCATATGTAGCAACAGGCAGCAACAACGTATGTTTGCCCCACACCCAGGGAGTGCCCATGCTGAATTGCTTGTAATACTAACAAGAGATGTTCTCGCGGAGGATAATTTATTAAATTTCACCTCGACATACCCGCTGCTCACGCCCTTAACCCTACCTACAAAAATAACCAAGTATCATAGTGAGAAATGTATAATGATATGTCGTGTGTTAGCTCTACATGCCTATCCCAACTCAATTTTCTTTGAAATATCGCAGTGAACTGCTTTATGGGACGTAACCAATTTAGAATGACAAATGTATTAAGTGTAACTGCAAACAGGTTTCCACCTTGCAACGAGAACTTCATTTTACTACAAACGTGTGCAGCATTTTCGAACAGGTTGCTTCGCTGTATATATGAATTAAGTACAGTTTTCCTTTAAAATGATTACATTCTAATATTCAGGAGGTTACAGTAGTCACATTTGTGTAAGTGCATTTTACATGTTAGACGTTATGGCAAAATAAACAAGTTAAAATATGGATATTCAATCACAGCTAATTAGGGAAAACGAAAAACCTTGAATGTTTACTCCAGTATAGGGTAGCATCTCCATACAGGGTCCCGACACGTTCCTTGAAATACTGACGTCCATCGTTAACGCTCGTTTAAGTCGATTTCTAAACACAGTCATCATTAAAGTGCTATTATAAGATATCTGGCTAGATTTGGATGCCTGAAAGGAGCCATTCCTTTATGAAATGTTATAATGAAACTTGCACGGCCTCGCATCGACCTGTCACCATTCATAAGGGTCCGAATTCTTCGGGTCGCTGTTATTTACTGGACAAACAATTACGGTGTATGTGAAATCACTAGGTTCTAAAATACTACTAAAGTAGATAAATAATGAATAAATAAACTGTTGCAACACTTATGACATCGATGTGCAAAAGAGTAGAAATAATAATAATTATCATTATCAGTGTTAATAATAATTATTAATTTTAGTAACAATCTGTAACATGATCCGTCCAGACAAACTAATGGAACTCTCCATAACAAGAGACCAAATAGAGCTATGCTTAATCAAACCATCAAAGAAGTATATTTAATAGACGTAGCAGCTCCTAACAGTCACAGCCTTCACAGCACCATCACCGAGAAGCTCCACAAATATACAGACCTAAAATAAGAGCTAAGAAGAATATTGCAACTGAACGCGGTCTATATAGTAACATTAGTATTATTAGCAAAAGTATTATCCCAAAAAATTACATGACAGTTTGAAACTGTTCAGTCTTTCTGCTTGTCTACATACTCTCCTGCAGAGGGCAGTAACAATACATACCGTCTAGTTACAAAGTTGTTAGCAGAATAATGAATGAAAAGTGCTTTGTTAGCGACATGTATTCTTCGAAAACTAGCTACACCGCTGTAAATTAATAATAATAATAGTAATAATATGGTGCTCGTGTATTGCCAGTAGAGTCTCGGAGATGTACGTTAAACGGTATGCCAAGTAATGGTACGCAATATTTTTCCTCTTATTTCATTTAATGAATAATGCATACGTTGAAGGTGTTAGTAGAAGATGCACACTTCCATAAACTTTGGGTGCGCATTACATCAAAGCTGAAAACTGCCAACAGACGTGGCTGGATGCCGTCTACTTATTGTTAGCTACACAGCATTATTATTGCGCAGCTATTTACAGTGTTTTATGCCCACGTAACTCTTCCTACCAACAATGAATATACGAAGGTATTGCCGCACCGTCACAATATTTACCTAGCAGTGTAAGTTGCCCAGGCCTCCGAACTTACTACTGATTTGGAGAGTCTACCTACTCGTGGTAAAGCCTTTTCCAATGTACTTTTATCCTGCACCTGCACTGATTTCTGACCGAAACTTTCCTCTACCTGGTTCAAATGTTCACAATGTTCAGTTGACACCACTCACTACACAGTAACCGTGCACTGCGGCTGCCGCCCGGCATACATTTCGTTCACCCGAGACGCAGCATTCCACAGCGACGCTAACGTAGATTCCAGTCCTCTGGCATGTGACTGCGTCTAGATCGGTGAGAGTCAATCAATCTTTAGGAGAGACTTGCTGCTTTCTTTTGTTACATCTCGAACGCCACGGAACAGCCAATGTATTTACAATGACTGTAACAGCATGGCAACTGTCCCTTTAAAACACACGGAGCGATGCAGAGGGGGCAGTCTAAACTGAAAGCTGAACAGGGCATAATTGATAAGTTGATTTTAAGCTTTAAGTTAAATGTGGGTTGAATGAAGCTGGCATGATCCGGCACAAGTCATTGGACAATTTTTGTTTCCAACCACCAACACCCAACCCCACCCCCCCCCTCCACTCCCAAAACCAAGACACAGCCCAATAAATTTAGTCCAGCCTACTAACAGACGGAGAAACAAGCAACGCCATTACTTCAAAATAGTTTAATTTAAGAAATTCAGAATAAAGTAATAACAGGTAAGTTAGGAAGCCACGCATGGTTTGCATATATTTGTGCCTTTCATTTTGTCTGTGTAATTAAGCACTGTGTCCTTGTAAAAAATTGTACTCCTCCCTGAACCAAATATCCTTAATTACTCTCTGACCCTTTCATAATATATTCACCAATAACACATTACAATTCTTGCTAATGGAGTTTCATTTGCCTGAAATCTACTTGTGACTGTTTATTTGCTTACACAGTGAACTTGACACTGTAACGGACTTACGAAATGTTAATAATGTTTGGAATGACCAGTAATGATATTGCTTCCTTACGAGAGAACTAATTACAGAAAGGAAGTAGAGGACTGTGCAGAGTCTAAAAAAGTATTCCGATTAAGTTCCTTATGTCTGAAACTGGGTCAGGCAGACAGAAACGGTAATCTGTATTACTGAAAGTCATGTTTTATGTCACAGCAACAACTGGGAAAATCTAATTCCAACTGAGTAGAGATGCACACTGTGTGAAATACCATTCACTGGCACTCGAAGTATTGAATGCCAACGTGTTTAGGGCGCTTCACATGGACGGATGGCAAATTAGAACAATTAGTTCCCTTCTTATTCCTATTATTTCACGAATTAGGTCCTGTGGAATGGTCTGATACAGAAGTGACTCTGAAACCATAAACTGTTTCTTAGGAGTAACAAACTTTTGCATTTCGTCAATTGTTTGGGGTTTTCGAAAAAGGGTGCAACAAGTGGACACAATATTTCGGAAACTGGATGTTTCCATCCTCAGGCAAAGCGGTGAAAGTATGCGTAAGAACGTGCCTCCCCACCGTCTTACCCGAGGATGAAACCATATCCAGGTTAAAAAATTTTATGTTATTCTTTTGTGTGTTTGTTTTTTAAACTTTGCGTGGTTGAAGAAATTCAAAGCCGAGTTGCCCAGAATGTGACATGCCATGGTCAAAACCCTCTAAAATTTCTTTGCGTATACTTCGCTGCTTCCTAGAGCTCCCTGAATGTGATCAGCCCACCGTATAAGGTAGTACGTGCAAAGCTCCGTTCTTCTGTGCATGAAACTTGCAGTAATTCCACAGTAAGGAATAACAGGACTCAGGACCCGTGTTATAGAGGACAACCGTCAGTACAATATTCCTTCCACATATATTTGCCAAGCCATCATCAGTACGACCATGTAAAATAAAAAATAAAAATTACATAAGTTTTACTTTAAAAACAACTGCCTTTTGTCAGATGAAACATTAGACAGCATTATATTAGTATAGACAGAGTGATGCTATTTGTGCTTTTTATACAATGACGTAGAAGTTGAAATCAGTGATGCATCAGTTTGAAACTTTGTAGCATTTTGTGTAAATTATGGGTATCTGGATGTATGTGCCATGGTATTAACAGTACAAAATAATGCCTTGTTGGATTTAATGCAATATGCGACTCCCATAATGCACTGCCACCTCTAAAATTCAGGCTTGCTCCCAAGAAGCTCCAACGACGCTTCTAAAAGCCCCGACCAATCCGTCATGGAATGCCTGATTCATATAACCCCCAACAGGAAAAATAAAAGGGGTTCTTGATCCATATTGTTGGAATAACGCGTCCTATGTTAAGATTCTCCAGTTACGTCACAATCAATTCTCGTGGAACTGCCGAATAACTGATTTTTCATTGGTTCGTAAAAATGAGTAGGAAAAAAAAAACATATTTTGGTGATAGAGCTGTCTAACTCACAAGACGTAGCCGCTGGCTGTCGAGTCACATACACTAAAGGGGATTCCCCTTACCGTTGAAGCAGGCGTTTATTTCTTTTGAGCTTTGACAAAAGGAATGTGCATAAGAAACACATTACTGTACCACCAGAACCGGATTTACATGTAAGCCAAATAAGCAAGAGCTTAATGCCTCCCGACTCCAGAGGCCTCCATGTACTGAGAAAAATTATCATCAAATATATAAAAAAATAATGTCATGGAGTTGTAAAAATGACAAACGGCTGATTGCATCTTGTCAGGTACAACACATATAGAAAAAATGCGACACTCAAAAATAAAATGGGACGCCTCATCACTTCTTGCCTTCATTTCTGGTGCTGCTGTGACTTGCACGCCGCCAAACAAATGACACCTCTTAATCATCTGTGCAGTTCCGCATACATAAATACACACTTTATTCCTACCTGCACATACCCACTTATAAACGTATTCTAATACTTTAATTACAATTCCTCTCTTCCGAATATAATTCTCTCAAACAATTTGTTATATTTCCTTTTAAGTTATTTTCCGTCATGGAAAGTTCACCCTCGTAATTAGAAAAAAATAAAATTGATTAATTATGCTATCTACAAATGTTTCAAGAAAATTTAGCGCCTCATTTATATCAGGCCTCGTAAATTCTTAATCCATCTCCGTTGACTCCTAAATCACAATAAACAGAGCAGCGTAACGGGGATTTTTACGCGTCCTCAACGCGGGGTAAGACGGCATTAAAAATGCAAAAATATACATTCGTGTCCCGATCTGGATTCGAACCAGAGACCGGGTCGTTAGAACTCACGTGTCTTCGGCTTCCTATCTACTGTTCTCAGCCAATAATACAAAACTGGCGAACGCTGCGTGTCACAGAACGGTATCGTGTATCATCTGTGGAGTCTCGCAGCTGACTTCTAACCTATATTCATTGCTACTCGTTGATTCTGATCAGACTCCCATAAATGTGCTTCAGGTCACAGGGGTCCCACATTTCATAACTTTCCGAAACACCACCGTCGGCGTGTTACAGACAAGCTTTATGGTCCCAGACACAATAATAAAACCACGTGGAAATTTCCAGAAAAGTACAGCTTGTTGCGCCAGATCTGTACTTTTGTTAGGTTACTTCTAATCCCACTTCGTTGCTCCGTAGAACGTATTTTCATTCTCTTTATTATCCATAGTCCCATTAGTGTACACGATCCACTTTATCCCAAAATCGCAAAAGCAAAACAAGATATAATTACTCGTACCTTACCAATATTATATCTCAGTTCATAAGCCGCTTAGCAACGGACGATTACACACATAGTAGGCACCACGTTGCGTATTATATGCAATTCTTGTTTTTATCGATGTGTTACATGCGTACAAACAGACGATCACGCAGTATGAATTTAATAGGCGCTCGGCAACAAGGCGAAAGTACATAAATGGAGCTCTAGTTGGATTTATGAACATACAGATACACAGATCGTCAGAAAGTAAAGCTTACAGTGCATATATTTTGGGTTCCCTACTTTCGACTCTAACAACAAAAATTCATCTTGAATATACTCAACGGAAGCCGTGCACCTCCAACATTAGCAAGCGAACAAAACAAAACAAAACAAAACAAAACAAAACAAAACAAAACAAAACAAAACAAAACAAAACAAAACAAAACAAGACCAGGAAGTAAGTAATCCTGTACGCCTGATGGTCTCATTTTTTCTCCTCTTGAACATAAATCCACATTTAATTCTACCCTTGTCTCACTGCTTGTCCTCATATTCCTCGCCACGAACGATGCATTTCTATCCTTCCACGAGCTGCTTGACTCCCTGTTGACATCAGCCCCTGTGCCATTTTATCAGCCATATTGGCACACATGTCTCCACCTCTCGATCATCTATAGACGTGTGACCGCCAAGATTTGCTTCAGCGCTGGAAACATAAGACAAGCACTCCGCGAAGGATTTCGCTGATATAACCATAATCAGCGTCGGTTCTCAGTTACAAATTCTTATTTTATGTAATCTTATTTCTGAGCGATCTTCACAGAGATTATTTCACAAACGAAGCGAGATAGCTCAGTCTAATGACTGTGCTACGGGATGGTTGACCCGAGGAATGGAGATTCCATTCCCAGCAATGGTAGAAATTTTTCTCTTCTTCGCAAACTTCGGACCGACTCTGCGCCAAAAATTCTTATCCACTTAGTAAAAAGATGCTTTTACAATGTGTAAAGTGGCCGGAGCTATACGCAGAGCACTCACTTCCATCTGGTGTAGAGGTTTTAAGAATGTTTGTAATTGACGTCTGCTCCCCTAACATTTTCATGACTTGGCGTTCCATTAAGCACAGGTGGAATTTGTATATAATTCAAGGATATAGAACACGCATCCTCTTTGTAAGACTGTACCTTTAAAAATCAAACTTGTACACTACAGAGTTTCTATATGTACAAGCACATGAAGTGCAGCAGGAATTCTGTTTAGCAGAACACAGAATTTGCACACTAACCATACATATTGCATTACCCGACATAACGCAAGCAAAGGAGAGCCACAACAAAAGTGTTCGTGTCTAAAATACGTTCAAAGCTTACTCGACGGACACAGACGTTAAGCTTGCTCATGACATGTGCTGCCCCAGCTCAAGCAGTATCGGGGAACTAATTTCCTTCCGTTCACTCTTCTTCTTATCGGCATTCAGTTCGCTTGAACAAACATCCCGCATCTTGGCTCCTCATTCGATTTTCCTGCCATTGCAGAAGGTAGAGAGGTCGTGGATGCCTGACAATCTGATTTGTGGGCTAAGGTAAGGTAAGGAGACGTGAAGCGCCTTTCTGAGTGACAGTGAAGAAGCACAAAAATGCGTGCCTTTATTCAATTTCACCCCCCCAAAAAAAGCGCTTTCTTACAGAAAACGGTGTTGCCTCCTTTTCCTCTAGACAACATTTATCATACTGTCAACACAAGTTACAATCTGCATAGCAGCGCATTTCTGCCGCCAAGTGGAAGATGTAGCTTATGCAGATGGTTTACAGCTGTCAGGTTTCTAGGCCTCCGTCTCAACGTGGCGGCTGCAGCTCAGTTCCACGGCAGTCAACGCGCGATTGTTGGTGGAATAGCGTGCCATCCTGCAAGGTTCTTTCCCCTGCCTCTTTCTGTTTCCGCCTGCAAATAATAACTGTGACAGCTTTCCTTGCACTGCAATGTGAGATACGCCAGATGTTCAGACTGTCGTGCCTCAGCTACAGCTTGGTTCCGGACCCGGCAGTATTACCACCACAAACACACGGATTAATAAAATCTTGGTTCCTTCCATACTTTTACCTCTGGCATTTTCCACTGTCCGTTTATACTGAAACAGCTGCTTCGGAATTCTCTTTTCAGAAATAATTTCCAATAAATAAGGCGACATACTTGTGATCTTATTGCAAAGGAATTAAAAATAACACCAATTCTGGACAAATTACTGGAATACAAGAGGAACTGGATACAACATGCAAATAGAATGCATCGTAACAGATTACTCAGGGCAATGAAACACTATTCCCAACTGGCAGAAGGAATCATGGAAGACCTTTATTCTCCATCTCCTTTTAATGCCGGAAGCTTGTACTTCACTTACACTTAGGCTAATTTCTCTGCACTAACAGGTAATGTGTTTCTAGAAGTGCCAAAACAGGCCTGGAAATCTATATAATGAATCACAACAAAATCCAACCCACTTTAAAATTTTGAAGAACAGCTAAATATTTACCCTAACCTGAAGTAGGTTTATAGGCCCAAATATGCTGCAAGTGTTCTCATACTATTTTATTACGCAAAAACAATGTAAGAGAATCAGGCCGCATAACTAAATCAAATTTCTTGCCTTCTTTTACACTTAAAATATATCTGTCGTAAAAACGGGCGTTAGCAGGCACATTCCTAGAAATGAGTGCTGGTGGTTTAACAAGCAATAGTTCAAATAAATTTTATGTAGGCCTACGTATCATAATAAAACACGAGCTCTATATTTCAATCTTGTATAAAATTTCTCAATTAGGGCCGGCTTAAATAAAATTTCATTACATAACGTTGATGTTACTTTAAACAGATAGGTGTAAATTTAGTGCTAACAGCAAGCAATTTCGTCTAAATTGATCGAAAAGCCCTGAAGATGCGACATGTACACATACGGGAAGTGCAGTGACGGCTAAATGTGACTTCTTTATTATGTGGTTACCTGACAACAAGGATGAAGAACTCCCCGTCCGTTAAGTTATTCCATGGCTTCTAGCTGCGCCATTGTCATTCAAACGTTAATTGGGCACAGAATTTAAAGCACTGCCGACGCCAAATTTTGTTCAAACACCAACTGCCTCCGACGATCACCGCCTTGCGGCATTCGACCATGTGTAGAGTGATAAATACGCAGGTTTGTTCCGTAAGTTTTGAATTACTTAGAATTACATTCGATCTATATCGTAATGTAGCGATGTAGTAGAACATGTCTCCAAAACATGTAAATATTAAACGAGTTACGGTATTTAATTTTTGGCACCGAATCCTTAACATTGCCCGTTCATTGATTCAGTATGGAGATGACTTCTCACAAATTTGAATAAGTATCAAAAAAAGGTCCTTTGATTGTGTGTGGTTTTGATGTTTGTTTACCATAACGAAAGGAACGGGATAGCACATTCTGTATACTAGATATGGGCTATCGGCTGAAAGACCATGGAATCAAAGTTCGATTTTTGACAGTGGCAAGAGAGTTTCCTCTTCTCCAAAACGCACAGACAAGCTCTGAGAGACACCCGAACTCCTACAGAAAGGGTGCCTTGGACTTTGACCCTGAGTTAAAGCGACATGAGTTTCTGAACATGAGCACTCACCTCCATGTAATAGCAAGGTCAACAGTGAGTGGGTTTGTAAGCTACGCCCCCCATACGCCTTATTGGCCTGCGCAGTGGCAACTTAATTGTGCTTATTTTTGTTATAAGGAAACAATCGTATCTTAATTATCCATTTCACTAAAGATCAGGTCAAAGGTAAAATATTTGTTACGTGTGCACTGTACTCGTGTGACCTTTTGTGACAATTACTTGGGTTGGATTCCCTAGCTGCATTTCAGTGTCTTGTTGTGTGGGAATAATGCCTCGTATACTGAGACGAGGACAGAAATGAACTAGAAATATCGAGCCAAGTAAACCAACACGATCCCCACCGAGAGACTGAAGCAAATGGTATAGACTGCGCCCCTATGTCGATGCAAGCAGTCTTATCAACGTCTGTGTTCTCGGTCGGGTGAGGCTCTCAGTTACACAAAATACCTTAACGAAGATTCCCAGCAGCCTGTTTATTGTGATTCCTACTCCTAGCGAAACTCCGTTCGCGAAAAAAATCAGCGTGTATATTTAGTGTCCCGCCGGGGAACCTGAAGGGTAGGTAACACTTGGGAGAATCTGACATAGATAAGAGGAAAATTTTAAAATAAAAATTGGAGAAATAGACTGGGAAATTCGGATTGGATTCATCTTGCATAGGACAGGGATCAAAATAATGATTCCTCTTGAGTTCACAAAAGGCGGGACAGCTCTTGGCCAGCTAAGGGGCTAGGTACTGGATTGTGAACAAGGGTTTTCCTGTGTGTGTCCATCCTGATCCCTGGAACTGGCACTACTCACGCGAAAGTTGCGGGATTAATGTTTGTTGACTCGCTTTACAGCGACTTCTACATCTCTGCTTATAATTAGGACAGTTGGCTCATTATGTGGTTACACTTTGACACGCTCACACACACGCACACGCACGCGCGCGCGCACGCACATACACACACACACACAAACTGGCCACATAATTAATTTCTGCATATCTACATTTGCTGTCACGTATGTGCGCGCTGAAATTTTGGAATACCCCAAATTAATATAACACTTATAATTCGTGACATATCTAAGGGATCTGAGGCAGAAGTTCGGATGCACAGGACAAACTTGAGCACACAGGTGACCGACAGCTTCAAAAATATCCTGAAGAAAGGAATATAAATTTGTAATTTATAACTCGCTTAGATTTTCTGCGTGTTTCGCCCCTCCCCCCTTTTTAAATTCGTGGCCATAACTATGAAAGTTGCAAAGCGTAAGGGTGGAATGAAATTTCCGCGATAGTTTCCGAAGTACAACAGAACAAACTGTCTGTTCGTTAAGTAATTTAGGCCTAATATCTGTAAAGGTAGCGTCGTTGTGCCTTCCAATATCCATGTTAATCATTCCCATTCAGTTAAAATCTGCTTTATCACATTTAAGCTAAATGAACAGTGAATGTCCAGTATTTGTTACTTATTGCTTTGCGAATTAGTTCCTGGAAATTATTAGAGCATACACAAGAATACAAAACAAAGTACTAAAACCTGAACTTCTAACTTCGTACATAAAACAAGACACGCCAACATAATTCTTTAAATTCTTTCTTTCTGTAATTGCTACAAACCAATTTCTTCCTAGAAACGGTACACATGTTTCCAATTTGCGTTCCTCATATGGATCTTTATGAGCACAGCGCTTTAACCAATGAAGTGCAGCTGACGGTGTCCAGCCAGCTGTACTATTGCTACTGCCGTGAAACGGAATCCATATTACTGTGTGTCTGTCTGAGGAACAATGCAGTGTTTGGAAATGTCAGCTGAGGGAATTCAAAAGCGCATCTCTATCCGCGTCAGATGAAATTGTGTTCACTCAAGCGGGACGCCATTTGCTGCAGTGGTGCTATCCGTTTGAATAGTCGTTTGTCAAAAAAGAAAAAAAGAACTGTTCGAATTCTCTAGAACGAACCTACGTGTAGCCGCGTGTGAAATCTCGAAGCCATATGCTGTTTTCAAAACTCGAGCGGGCGAAATTTATTTTCGATGCACCCACAATCAACACCTTCAATTCTAAAGTCAGAGACCATCACAAGTCCTTCTGAATGTACTAGCAGGCTACATGTTAATGTGCAATTATAACTGAAGGTTGGAACGAAGTCTAGAGGCGTCAATACTTCGGGAATGCAAAAAGCAGTGCACAAGACCTCATAAGATTAGTCGCACAACGCCTTTGAATTCAAACACTATGATACAGTGATACAGACAAGAACCCAGCTTGCGTCTACAATACAGACAAGGTTCCCGCAAAAAAGCCCTCAGTATTTATTCAAACACGAATTAAACTTAGAATTATTTAGAATCAGTTCCGGAACACTATAATGATTTCTCGCAAGAGGCCGAATATGGCAATATTCACACATCGTCCTTCCAGACTGTACTGCCTGCAAGAACGCCTGAACGCTAATTATCTTGTACTTGCATACGATTTTAAGCTACGGCACGCTCATGCACATGCCACTTCCTTCTCATAAGAATGACACAATTATGCTCCGCACAAACACAACTTTATCCTTAAAGGTTGAGAGCAGCTACATGTTTCGCCTAGCTAAAGTATCTATCATCAGGCTGAACATGACGGAAATAAAAAGCCAGATTTGGAGTTGCAATTGGTTGTTTGACATCTCGAACATAAAAAGTTTATATAATTTCAGGCGTAATATCAAGTTGCATATTATGTGTATTATGCAGACGATTGTAGCAGTGTTGAATAGTGCATAATGAAACGTAGTATCTCCAAAAATTAAATTGAAGGCAGCATAGACAACTTTATGCAGAGATGGCAAGTATGTGTCCGTCTGAAGCCCTGTGTATCTGACCCGAATGTAGCGTGTAGGAGCAAATGTTAATTTTACTCAGATTTATAACATTTGATAACTGCCGTTAGTTATGTGTACAAGATATGGAGTTGAAATTTATGATGATTCTATTTTATATCTTGAATAAACGTATGGGGCTTCATTTGCTCGTATTGTGTTCTGGTTTTGAGCACATCTTTAATGTGTTCCTGGCGAAGTTATAAAGCTCACTTCGCGTTGTTTTTGAACTTCAGTACAACTCATTTTTATCGAGTTTGAAGTCCTGCTGCAATAGGCCTTCAAAATCGATATCTACAAATCGTCTCTGCTTAAATTTGCCTAGACTGACCTCAGTTTAATTACTGTAGATACTAAGTTCCAGTACATTCAACGCATAGCTACAGTCGTCTACCTAATACAATTTTAACTTGAAAACTTACTATGTCAGAAGCTTTGTATTCTGTACATGTTTATATGTAATATCGATTTTGTAAGTTTTAAATCTCAAACCATTACAATCGCAAATGTAAACCTTCCTTTTTATTTTTTTCATGCTCATCCTGATAATGGCAACTTTAGCTAGCTGAAACATGTAGCTGTCCTTAACCTTAAAAATGATTTTGCGATTATGGGGAAAATAATCAAGAACCGGGATAACGTAGTCGGTATAGTGACTAGGCTGCGGGCTGGATGACCCGGTGTTCAAATCCCGGTACGGGCAAGAGTTGTCTTTACTTAAAAATGTTCAAACCCGCTCAGAGGCACGAAATGTCTCCTAGCCAGTGGAAATAAAGCGGCTTGGCCGTGAGGTTGGCCAAGGGCTGAGAAAGGGTGGTGCTATTCTTCCACTCACCCTACATGCATTCGTGGCGTGTAGAAATATGGGGAAAAATTGACCGTTACCTTAAATGAATACGTCACAATCCTTAGCTGCTAATAATCACGCTGGCGTTTCTTAAGAGTCTGCTTAAGGGCACACATGCTTAGATTGGATAGTTATAGGCTTTGCAGCTACTTTAATTGATTCTCGAAGAAAACTGCTGAAATAGATATTAATTGTTCTGTCTGGAGACCTGCTTGTTTCCTACTCTTATATATTTTGAAAAGCCTGTCGATATTTCAAAACTGAAACACACAAAATGATAAGCTGTTGATGACAAATCTGCAGCAGTACTTCAAGTGAAGAATTACTGGACTATAACTGTTTTCACACCCTTCCATTTACCCATTGTCAGTGGTATGGACGAACCCATGAACCGCAAATTGTACTTTAAAGCTGGAAACTCTTTTAGACAAGGCACTTCGATACAGTCAACACTTATTTATTAAACACAAGTTGAACAGAAAGTAGTTACCAGTTGTGTGGACGACATGAACGGATGTGGAGATGTATTTTATATTAGACAGTCTCCAAATTACAATTCTGACACTACCAAGCGAATTTCGACTAAAACCGTTATTGGGATCTTACTTATACTTTTTTAAAAATTTAATTTTGGCTCATTTTAGCAAGAATGAGACAACTTACTATTTGACACCTTTTATGGAAATACACGGATAATTACGGTTCTCGCGGCGGTACTCAAGGAGATCCAAATCTTCTGGGATGTTGCAAAATGTCGACGTTTCGAGAGATCGCAGTGACTTAATCTTGAGGGTTAAACAGTCCAAGCAGTTCTTGGACTGTCTGACTAGGAAAACGGAAAGAATACAGCCATTTGAAAGGTCGCTAACGTCTCAGAAGGTCTTAATCTTAGGCACACTTGGCTCCTGAAACCCGGCATGACGCAAAAATGAAGCACGACGTAAAATACGGGACTAAGGTGTAAAACGTTTATTTTAAACATTTTCAACGGGTTAAATATTTAATGGCGTACAAGGAATGTAATGAAGAATTGACCAGTGTCAATAGGTTAGATCTTTCAAAAGAATTCAAAAAGTGAATTTCATCACAAACACTAGTAACATAAGCAGCTTCATAATTAGTACGTAACAAAAACTTTTAAGAGGGCAGGTAATTAAGGCCAGGACGATAAAATTGGCAAGGCACGTAGCAAATATAAGAAGATAAGGAACGTACACAAAATTCATCTGAAAACTAGACGGGAAGGACACAAGGAAATGCAGGGGCGTAGTTAGAAAAATAAAATGTTGAATTTATCTAAATGTTATGTTTTTAATTTGACTGAATGCGTATTAGTGCACGTTTATTTTCTATCCTAAACGTATCATAAGTGAGCGAACAATTAGAACTCAATTTCTTATATGTTCCCTTATTTTCAAGCACATTAATGACATCTGATTAGGAAACAAGAGAGGCAATCAAGAAAAAAACTGGTAAAAATATTTCACCAGATATCCGGTTTGTGATGGAAAATGAAGGGTCATAATAACATCAGTATTTAAACCAATCTTTCCGGCCTTTCTGTAAATGAAACATCTTGTTTCGCCGAAACGTCTTGACAAACCTTTATTTCGTCTTTAATTAAAGCATGAATGAGACGCACCGGTCTTTAAATGTACCGCAAACTGAAAAGTTGCAATTACCTGGAAAATATCTGCGTCTGTCTAGGGACACAAGAGTTCTGTATAGAGGGATAACAGCAAGAAAACTTCCACTCTTCTGTGAATAACAGTCGATTAAAGTGGCCCTTCATCGAGCTTTACGAGCTTCAAGAACACTAGAGTCTTTTTTCTACGAACAAGGCAAGCTGTATAATAAAATTAATTGCAGGTTCAAACACAATCGTTCTTCCACCGTGCTCTAAAGCCTTCAAATTATGATGCTATATACGAATGAAACTCAATTATTTGTGTTCTTGCAACTGAGGAACTGATGATTACTTTTCCGTAAAAGAAACCTATTAACTGGAGCGAGAACAAATATTCGCTTTATTTTTATTACAAGATTTTAATCACTCGTGGGTTTCCTCCTCACTTGCTTAATTTGTATCTCTAATACACTGGAGCTCACATTTTTTTCTGAATGAATTTCATCATAACACTCTATATTAGTACAAAATAATAACTTTCAAGTCGAATTAAAATCTAAACGTCTTTCAGCAGCTAACAAACGTAAAAAAACCTTCAAATAAGACTGATTAATAAGGTATCTTAAACATTCACAGAAAAAATATACTGCTTGATGTGACTTAAAACTTTTAAAATTTTTCAAAGTATTCCACAAATTTCTGCACGGAATAAAAGTTTGTACAAATATAATATGTGTAAATGACTACTTAAGAGACAATACTGCCAATTAAAAGTCAAAGAGATTTATACTTTTAAGAATATAGTCGTCCCATATCTATAATTACTCAGATTTTGGAACACCAGAATGTGAAAATGTATTAATGTGAGTGAAAACAAACCAACGGGTTTCATTCCTTCAAAACTGTAAGAAATCTTCTCCGTGTAATAGGTGTGACGTTTACAAAACAATAGGTCATAGCGTAACATTGAGGCACGTTCGCGTAACCAGTGTTGCCGTGGAAAAGCAATAAGCATTACATATTCTGGGTGTGTGCCTCTAGCCTTAGTTATGCAGCATTTAATGCGCATGTGCCGTATTATATTTATATCTACGGTTTCTCTGGCTGTACCTTATTTTTACACATTATCTCATAAACGGAAAGACTTCCGAAAAATGTTATTGGATATAAAATGCATGTTTTCGTTTTCTCTACAATTTTCGTCTGATATATTTTTCTTTCTAAGAAGAATGCAGCGAAATATTATCATACATGTACATAGGTCTTCAAATAACGCACCCACTTTTCTTGTCAGAACTTAATGAAATTTGAATTTTCTCGACATATTTTCGAACAATACTCAAATGTCAAATTTCATGAAAATCCGTCCAGTAGGAGCCGAGTTGTTCCATGCGGGCGGGCGGACGGACGGATTGACGGACGGACAGAAAGACAGACAGACAGACAGACAAACAGACAGACAGACAGATAGGCAGACAGCCAGACAGACAGACAGACAGACAGACAGATAGGCAGGCAGGCAGGCAGACAGACAGACACACAGATAGTCAGGCAGGCAGGCAGGCAGGCAGGCAGACAGGCAGACAGACAGACGTGGCGAAGCTAACAGTAGCTCTTTGCTATTTTGCGAACGCGCGTAAAAATGAGAGGGAAATACGGATGACAAGTGCAGGGGACAGCAAGGAGAACGCCAGGATTATGGATAATCAAAATTCGTAACCAGCTACTAGTCGATTCCAATCGAAGTTAACTTCAAACATTTAAGAAATTTCCGGTACGAGGCGTATAATCCTGAACATGTAGGGACAAGAAAATGAAAACTCAATAACTTTTCGGGATATAACACATTTCCCATCCAAAAGATAAAAAAATAACAACATTGGAACCGCCCTTTAATTCCCTTCAAACAACACTGCACATAGTTCTATACAAAAATGTTCTATGATGCATTTGTGTGTCGACGCACATGAAACACACAAGCAGGTAACAAGGACGGTGTGTCACTCACTCAGTCCGCAAGCAACATTCCCAGAACTGCGAAACGGATTTGAATTAAATGCAGCAGTTTCATGGGTGCTTTTGCGTAAAACGTTATGTGGCGCATCTGATGTGGTTTCCTGTCGGTGCAAGATGACACATAAACATGACCGAAAGCTACCGTTTATCAGTTACTTACAACGACATACGAGCATTGCTACATTTCGTACGAGCTGAACATTATTAGCAATTGATGTTTTCACACACACATAGTGCGCTTTAGAACCTACTGCTGTTGCAACAGTGCAGTGAATGTGAACGACAAAATTGTAGCTACAATAAATTCGAATATTTTTATGTTACTTAAATCCACAAACAACTGATTCAGAATTTATGGGTCTGAAACGCTTAATTAAACAGAACACAGCTAGGTCATCGACATACTTCAGAGTAACGCGCTATCTAATTTTATCGCGGCCATCCCCTTGTTTTTCTGGAAGGTTAAATAACAAATATTTTAATATTCATTCTAACACAAATATGTGTCTTTCGTTTAAGAACAGCTACATAATTCTTTGTCAACTGACCACCATCAGGCCATCAACACGATATTTTAAAAGCGAGGTAAGAATATAATAAGTATGGTTTTTATCATATATAAATAGTACTGCGTGGGATCCCACAATTTGACAATACTGGTCGTTTCGTAGTTGATAGTATAAAACTTTCGGGTATGTCTAAATACGAAGTGTTTTGAAATGTGTGTGTGGTACAACCTAAAGTTTAACTTTTATTTTCTGATCTACAAAAATTTTATATCATCTCTAATGTTTTTGCGCTTTAAGATGAATGGATATTTTATTAGAGGGGGAAGTTTATTTTAACCTTATTTTAGCATACTTTCGTGTTAAGTTCTTTTTAAATCATTATTACCTAAAGTTAATACTGGCATCACTTTCTAAGACCTTATATTTTAGGTTCTTCTATTGATTGAGACCCATATGAAAGTTTTATACTGTCAGCTACGAGATGACCAGTATTGTCAAATTGTGGGAGCCCACAGAGTAAGAACTGTATGTAGCGAATCCGTACGTATTACGTTTTTTACTTGTTTTTTTAAGATTATGTTGATGGCCTGATGATGGGTTTGTTAAGACCGAAAAGTGTACTTGTTCTTAAACAAAGGACACGTAGTTGTCTTGGAAGGAATATTAAAACATTCGTTACTGAAACTACAAGCTACACGTCTTGTTCAACAAGAGATCTATACTGCATCTCATATTAAGAACTGACAACAATCTTATTTTATAAATATTAAAAAAGTAAAGCAATCCCATTACAGGCCTGGACAGACCGTTAGAGTTCTAGGAGGCTGAAGCTCCCAGATTTTTAGAAAATTGGCACATGAAGGTGGTAAGGTTGTCAGCCCTACGAACTGGCCACCTTTACCCCCCAGCAAATATTCCTGGTACTCATCTCTGTTAGAGGCCGAGTCGAAACTAGGGCCATATTGCTACCGAAAGGATTGTGTCAATGAAAAATGCCAACAACACCATCGAACCCGCGACATTCCAACTTGTAGCACAGTGTCTCAACCAGTTGTACCACCGCGTGCCTCCATAAAATATTAGCTAGGCGTATATAAGATTAAATAAACGAATGAATACGTTTATATTTGCCATATATGAACAGAAGACATAATTAAATCGGTTCACAAATTTACCCTAAAGGTTTACGTGTTCACATCATGTGCACTTAGTTCTTAAATTCTGGTTAGTAGTGCTTAAATAAAACTTTATCATAAACCCTCTTGACATAAATTCTGCTTCAGACTTTTTTCATTACTTACCAAGCAATAAAAACACATTAAGACGTGCAGTAGAAATTATCTTACATTTCAAGAAAAATAATAAAACCTCGCAATTACGCTTTTAAATATCAAAGTTTAATATCGGTTTATGGTTGTTGTGTGCCACTCAAATATTTCGCTTTCTTTTTTTTTGCGTTTAATCTTACAGCTGTAGTTCGTGTTTATGTAAAGTGCAGAAAATATTTGGTTATTTTCTCATTAACTGCTTTTGATAACGACGACTCTAACTGCACATGTCACCCTCACATGAAATAATCAGTACCAGCAGTCACATAGACCATATTAGTAAGACATGTGATGCAGATTGATTCCGTTCCTTCCACATTCTCATTACGGTCATAAAGGATTCTGCCAACGCGTTTCTTCGGTGATGAAACATTAACTTAATTGAAAGCGGAGAGGAACGTCACCCGCGATGAGTGATCTATCTCTCTGGGTTAATCGTATCATGCCTTGCTTTCGTGACTAGCAAAACAAATCCAGTGTCTCAATTACGGGATGAAAGCGAACAAAGGAATTACCGATCCTCCGCTCTTTCATTCACAGTACATATACAAGTGAAGGCAGCTACTCTTGCTGTAACACAACAGCGTTGCAATTCGGTACCCAGACACTTTCAACAAGAGTATCTGAAAATAACATGTCTTTCGGGGTAAGAGGATCACTCAGAAAATACACTTAAAATGCCTAAATTTTGGGTTATTTTTAACTTGGGAAAAGTTCACATTTAATTGCACTGCTACCCCACTAATTTTATTCGTGGCTATCGCCCAAATTCAAGACTTTCTACACACGTCTATATTAAAATGTATATATTTTGTGTTATTTTTTACCTCTAATAAGAACAGTTCTTAGTTAATTTCACTGTTATCCCACTATAATATTTACAAATAATTCCCGCCAAAATTAAGAAGTACATAACATCGTGGGACTAAATTTTCCGTTCCATGTATATACTGGTCCCTGTCTGGTGATGCGCATTTACCATCGTGTCACAACCATTTACACATCGCGATCATCTTTAACTCTGTGGCCGCAAAGCTTTTGGTTCAGCCCTGGAAAGAGTTGATAATCTGTCTGTAACAATTTCCTCTAACATAGGCCTACTTTATTACTCCGAATTTAGGACGTACCTTTCTTTTATATTTTTTCGAACTGAAAATTAGGGCGCGTCTTACATTAGAGATGTTATTTTTTATTCTTCGAAAACATCATTTTCCTCGAAGAACAAGCGGCCTCGCTAAAAACAGCAGTAAATTTTACCCAGAGTGAAGTGCATTTGCTTGCAAAATTTTTTCCTGAAATCCCTTTTTGAAAGTGGGGTGAGTATTGAATTAGAGAGCGTCTTAATTTCGAAGTAATACGGCAATCACAATCAGTGCAAGTTGTTTAGTCAGGAAATTATTGCCTTGTGAAAGATTTTTAAACGCCCCTTTTGTTAATGAGTATGGAGACGGGAGGCCTGTGTCCTGCATGGGCAGCTTAAATCCAGTTTCGGTCCCCTCCTTTAAACACCTCTCATATTCAAAGAAGAACACCAGAATGCAAAGGCATCTAATTACGCCTAAAAGCATTTCGTTTCAGTATTGCAAATCGACACACGTAAGCATGCATAATAACAGGCATGTTCTTATTAAAGCACACAGGCATGAAGGAAATTCGAATTTCCTTCCAAATTTGGGATAAAATTTTGCCACTAGTGAGAAATAGGTGATATCGCAGTGCATACTAAAATAAATCTCACATAAATGTACTGCGACGGAGCAGTTTGTGCACAGGGTGACCAAGATTCTACGTATATCAATCTCGACTACTGAACTAACCACTACCTGCTTAATATCAACAACACAAATTCCGCTAATTCCCCATTTTCATACACTATATCTCACACCTAACACCAAAGCTATATAGTCTTAGCACCTGACAGCTTCCTTAAGTAAAATCTTTCACTCAACAAAACCGATGGGCACAAATGCAAGTATGTACGGCAGTTAATGTGTGTTTGCAACAGGGCTGTGGAGTCGGTACACAAAAGCTCCGACTCCGACTCCTCGATTTTTAAAACTCCGACTCCGACTCCGATTTCTTCATAAAAGCTCAATATGTATTAACCTTTTAAAGCCTAGCGGTAACTTTACATACGACCAGGTTTAACATTAAAAAATTCTACGTGGTGCCCACATTGCGTTTATATGTTTTGTACGAATCTCAGAACAAACAGCAACTTTTGCCTTATAAAACATTAAGAGATTGGTTTTTATAACCGAAGCGGAGAGTGTTTACAGCGCGATACGCACTGAGTCCTTATATAAAACAGATACGCTTCGTCTTTAAAGGGTTAATAACGGTAAACCTATAAGACATTTCATCGCCACCACGTGAATCATCAGGCTACTTTTTTGACTTACACTATAACCTATATTTAGGTATAAGTCTAATGGTTACTGTAGCTATCAGGGCTCTGGAGTCGGAGTATCTAGTTACGATTTTAGACTGAGGTCGGAGTCGGATTTGGTACATTTTTACCGACTCCGACTCCACCTACAAATTCCTTCCGACTCCGATTCCGACTCCACCTAAAATTCCTTCCGACTCCGACTCCGAATCCACAACCCTTGTTTGCAACATTGCGAAGGTATCATTCAGACTCTGGTTTGTTAATATCCTCAAAAGGTAGGTCATAGTGAGGCACTTGCTCAGTTAGACAAATAAGGAAGCCAGAGTGTTCATCTCTGGTGGTCACGCTGTTTAACTGATGCGTTAAAAACTGCATTTACTGGGCAAGCGCTGTGTATGTATATGGACAGGGGATAGCAGCTCGTCAGCATATCTAAAAGGCATTCAGGTTTAAAACCTAGCAGTATTATAATATATAGAATACAAGCAGAATTCTAGACTGTACACTACGAGTAAAACCGTCATAAAACACAGAATGTGTCAAGTTTTATCAGCCTCTCGTTGCAGTCATACTATTCGTATAGAAGCAGCAGCAAAAAAAACCAAAGACACTGTTCTTGTCAAGTTTCAGATGTTAAATATCATTTACAGAAATCAGAGAACATTCAAATGAGCGGTGCAAAGCAATAGGCCTACTGATAACGAAAGCTTAAACTTTCTAAATGTACTAAAATTGCGCGATGGGTCTAGTGTGTGCTTATAATATTGCAATTTGGCAAGAATGCGGGGGACGGTCACAGGGTCACTACAGTGTGAATAAACGGGCGCGTTATATGTAATATGCACCAATTACGCTAAAATACTTTATATCACATACAAAATCCTGTATTTTGAGACAGGGATATGTTACTTATTTGTGTGAGATTGGGTAACAACAGAAAGAGGAAGGGAAATCTGCAGGTTTACAGCGTCCATGTGTGTGTCTGACGTAAACCGCAAGTATGCTCAAAAACACCAAAATCAGGTAATGGTATTTAAAATTATGTGCTGCAGGAACAAACGGACAAGACACTTTGTGGTTTCGGTTACTTAAAGTAAAGTAAGGTGAAGAGAAAGTCGTCCCTGTGCGCGCCGTGAAGGCAGATAGGGGAAAGGACGGACTGGCACACTCCACTCATTCCGAAACTCGGCGCTGCATTGGAGCTGAGTAACCAGCTTCACGTCCCGGAGACTTTCCCCCGAGAAAAAGCCTCTCCCGTACCCAACGAATAGGCTGGTCTGGATGATTTGTAGAAGAAATAAGTCGCCTGCCCTTGCCGGTCCTCGAACCAAGAACTGTCCAACGCCTTTCCCCGTAGCCTTCTCATTATACCGACTGTGGTAACGCGGGTTCGATAGTGGCAATATGAAAGGGAAAACACGAAGGTGGACTGAACATAAGAGAGTTTACAGGAAGTGGAGTTCCAACTAGACACACACACCGGTAAAAGGGGCAAGAATCGAAATCGGAACTTTCTGGAGCTATGCCCGAAATATACGAGAAACTGCATCACTCATGGTCGTTAACATAATGGTTGCACCATCTATCGGAAAGTCTCATAGAAAGACGTGCACAGTGCTGCCATCTCTGAGGTGCGCCTGTAACGATCTATCTCGGTCGATATGGTAGCACTTAACATTTATACAGCATGCGTATCTGCGGAAGGGTTTTAGTGGATTACTCTTGACGTGGAACGTCATCCTTCTCCTACCACCTACGTACAAGCACTACAGACGTACATAAATACATAAATATTAACTTTAATCAACAAAGAGCAACTTCATCCCAAGAACAGGGCAGGCATATTTGGATCGTTTTGTGAATATAGTTTCGTTCTACATATTTCTGCCGAAATCTTTCTATAATCGTCCAGGAAAGTTAAAGATAAGCACATATTTCTTATTTTTTACTTTCTTTCCTAAATATTTGTCTTGAAAATATTCTGAAAACATTTGCCACACGTTCACACATTCTGCCCACGACCCGACCAGTAACTCCTTCTCCATACAGTGGCTTTATAGAGCGTTTCATTCCTTTTCTTCATGACATTTATCCCTTTGATAATTAACCTTTCTTTGTTTCTACGAATTTATTTACTGTAGCAAGAAATGAAAGACAAATTTTCAGGGTCTCCGTGATATATTCCACCGTGTCGCTAGGGAAACAACCCAAACGACAAGATGTAAGAATACAAAAGATTTGAATTTTTAGTAACACTGCTGTAAGAACGCCAGATCTCACAGATCAAAAGTGATTCTCATGCCAGTAAACAAACCAAAAGCAGCAGCAAATTGGTCCTACCTGAGCAGAGAGCTGCAGACAGTAGCTTCGTATTAAATCACCGCTGCGTTGCCCGTACAGAAATCGTTACGGTAACCATGTTTGCACTTACCTGTAAAGATACAAATAACTTCAGTTAACAACTACAGACGGTAAATAATTTGTTTTGGTACTTCTTTTCAATATAAAACTTGGGTGTGCTCATACTTCTGTAAGTCTCTCATGCTGTATATAGGAATAACGCATACAGTCCTATGTCAGGCAACGCATAATGCCTAATGAAAGGCAAGCACTGTATTCAGTACCCTAGACAAAGTTATGGTGAGACACGACGAGATGTGGTAACAACGTCACTAAAATTTTACAATAATTTGCTTGCAGGCGTAGATGGGGGAACAATAATGAAATTGGTCTTGAAGAAATATGATAAAATTGTTTCAGTGAACTACTCCCCTTCAGAATATTAACTCGTGTCGTAGAACAAGACTTAGAATAAGCGAGATTTGTACACAGGGTAATGAAGATTTGGGTCCCATAAACGAGAGAAATACTTGATCATGTAAGGAACAATCAGCTTCTCGAAAACAACTCTGCTAGGTGGAGTTATCTTTAAGAAGAAACAGCATTAAAGCAATAAAATGTCTGAACTAAAATAAAGGTGGCTATCGAAAATTGAATTTCTCACAACGGTGTTGTTAAAGATTCAAGTCTTGCTACCCTGTGTCAGCTTGTAAATAGTTACCGTCATTTCGAAGGAACTGATAATCTCCGACACGTCAGTAGTTGTTTACCAGTCGACACAGGGTAGCATTGCTAAAGACATGAACCTTGAATGTGGTTGTCAATGATGGGAATGCAGTTATAAATTCTGGGGATGAAGCATGCAATGCCGAGCATGTCAATCCAAGCGATGACCCACATAACATGTATAATAAGGGTGCTGGGTTCGAATCTCGGTTGGGACATCAATTAAATTTCCAGGTACTCTGTAGCTTTCCTTAGCCCCTCCAGGCCAATGTCGAAATATTACCTTAAATTATTGCATGATCTTCCACAAACTTTCAATTCATTATTCATTGCAGTTCGACTAACTCACGTTAAACAATTGTGAGTTGCGGGCAGCGTAGTTAAATAAACTACAAATAATAAACAACACACGTAAGCAAACCACATTTTAGTCTGAATTCTTATTCAACCATCTTACGACATCTGTTGTAAAGGCTACTAATTTAAAATGTGACAACTTCAACCTCTGCAATAAGCGTACATTCGCGATGTTGTATGGTCCGAACGTAATGCATGCACCATGCTGCTCTGTTGCCCAAACGTAACACAGGCGCGGTGTTGTATGGTCCAAAAGTAGTACTGGCACGATGTTGTATGGTCCAAATGTAATACTGGCTCGGTGTTGTATGGTCCAAACGTAATAGTGTCGCCCGGTTCTATGGTCCAAACGTAATAGTGTCGCCCGGTTCTATGGTCCAAACGTAATACTGTCGCGGTTTTGTATGGTTCAGACGTAATACCTGTGCAGGGTTATATGGTCCAAACTTAATACTGACACGGGATTGTATGGTCCAAACCTAATACTGGCGCGGTGTTTTATGGTTCAAACGTAAAACAGGCACGGTGTTGTATGGTACAAACGAAATACAGGGGCGGTGTTGTATGATCCAAACCTAATACAGGCGCTGTGTTTTATGACGCATATTTTCAAATAAAATCGAGTTGCTGTATGGTCCAAAAGTATGAAATCAAAACGCGGTATTTTATGGTCCAATCGTGAGTAATACACTCACCAGGAGTTTCTTTGTGATACAAAAGTCGTTGTGTTATATGGTCCGAATTAGTTCGCTGCTGTGTGGTCCAAACGCGTTTAAGAGTAACTGCATTTTGTGGACTGAAAATGTGTCACAGGGCCGCTGAGTGGTGCGATCCGAGCCTTTGTAAAGCAGTCTCTGTGCCGTGTAGTCCAGAAGTGTGTAACACGGTCGCTTTTTTGTGTGGTCCGTGTGAGCCGGTCTGTATGAGGTAACATAAATAAGCACCACAGCAAGATCCTGCGTACAAATGTACCAAATAGAGTGGTTCGCCGCATTCAACGAATAACACAACAGACCACAACCAAATGCACTGCACTAGACTCCATTGACTTCGAAAGGTTATCTACTGTTGAATACAATATTTCACAAATGACCTAGAGGAATTCATATGAAACTTTCCATCCACAGGCACTATAAGTTCATTGGTGTTCTTCAACAGCGCCTTCTTCAAATATTTTTTAACTTTGCTACATATCTTGACATTCTTTTTCCAAATTGGCCTATATCTGGCCCAGTTTTAATTTTCTTCAATCTGCATATTCGCTGACAAAATGTCACTAACAGATATTTTGTGGCAAAAATAATTACGTTATAAAGGAACTCTAAATAGTGATAAATAATTATGATGTTAATAACAATTGTAATAATAACCATAACGACTAATACCAAATTTTATCGAATTCAGTCGAGTAATTTTGAAGAAGATTCACTTTGCTTGTAGTTACATATCATTCCCTAACATACACCCTTAACAATTTCTTTCTTTCTTTCTTTCTTTCTTTCTTTCTTTCTTTCTTTCTTTCCTTCTTTCTTTCTTTCTTTCTTTCTTTCTTTCTTTCTTTCTTTCTTTCTTTCTTTCTTTCTTAGTCTAATATCTTCTACCTATCATTGTAGGGATGGAGGGCTATTGTTGCATCTGATCACACTCAGTGACACACACATTCGGTAGGACTCCTCTGGAAGAGGGATCAGTCCCTCGCAGAAACCTCTACCTGACAAGACACAACATTCGCAAGAGGCAGACAACCATACACCCGGCGGGATTCACACCAGCAATCCCAGAAAGCCAGCAGCCGCAGACCTACGCTTCAGACGGCGCGGCCACCACCGGAATCGGCTCCCTTAAAAATTTGTAATTGACGGAGACGGGACAGGCTGATAGTTTGAGGATGTCCTCTGGTAAATTGTTAATGGTAGTGAATTATTTATTCAATTCTTTGATACACATACAGGAAAATATAACACAATATGGTATATAATTCTGAACTTATGTTTATGTCAAACTGGCAGTAATGTTATAAAGAAACTTGGTACATAAAATTGCTTACAATTTGGAGCATTAAAATTTAAAATACGGTGGAGATAAATAGTGGGATTAAACGTAATTTTGACTGCACCCACTTCAACCCAAGGGAATGGCACCAGATAAACACAACTTAGAAAGCTGGGTGGGCCTGAACGCGGGGGTGAAGAGAAACATTCATGGAAGTCTGAGCAGTCTGAGTGAATATATCGACTGGAAGATACTTCTTGCTGCTGGCGCCGAAACCAACTCACAGAGTCAATATCACTGTTTGTTTTTCTCCGGAATTTCTTCCCATCGAGAACGGGGAATACATCGCAACAAAGATCTCTTTAAATTCCTGTCTCTTTCTGCTATAGATTGTTATTTTTCTACTTGTTTACGTAGCATAAATAACATTTTGCGATCTTAAATTATTTCATTTTTAACCATGTACTTCTTTAAAGATATTCCGTCAAGAACCATCACAATACACAAACTATCTGATATCATTCGTTCTGTTTATGTCCAAAATATTTCGGTCGCCACCCGCCATCCTCAGGCAGAACACCCAAGTACGTTAACAGAAATATAAAAGGTTATTAACACATCACTATAAGTTAGATTTTCTAAACATATCAGAATACGTTTTGTGATCATAATCTAGTTATGTGCTATAAGTGCTTAATGCATTTTAAGTCCCTTGTTACGTAGCATGTAATGAAAATCTTCCAACATTAGGATTAAAAGTTTACACGTAATTACGACCTTTGGCAGCCAGTTATTGCAGCACCACAATCTCGTCTGCTACAACTAATTATGTTGTCATAAACACGGATTATAATCCGTGTTTATGATAAAGTAATAATAAGCTCAGCTACTGAAATGGCATGTAATTAGAGTTGGATAAATGTACGTGACGTATGCACAAACTACTTCAGAAGGGTGATGTGTTAATCAGTTATAATGGGTCCCAACTGAACATCGATATATAACACTGAGCTTATATGTAATAATTTATACACCTAAACACAAACCGGTTTGAATTGTTTATACATGAAATATCATAAACTTTAGGGCCCCTAGTAGCACACCGGAATGTTCCCCTTGAAAATGGTAGATCGTGAAGGGAACATACTGGAGATGAACCAGACGGGTAATGTATAAAGGTAATATTGACGCGCGTTCGCATAACCATTTGTGCCGTGGAAAAGCAGTAAGTATTATATACTGAGTGTGTGTCTGTAGCGTTAGTCATCCAGCACGCAAAGCGCACGCGCCATGTTATATTTTCATCCGTGGCTTTCCTGGCTGTACAATATTTTTTCATATTGTCCCATAAACGGCACGATTTCTGGAGAAAATGTATTGAACATAAAATGTATTTTGATTTTCTTTACAACTTTTGTCTGATACCTTTGTCGTTCTAAGAAGAATGCAGCAAGATATCATAAATGTACACAGATCTTCATGTAAAGTACCCGTTATTCTCGTCAGGTTTTAATCAAATTTGGATTTCGTCAAAAGTTTTTCGAACAATACTCAAATACAAAAATTCATGAAAATACGTCCAGTGGGAGCCGAGTTGTTCCATGCGGACAGAAAGACGGACGGACGGACGGACAGACAGACATGACGAAGTTAATAGTCGCTTTGCGCAATTTTGACAACGCGCCTAAGGAAGTGAGTGATATAACAGGTTTTCGTACTCTGTTGGTTGCTTGGTGGAGTATATGTTAAAAAGTTTAAACGAGTTTAGAAGTTTGGGACTGAAGAAGAACACAGGACAAAATTTGGAAGAGACTGCTGGTACTTACCAGATCTGGAAAATTCTAGTTAGGCAGTTACGATGGTTGCACTTGATTTAAAATTGATCATTTATGGAGTATGTTGAGAAGATTTTAACAGCGTTGTTTAGCCAGCCACTTTTATTTCACAGATAAATTATTAAATGATATACAAATTACAGAAAAAAACAGCTAAACCGTAAATGACACTTTTATCCTACACCTGATACTCATTACGACGATAATGATAATGTGTAGATACGATAATGACAGATCAAGTTAGATTCTCTTTTTTTTTTTTTTTTGGAAATGTCTTTTAAATGAACAGATAAGAAGCGTTGCAGGTCCGGATATTTTTGAAGTGTAATAGGTGTGAAAGAAAGCATTCCCAATTTATTTTAAGAATGTACACCCGTGACAGGAACCGGCGTAGCGCAGTTGGTATAGTAACTAGGCAATGGGACGGACGTAATGAGATTCTAGTCCCAGCAGGGGCAAGGAATTTTCCTCTTGTCCAGAAATGTCCACACCTGCCACGGGTTCCATCCAGCTTCTTATTCAGTGGGTACCAGACTTCCTTCCCGAGCTTTCAGCTACCGGAGCGTGAAGTTGACTTACCATCTCCATTTAGTATCGAGATTAAGAATGAGTGGCGCTATAATCTACTCCCCACATACGCCTTCAAGACGTGGAGATTGTCAACTTTACCGTTACCTTCCCAAACCAGCAATTCCCTATACGGGCTAAAGAAAAGGGCGAAAAACTGAATGTTATAGCATTCCTGTACATGACGGCGTGCATATTGGCATGTGCCTACAAAGAAGCTGGGGAAACCTGATACCTGCACCTGGGCCACCGCGGCCAGATCGCGTCTGACGTTCATCCACCCTCCTATGGAAGGAATATAGGTAGTTCTTCCCTCGGTTACAGCAACTCGATCATAAAACTAACATCTGCGTCTTTCTAAGGCCGAGGTGCAGAATACTAGAGTTATCATCTATATTGCCACTTCTTCATGTCCATGGTGCTTTTGTTTAGCAATCAAGTACAAAGTCACCTTTATCTATACATATTTAATGCTGTTCGGCCACGTCAGGTTGCATTTTCAAACCTGCGAACATAACATAAAATTTCCTTCCTTTGGTTCTTCTGATTTCATAACAGATTTATAAAGGCGGTTGCACGCCTGCGTTCCACCACACAGCACTCTGTGGCTGTCAGAGATTTTGTGCCCAAACGGAGTTACCCCCCCCCTCACCGTTTGCTGTATTGGTAACACACTCAGGCTTACCCCATTCGCAATCCAGCTCCGTTACCGGCTATTCTAATCACTGTCAGCGATTTTAATCATTACCACAGCTTCAAAAAATGCAAAGACAGTAACATAAATATAATTTATAACTGTTTTCCCATACCTTTCAGCGTTATAAAATCTCTGTAATTCCAAAGTGGCCTTAGATATCTTAAAAATCAATCAAAACCAAATCTAATACCAGCATAATGTAAGCTTCCTATCAGAGTTCAGTTACAGATATTCATGAGAAAGTTGGCTTTCGACTGCTACTACAAGCCGCATATTTTTTAGTTTATTCTGGAAATTTATTATTCCATTAGCCAAGAAGCCCTTCGCAAGGAAGCCACCACCACCATATTTGGTCTCCTTTTATGTCAACACTTTAAATGCCAGTAAGGCCGGATATGACACTAAAACCTCTGTATTTTAGTAGACAGTGTAGTTATGTGTTCCGTGTAATTCTTGTAATAAACAGCCACTACTTCCTTACAAATTATGGGTGCTTTCTTGTCTGCTTGACCGATAAATGGCGGCCCAACACTTGGCCTGACGCTCTGCTAGCGCTGCGTCAGATGCCGCGTGTTGGGGAGGTTTCACAGTGGATGAGGGAGCTAAACAAACGATCGCAGTGATGATAACTTTTATAAAGTCTAATACAACTCGCTAGAGCGTCAGACCGGTGCTTATGTATCAAGCAGGGATAGGAACACCCGATACTAACAGACTGGTCTTTCTAATAGCAGCAGATCGTGTTCTGTGTGAGATGCATAAAAAATGTGTGTATAACCTATACTAATTTTAGTCTTTAGGGAGTTAACTTCAAATTCTCTCGATTAATCTGGCTCTCCTTTGCAATCCTAAGGACATCCTTTGCCCATACTCCCTTAACCTTTTAAAGCCTAGCGGTAACTTTACATACCACCAGGTTTAACATTAAAAAATTCTACGTGGTGCCCACATTGCGTTTATGTGTTTTGTACGGATCTCAGAACAAACAGCAACTTTTGCCTTATAAAACATTAAGAGACTGGTTTTTATAACCGAAGTGGAGAGTGTTTACAGCGCGGTAAGCACTGAGTCCTTATATAAAACAGATACGCTTCGTCTTTAAAGGGTTAATTACCTCTTCTCGCACAGGTAGCGCTGACAACAAGACGGGTCGTGAGTCCGAAAAATGAAGAAGTTTTCTACTTTTCTCAAACTCATTTCTTTAACTTTCTTTTAATTTTCTTTGTCAATTTCGTGCCTTCTACTGATTCTTATTACCTTAGTACTGTGTGTCTTTTTCTGTTCCATCACAGAGAAGTCAAGGACCATTTCGCTTTTTCGATTCTCACAAAGTTTGCACATTATGACTCATTCAAATCTGTTAAGCAGTTACTTTTATGAAATTCTTTTGAGTAAGTGATTTTCTTATTAAGACCTTTCGTTCACAAAAACAAAAACCAACAATTTGGTGGCGGTAGGAAAATTATGTTGAAAGAAGGAAAATTTGTAAATGCTGTAATTTTCTTTCTATTGTGACAGGTCTATAATGGTAAAGCAATCCCATTACAGGCCTGGACAGGCCCTGAGGATTTCAGGAGGTTGAGGCTCCCAGATTTCTAGACAATCGGTACATGAAGATAGCAAGATTGTCAGCTCTACGCACCGGCCGCCTTTAGCCCCCAGGAAATGTTCTTGGTACTCAATTCTGTTAGAGGCTGAGTCGACACGAGGGCCATAGTGCGACCAAAAGGATTATGTCAATGAAAAATTCCAGTGACACCATCGGAAATCGAAATCGTAACTTTCCTGTTTGTAGTGCAGCGCATCAACCAACTGCGCCACCGCGTGCGGTCTATAACGACATATAGTAAATATATCTACCTAAAAGGTGTGAGGTTCTCAAGGCGGTGACTTGAATAACATCGAATTCTGAGATCAGAAGCCTTTAGTCAGACAGATATTGTTAGAGGCAGCAAGAGAGAAAAACTGAATTATTTTGTGTTACATTACATACGTCTAACATATTCCATCCTTAAAATGATGTCAACGGCTATGTTATTTGGCCTACTGCCGTGGAGCTGTCGTCTTAAAAATACCAGCCACTTCTCTGTATTTTATACTTTATGCGGTCCCCTGGCCACCATCAAAAACACACAAAAAAAAGTGGAAAACTTACATTTTTATATCACAGCTTCAAGGTAGGCTTACTTTGGGTCGCTTTTTGGTTCCTTACATGTTTTAGTGTCGCTTTCTGGCCATTATGTTATTTTACTGACAGTCAAAAGATACAGAGTGTGTGTTGTATGTTTTATGTTCTTTCACGTCAAGAAAAGACAAATTTTTTCCTGCACCTGCCAGGAAAACGTAGGGGGAGTGGAAGCGTAACTCCATGCATTCTTAACCTCGACATTTAGATCGCAGCGAGTTGCCACCTACACTCTCCGGTCATTTTGGACAAATAAAATATCTCTTGCTCGTGGCAGAAATCCCAACCGGCAGCATGCATTGTCCAACCCTTAACCTAGTTACTATACCGACTACGATGTTTCGGCTCATATACATATGTATATATGTATATATACATATATATATATAGTCGAACTCGGTTTAACGACATCGGTTTATGCGACATCTCGCCTATAGCATTAGATATTCTCTGGTACCAATTAATTCCTTACTGTTAACCATAACATTATACTCCTCGGTTATAACGACACTCGTTAAAAACGACACAAAATATTCTGTCCCTTTCGTGGCCTTATAACCGAGTTCGACTCTATATGCGCAAGGGGTGACTTTATCCCTGTCGATGCCAAGAAGGCACGTGAGGGGGTAGAAGATGTTATTTCACTCATTCTTAACCCCAGCACTAGACGGAGGTGAAAGGTCAAGTTCGTGTCCTGGACCTTTTTACTTTCGGGAAGGAACCCCGGCGCCTATTCAATAGGATACTGAGTAGGACCCAGAGGCAGTCTGGATGTTTTGAAGACAAGGAAAATCTCTTGCCCCTGCCGGGAATCGAACCCCGAATCTTCCTGCCAGCCACTATATCGACTGTGTTCAGCCGCGTCACACACACCCATGCACACACACACACACGCGCGCGCGCGCACGCGTATATATTATATACGTGTAAACAAAAAGAGTCAAAAGCATTCGCCTTTGACGTAACGCATGTTAGCTTTCCGACGGATTATATAGTGCAAGTTTACAGCCGTTCCTATGCCTGTTACAAACAAACGTACATTTCTAACCGGTTACAGGTTAGGTTAAAGTGTTTCCTCGGTAACGGAAATTTGGCCACAATAGTTTTCGATGCCATTGTTTTATTATTACCTGAAGCGAGTCATATAAAATTTTCGTACGCTTTGGCTTCTCATCCTGTGAATTGATGTAGCTTATACAGAGTGTGCCAGAAGTCACTACACACCTACCGCAGAAGACAAGCATAGTCAGCGAGTCCCGGTACATTAATACAAATATATTTCTCATACTTAACTTACAACAAATTTTGGAAAAGTACTCCACGTCCTGGTAGACATGCATCTATTCATCTCATTTTATTGAAAGAAATGACGCGATGGTATCCTTTGTATTATAGGTGAACTGTAACTTTTGGCTCACTCTATATTAAACGGTCATTTGTAGGACGGACGAACTGATGTAACAGCTAAATTCATTCCGACAGAATATCATGCCACTGAATTGTAACAAATAAAGTAATTACTCAACTCTATGGCTTCAGTAGGCCGCGCCCTTGAACTGCAATGCTTCGCTAACACTCAAGGTGTTAGGTTCGGGACAGGTTATCAGGTCGCGTTGTGTTAACAAGACTCAATCGATAATCTCCCATAAAACTGATATATCAAGTGCACGTGTATGCGGTTTAGAAAAGGAATGGGCTTTACAGCTTCCCTTGGCAATATTTAGCCACCGTACTCAAGCCAACAGGATGGTAAAAACAAATATCTGAGAGAGAGAAATAATTTTCTCGGTGTTTGAGATGTTTACAGACTACCAGCCAAGAACCGAATACTTGTTTTACATATCCTACGTTCTATTCTAAAACGAATCTTTCACTTGTTTATATTTAACCCTGCTTGAGCGTTGACGTAGGTGAGAACTGTCACAAAGGACTCTGGCTACCCAGCGCATCAGAGTTTTATGTATAAATTTCTTAAGGAATCCTCGACAATCATCGGAGATTTCAACAAGACCAAATCTCTCCGCTTTCAGAATATTGCCTCCTTTAGAGTGATATGTATTATTCATTGAACCGTTAACAGATAGAAGGAAGGAGGAAAGTCACGGAAAGAAGAGGAAGAAGACGTAAGCAGCTAGTGGATGGCCTTAAGGAATACAGAAAGTACGGAAACGTTAAAGAAGAGGAACTAGATCGCAGTGTGTGGAAAACTCATTTTGGAAAAGTCATTGACCTCTCGCAAGACAGACAACAGAATGATGTTGAATCACAGTTTAGGCGAATAATCGCGCAAGAAAGGCAACAATTTTCATGAGATCTCAATACTCAGCGCTCACAAAAATCAGAAAGTCGGTAGTATGTGTCGGTAAATGTCACACAGTAGAGTCTATCTTACAAGACGTAGGGGTGTGTAGTGTCTGTTAAGGACTCAATTAGTTAAATGGACATTAGCTTTGTACAAAGGTTATTGGGACTTATACATTATGTACGTTAGGACAATGATGCTGGATCTGAAGATTGCTAATTCATTCCTGGGTTTCAATTGTACGCCACTGGAGATAATTAAATATTTGGGAAAATGTTTGCCCAACCGTGATATTTTTCAATACACGCGCACAAAAGTAGCCGGTTATTCAATGAACCGCCAAGAAATGTGGCAGCATCAGGTATTCAAGAGCTGTGTAAATTTTTAATTCCCACATGTATATATTTTAATCAGCTGGGCGTCCAGAAGTGTCAGCATTCACGTACCTCTATTTTTCCCCATAACAGTTTTTCACAAAGCTCTTCCGCCAACACGCCTTTGATCATTTCCCCTGACCTTTGCGTGCACGACAGAGCACTGTGTCTACACTCCTTCCGGCCGCACTGTGACCCTGGTGTTGATTCAGGCTCTCACAGAAATGAGTACCAGGAATATCTCTCTTGGGCGATAAAGGCGGTCGGTGCACAGGGCTGACAACTTTACCACCCTCATGTGCGGACTGTCTAGAAATTCTGGGAGCATCAACCTCCTGGAGCTCTCAGGGACTGTCCAAGTCTGTAATGGGTGAGCTTTACCTTTACCGTATCTAAATAGCATAGCCTATACCACCCACAAAGGGAATTTTGCAGCGAAGGAGAAATTGTGTACTGAAGCGGTCGCAGCCTATTTTCATAAGGATTCCATTGCAGAACGCTAGATGAAGAGCACAGTATTAGAATTTCAGCTTGTTTGAAACCCGTCCTGCTTAAATTTTCGTAATTTCAGCATCTTCAATCCAATTAAGAGGAAGATTTTTTCAAGTGAACACAAATATCACTTTCAAAATCCTTAACAGTTCTTCCAACTTTCATCTTATTTCACCAAACACTACTTAAAGGATGCTGCGCGTGTCCAAAAATAACGCATAAATCATATGCGGACGGAAACTAGACTGCGATATCTTAAGTTACTTTTGATTTTCATACTGTCTAATGTTTGAGTAATTAAATGAATAACCTGGTGGTAAAAGTTCCTACTTGAAAAGCCAACCGCCTTTCAACAGGTTACGTAATATTCATTACCATGATCTCATAGCCTCCAGTACGTAAATGTATATATAATATTAAAATGACTCTTACTGAAACTGTTTATTGAATGGACTGATGTGGCCCAACCATTCGATGAGTTTATGAAGGTTGTAATGAAAATCCTGGTTCCAAACAAAGTTGTAATATCTTTGTCAGCTTACTGCATCTCAGTTTCTCACCAAGTCTGTTTCACGAACTTAGTTATAACTTACTGGAATGTAATTATGTGACACTCACCTTATCAAAATAAACAAGAAGAAGCATGTTGTGTAAAACCTTCCTGTTATGAGGTTGGTGCTGGGATTCGGAATAAATATTTGGCATTATGCCTTTTTAAGTCACCTTTGAGGCTAAAATTACGTTTAAACATTGGTTAAATTAAAACGCTTCAAAACTATTTGGTAGATGTGTAACATATTTTTTCTTTATTCCATTTTAATCAAGAGCAATTACAAATAAGGACATTAAAACTTTCACTCATAGTTTATAGGAATTTCATTTCTTTTGAAAAATTTCAGTTTCTGCGGCCCTACGACAAAACCAATTTCAAATTTCCATATTTTAGACCTGTTTTGCAACAAGGAAAAAAAATTCTTTTCCCTCAGCTCGAGCGCTCCAGTAACCCACGCGACAACGGCATCCTCTACCTCGTTTGTGACCCGAAACACGAGACGGCGAGAATGTCGGCATCAATTTTACGCAATAATGAGGCGCATCACCTTAATTAGCAAGGTGACCGAATCTAGGATAACGACACCCCGAAACAAGAGTCAGGGTATATTATATCACAGTTCCTGCAAGAAGTACTGCTATGTTCCGTACTGACGCGTGCTAAACTCACTGTTGCTACAGTTCATGAGCAGATTGTTTTACATTAAGGATTATGTTAACATCGTGATAATACACTAGCAAGAAAATAAGAAAAATGCATCCAATGATTTGGCAGGAAAATGTCCAGGGGCGAGACTCTTGAATATGATGTGGTCGTAATAGGAAATCAATATTAAAATGGAAGCGAGAGAAAAGAAATATTAAAAAGTGGAATGGAGGCAACGAAGTTAAACTACCAAACGACATGCTTCATACATCAACAAAGAAAATACGGAATACGTTATAAGAGGAAACACTTGGGTACTGGGTATCTATCAAATACTTATAGTAAATATACTAAAATATTAATAATTGCTGCACCTTACTGTTCTGCAGTTGATATATTTTTCTTGCACGCCATAAGAAGGCAAAAAAAAAATTGAGGTCTTGTCCGTCTGTCTTCGCAGTACTCATGAAACAGCAACCTGTCGTAGCCCACGCAATTCTTCACACTGAGATCCCCGCATTACTGGCCAGTTGGGTTACAAACACACCTTCTGTCAAAATGTTGTGTCCACAAAAAATTGGTTGCAATTACATTTTCGTTGAAACATAATATGCTAAATTGTTGGTCTGTTAATGATCTGCCAAGTTTGTTCTGTCTCCTCTAAAACCTTATATCTGTGGGTTACGACAAATTGCTGCTTCATGAGCGATATTTCCTCTCAAAAGCAGCCTACTAAATTAGATATTCAGACGATCTGCTTCAGTTTCGCACTAGTTCGATGTATTTTCTTGATGCACGCACCTCAGACAATACCCTATGCTTAATACAATTTCTCCAGACAGGCCACACTAATAGAAGAAAGTAACGTCAAAAAATATAGATTCCACTGCGATTTAAGAATTCTGGTTTAACCATTTTTGATAGAATATAGGGCTATACGTGATGAAAAGCTTTAAAAATATTACACACACAGCATATACATATATATTTTACGGTTAACTTCTTCAACAAAAGCAGTTTTTCTAAGTTGCAAATTTCTACCACAAGTTTTCAGCACCAAGATGCATAACACCAAACAAGGAAGACGTGTATTTCTATTCGCAATAAATGGAAGGGAAAATCATACAGAAAAGGAAATTCGCAAGGAACTCAATTGGAAATTGTGTGTGTGTGTGTGTGTGTGTGTGTGTGTGTGTGTGTGTCTGTGTGTGACGACGCAGTAAATCTGTACAACTTCTGCAGTGAGGGTGCACACCCTTCTAACTCACTGATTTTTCAGACTCGTTGGAATTCCCGGAGTGTAGGCTCGCAGGGACGCACTCACGCACTCACGCACGCACGCACGTACACACACAACGACGGCAAATCCTAGAGTTTACAAAGCGATTTACACAATCTACGATCAGTAATTTGTGCAATGATATAAAAAAAAGCCCTGATGTTAAATTTTTCTTAACTTTCAGTATTGCTAAGATGAACGTGCACTTATGAAAATCTGTTTACATATTTGCAATTAATGTGAAAGTTCTGAAACTTTTATAACGAAAAGGAATCTCTCCAGGCTACCAGCTTTCTCCCAAATACAGTGTCAAGGCTACACACTGGGCAGCTAAGAAATGTAGCTAATCCCAAACACACGCCGATGACGGCGAAAGACGACCTGATTGAAACGTGTCCGGCAAATCCCGCATCTGCTGTACGATAAGATGTCGACAAGACAGACTGTGCGAACAATACCGGCAGAAGCAAATATCATGCACACCACATATAATACTCTTTTACCAAACCGAGGACTTCGCGGTCTCAGACTATAAAACTTGAAAGAGACACAGAATATATTGTGAGTAAACTCCCACACTGACTGAACGTTGCTTGCACTGTGAAGGAGACTATGAGATCTCTCAACTTAGCAATAATTTCAATAGATACAGTGCTTGCATATTATTCTGCTCTTCAATATGCTCTAGAAATCCAGTTTCGGTCCACACGAAACGTTAAATTGTGTTCAGCGAGTGTGAGGTGAAGGGAGGCGGCACGGTGTTTCAAGTGACAAAAACAAGACCGAAGAAAAACACTTGTTCCACAACACCCACTGGGACCCTGACACGATTTGGTACATTAGACACGAGTTCATCTCAGGTCCGTTCGTACTTGGCTACGTTCACCATCACAAGTCACTGGTTTGTCCTTGGAGGTGCGACGTCTGCAAAGAGTAGGTCTGTTTTATGTAGCTATATATTGTGTATTATCACAGCACTTGCACTCAGTGCAGTTTTCCCTGATGATGGAGACAACAAAACGCCCAAATAATTTGAACTTCTATTCCAAGGTGAAGCGAATTGTCGCCCGAGAGTGTTTTATATTTACACATGCAGTACCGGCAGTTTGCACTTGCAAAAACTTAATATCCTTACACATTTCTATTGGTCCTAAGATGTGTTCCATTACTTTTTCAATTCTCTGTAGATAATTACATCAATAATGTAACTTTCTTTGTTTTCTTTTTCAGATAATCCTCCTTCTACAGTTTTTAGGTGGTGGTGGTGGTGGCGGCGGCGGCGGCGGCGGCGACGGCGGCGGCGGCGGCGGCGGTGGCGGTGGTGGTGGTGATGGTGGTGGCGGTGGTGGTGGTGGTGGTGGTGGCGGCAGTGGTGGTGGTGGTGGTGGTGGTGGTGGTGGTGGTGGTGGTGGTGGTGGTGGTGGTGGCGGCGGCGGCGGCAGTGGTGGTGGTGGTTTATGCTTGACTGAGTATAATAAATATCCAAAAGGATTCGTCCCCTCGCAAGGAATCATCCACGTAAGCACGAAGGCGCCGAGCGCACGCACGCACGCACACACACACAACATGCCGAAATAAACAACTGAATTAGCTATACAGTTCTTCAGGACCCTTGAGTACTTCAAACCGCGCGGCCACTCGAATAAGCTAGAGTTAAATTTGTGGAAGATTTTATGTCCCCCACACGTTCTGTTTGTTTTCTTTGAGCCTTTTCCACAGCGCGTTGTTGCAAGTGCGGGTTTCGGTGAAAGACGAGACACACGGCTGTGTGTTTTTCCGCGGCATCAACAGAGTACAGATGCCAGACTCCAGGCAGGAGGCCATGCATTTATCATACCGGGTATGTGGAGTTAAAGAACTGGGCTTTAAAGCTTCTGGGAGAAGGATGCATCTATTTTCGACAGGGGTAGGTGTTTTTCTCATCGCCACGATTTTCAGATGGTCTTTGCCAACTAATTAGTCCCGTATTCAATGGCTACTAAAGAGTGCGTACCTGGCAGTTCCTCCATTTGAGCAGAGGCTACATACGTGTAGAATTCTATCTCCGCCTCCTAAAGTGTCTTATAGCATGTAACGCAATTAACCCAGCGAGCACACTAAAGATTTTCTAAATAGGCCTATATCCGGCTCATTTGAGGGGAGGAAGCTTGTTTTGTAACTACGCAAAAAGATATAAAATTGGTATAAGACTCTAAACAGAAATGTCTGCAAGTATGAATTATTAGTTGTAGGAATCTTACCGCCACATATCGACGCAGATTACATCACGACGCCCCAGAAATTGTTCTTACGCTAACAGCAAAACTTCAACGCTACTACAATTTCGTCAAAAACGAGACTGTTTTCCGGTTAAGAATTTTTGCTCTAAGTGACATTACATTCTGCCAAAGTGTTAGCAAAGTTCTGCACTCATTTTTAACATGTGTGTTTCAAATACAGGCAGAAATCCTTAGCTCAACAGCTGGAGAATAAAAAATTCTCCACAAGTATGAATGAATTTTCAATGTGCAAAGAATTGGCATGAAACTGAGAAATTGTGTATCTACCCTTATGCAGGCAAGTAAGTTTGTTGGCCGCTGTCGTGTTTATTAGCATTAATATTAAGGTAAAAAAAAGGTAAAACAGCCCCACTACAGACCCGGACAGGCCCACAGGGTTCCAGGAGGTCGAGGCTCCCAGATTTCTAGACAATCGGCGCTTGAAGGTGGTAAGGTTGTCAGCCCTACGCACCGGCCGCGTTTACCCCCCAGCAAATATTCCTGGTACTCATTTCTGTTAGAGGCTGAGTCGACCCCAGGGCCATAGGATTATGTCAATGAAAAATCCACTGACACCATCGGGAATCGAACCCGCGACCTGCCGGTTTGTAGTGCAGTGCCTCAACCAACTGCGCCACCGCGGCCCCAGCATTAATATTAAAATAGAGAATAGTGAAGTTGTACCTGCTGTTTATTGTTTTAATTGTTGACGTTAATATTAAAATCTAAAGCCTAAGCTTTTATTGTCTTTTCATAGCTTTGCCTTTGACTTGGTGTGAACAAGACAATAAAAAATTAAAGTACAAATACAGAATATCAGCCAATATAGTTCTCAGGACAATGTTCGCACCCAAATCGAAATAGGATAAAACTGAGCTCGAGGTAGCTGCGAAATAACTTATCACAATTCGTCTTCTACACTAAATACTTCTATTATTATGATGACAGAATTAAAGGTAATGAGAGATGGACGAGAATGGCAAAAAGTCTAGCGCAAATTCTGAAGGGAACGTACGATTTACTACCGTAGCGTATGTTGCGTACAATATTACGTAAAACGCATGTTAAGTACACAGTGTTTGACAATATTGACTGCTTTCCTGGTTCCAGACAAGTTCCAGGTGCGGGGTCTCTAAGAGCGATAAGGAAGCTTCCCCTTCAGTAAAAGGCTGGGAGTTACTTCACCAGGTGAGCGACATTTTTCGTAAAAGCATAGCAGCCTCCTTCCAAATCGCAAACAAGGCAGTTATCTACTTTTAATTCTATTTTAATCCCATTATTAATTCTATTTTAATTTCATTCCATTTTATGCTTTTAAATATACATAATCCCCTTTTATTATACCGATACGTAAAAAGTGCATTTTGGTTTTCCAGTACTTAATATAAATGACATCGGTGAGATCTCACATGATAACATACAGTGTTGACCTGTATTAAAGTTTCACTGCGTTCACACCGGAAGATGACCAACCAAGGCCGAAATATGTAGCTTGTGCTTTATAACATCTGAATATACATACTGAATTGGTGTTGTGCTGTACGGTTATTTAAACTTATACTGCATAATTTTAATAAAAGTATAGCTTGCAGGTAACTCAGACCGTTTTATTCTTGAAGTTTCAGGTCTTCTAGGACGTAACACTGTGTATGTGTACGAGTGATCCTTAAGAGTTAGAAGGATGCTGCTGCCTTCATCTTCAACGGTAAGGAGTCTTCTTGGACTGGATATTCTTGAAGATGAATGCAACACTTTCCTTCGAACCTTCGCAAACCACTCACCAAATATCATGTCGTCAGCGTCTCCGGAGACTTGAATATGCAACCACACTGCAGTGAGAATCTGAGATCTCGGAATTAGGTTCCGTATGAGCTTCTATCGTACAACTGTCAGGGAGGAGTGTTACAGGCTGGCGTAGGAAGAAGCTTTTCAGTAAGTATACATACCTGCACACAGTGAGAAGGGTGCAGAGGGTCATAACAACGAAGCGGAAAAATTGAGTTTTCTGCCTCTTTCAGCAACAATTTTAGTCAACCTTCTACTTTATTATTCTACTTCTTATTTTAGCACCTTCCTGCAGGATTTTCTGTTAGTGAACGACGGTTAGGCCTTTTCCCTGCGGCTCATCACGCGGTAACTTTATAGGAATTATATTCTGTGCAACGTAACTGTATTATAAGTAACAATTACTATTATTAGCAGTAACTGTAGTAGTTGTGTTAGTAGTAGTACTAGTAGTAGTAGAAGTAGTAGCGGTGGTAGTAGTAGTAGCGGTGGTGGTGGTAGTGGTAGTAGCAGTAGTAGTAGCGGTGGTGGTGGTGGCAGTAGTAGCAGCAGTAGTAGCGGCGGTGGTGGTAGTAGTAGTAGTCGTAGTAGTAGCAGCATTAGTAGTAATAGTAGTAGGACCGTCAACGTCATCATCACAATCATCATCATCGTCACCATAATCATCTTTGTCGTTGATATTTTTGTGCTACTCTGTAATCATAAAGTAAAATGCCTACTTGAGGTTGATAACTTCACCTGCAAATAAAGAAGTCTATGCTTATCACCTACAGCTACTGCGCGTCACTGCTATCTAACCCGATGTAACCTTTCTTGTCTATAATATTAGGCCGTTATATTTCAACCATATGTGATTGGGCAAGTATATTCTGTAAGAATCATTTGACATATTCGTAGACGTCTAGGTAGAAGCAGGGATAAAACTTCTGGTTACGACGTAAGTGTCTCCACGAGTAACATTTTACCCTTTCTGTAATGACATTTTTTTAGATCCAAATACAGTTCCTACAACAATGTTATAAAGAGCAAGCAACTGACACTGCTTAGGAAAATAATCGCTGTTTATTTCGAGGAATATAGAACTCATAAATAAAGAACGTGGCAAAACGCAGATTTTCGTAATGTTAGAGCAAGTAGTACGCATCACTAGCATTTTTATTTAAACAACGAAAATACGCAGTGACCATTATTTGTGGTACCCCCTCGATTCACCAATCACAGCCATTTCTAATGTCACGTTAGAGATCAGAAAATGTATGTGTTGTTGAAGTAGGACAAAAACACTATTCTCCTATTAAAACTAAATTACAGTCAAACTCGGTTACAGCGTCATGAAAGGGACTGTACTTTCTGTCGTCATAAAAGAGTATTGCTATAACCGAGGAGCGTAATATTATGGTTAAGAGTGAGGAATTAGTTGGCACCACAGAATATCTGACTATTTAGGGGAAGTGCCGTGTAAATCGACGTCATTATAACAGGGTGCGACTGTAATTACATAGCCAGCGCTGCACACGATCCTAAGACAGTTTCGTCTTCCTGTCAACACCGTACTCAATTTTCCTAAGATTCATCTTCCATTTCCTCCTGAGACTTCTAGGTAACTATTTCTCCAAGCAGGGAACATAAGCAATTCTTCATAATCTTAACTACCTTAAAGAAACTGTGAGACCTGAATACAGCCAAAATCCATCGTTTCGTAATACTGCTCACGTATTGCTACAGTTTTAGCTCCAAATATTTTTTAACATGTTCAACACTTGCAATTTATATTATTTCCAAAACGTTTGACGCTACTTTTCACAGATGCGTAAATCAAGTGACAAAATTGTTAGTTTATGCACGTGTTGTAAAATAAAAGCAAGTGAGACATCACATTTTAATGGAACAACAAGTGTAACTTCTAGAATTCAGTTTCGTCCCTACAATTCATTACTAGCTTCTGTAAGTTCTGTAATGAATATATATATATATATATATATACACACCGCTTACATCATCAGTTGCCTTTAAACCTTTTTAACTGATTACGTATCAGTAAGACACCAATGCTTATTGTGGCTGCATATCTTTATTTATATATTTATTGCTAATTAATTAATTAATTAATTAATTAATTAATTAATTTAAATTTTAACGATGCCGTATGCACCTCAGATTATATAGCTTCCACTAATAAGATGACTAGTGAAGAGTGGATTCAAAAGATGCAGAAGGACGCGACTGACACCTGCGTGTTATCCGAGCTACCGTTCGGTAATCCGTTGTGCTGGGCTGCAAGTTATGGAAAGGACAGTGCAGCTGAGCCAAGTTTCTGTAATCACTGAATGTGAACGTAAGGAGGTAATACATTGCTAACCGCGGAAACGTTTGTCGCATGTCAAGTGGGGTAACAAATTAACGTATAATCGAACTTGGTTATAACGACATCGGTTTAAGCAACACCTCGTCTATAGCGTCAGATATTCTGTGGTACAAATTCATTTCTCACTGTTAACCACAACATAATACTCCTCGGTTATAACAACACTCGTTTATAATGACACAAAATACTCAGTGTCTTTCGTGACGTTATAACCGAGTTCAACTGTATGTAATTAGTTTCGTGGTTACGTATATTGTTTATTATTTATTTACTTCACAATTCCAAATCTTCAGAATGGCACAGCAACTGCAAGAAGGAAACAGGAGTGAGGCAAGTTACTTCTAAATTATCGGTAATTTCACTGATTTAGGCAAAATTGATATACATTTGCGAGACACCACCCCGTGACTAGCACACCCCACAGGCCAGACACAAATAAACAGAGACACATTTGGTTGGAGGCATTGAAGAAAATCAGGATATCGTATCTGCTGGCTCAGACTTGGGCCCGGGACCTCAAGTATAGGACGCAGTAGTTTTAGCCACTCTACTGCGATGTTCAAGATTTCATATCTCCGCACATCGTCTGAGTACGAGAGTATGCCATTAGTCTGGCCTGTGACCACCTAAGTCAAAAAGAAGAGCTACGTGCAGGACATGTTTAGTGCAAACACAAACAGACCTTCTGACAGACAAAAACATTAAACCCGCTGCTGGCCAGCATCCAACTACACATCTAGCCACTTCCTAAGTCATTACGCTTCTGTTGGTATTTCTGCTCCAATGTTCCTCACGGGATCAATGGTGGAAAAAGTAATATATTAGGTGGCGTCAAAAAAATACATGGATAAAACACACTTCGTACTTTTGCGTCAGAATCTTCTAAGGGTTCTCAAAGATTCTGAGGATAAATTACGATTTTACGTATTTATTTATTTATTCATTTATTTATCCTCACTTAATGTTTTTTCAACAACTCAGCTCACGTAGTATCGAATTATGTTGTGTTTTTAATAAAGAATTGGAAAGAATGTGGCAAATCAGACTTGGCCTAATTAGAGGTAGTATTTATAACCGAGACTTGAAGTCCTCACAGCGGTATTAAGTTGAAGTCTTCTCGGATGTGTTGATTGGTAAATATTTACCGACATTTATAAGGAATGTGGTGCCGTGGTTTTCAGGGCCAAGCAATCAAAGAAGAAGGGGTTATTGACCAGCTTCACTCTGAACATGAAAGTACGAATCTCAAAATATTGATAAATAATTACCAGTCGACAAGGTGTAACATCCCCACGAAATTTAGTCTCCTGCTACTCCGACATTTGCTGCAAGGACACACAAAGAGGCTTCAGAGTAACAGCCGAAATAAAAATTAATACCCTATCATAGAATCAACAAAATTGGCAGTACCTTTGTTCGTTACACGGTCCAAGAGCGGAATGTCGTAAATTCAGCAATGAATTTTCCCGAGATGTAAAAAGAGGAAATTCCCTGATAGGCGGGTAACTTTCAATTTTCTAAAGAAAACATCGCGCCAATAAGTAAGTTGCTGGCCCATTCCATTACACAGTAGTTTCATAGAGCTTGAATTCCGTTCAAAGATGTTAAAAGAAAAGGTTTTTAATGCTGTTTGATTTTATAATTTCTTATCAAAGGAAGGCCTGAGTTTCAAAGCGGTTGTAAAGTTTTTAACTGTGAAATGTGTTCCAATTACAAAGAACAAATTAATCAAATGAAACTTTTTTTATTAGTGTCTGCTGAAAAAACTGAATATCTCTTCAAGGTTATGGAAAATGAATGGAATGCCATTTACTTCTGATTCTACAATGAAACAATTATTCTGTTTCTCTGATTCGTTTCATTTTGTGGCGATCTAAAAGCAATTCACATTGAAGCCTTTAGTGCTTAACATACCAGTCTAAAATTAAATTTTATTGCTACACTAGCATAAAACCATTACAGTTCTAAAGGAAACAAACGCTAAGTCCAATCACTAGCCATTACTTCCTCAGATGACCCTTCCACTATCATACAGTAGATATAATACTCACGGGACCGTAGGTTATCAGAATTTGTTTGAATATGCATGACGTGAACCTCTACATTTCTTGAAAGCTAGCTTTTTAGAACAAGAGGTGCTACTGTCAAGAGCTAACTGCTGTCGGCGAAGGTCGACGCGAAATACTAACCGTGGAACAGGTATGTCTCTACTGTTTCACAACAACGTAGAATTCTGGCTGTCAGTACTAGCTGGCGGTGGTAGAAATAATTATGAGCAATACTTGGCACTATAGAAGCAACAAGGACAAGATTTTGAAACGTAGTTTTTTTTAATACATGGTGATTACAAATGATGCCGATCCCTGTGACCGCGCGGTCTAAGGACTGTGACTGCGACATCTCACTTGTTGGGATCGCGGGTTCGAATCCCGCCCAAGACATGGATTCCTGTCTCTTGTGAGTGTTGTGTGTTGTCAGGTAGAGGTCTCTGCATTGGACCGATCACTCCTCCAGAGGTGTCATACCGAGTGTGGTGTGTCTGAATCTGATCCTGAAGCCTCGATGATAAGAAGGCCCTGGCCCACTAGGGGCTCTTGCGCCATGGGAAAAGAGTCTCATTTGCACTTAATGCCCCAGCTGCCTGAACACAAAAAACGTTGTTTTCCAGCGTTCAGGATTGCCATCACATATTATCAGATGTAACATTTTCTTGAACACGCAATTGCCTGAACGTGGGTTCGGCCAAGGGAAGTCCACTTCCTGGTCTCCGTTAACTCCAAATCTGACCCCCCTTAACTCTTTCCTGCGGGCTTTTGTGAAAGATGAAGTTAACATTCCACCAGTGCCTCTAACCCTGAACAACATGAAGGGAAGAACACAGAAAGTGACTGCAAACACTGCAAATTCTTGCCTGCAAAATGTGTTTGCGGGACAGCACAAGGACCGTATATTGGTTTTGCATAGAGTATACGCACTTTCTGAGTTTATCCTTACAATGGTGTGCGTTTAATATTTGTGTGGCTACTACTTTTGCACCAATGAATTTATGCTATCACATCTTTTGTAACAATTGTGAATGTCACAAAAGTAAACTGCCGGAATGTTCGCTCATCAGCTATACACCTAAGGCTAGCATCAGTCGAAACGTAAGAAGTCAAACACAAACATTTCTGTCGATTATCCAACACACGTTACATAATGTCTTGAATTCAAAAGTACAAGTATATCATTTCATAATTATGAATGGCTGACGTACATGTAAACACAGACGAACATATACATATGTGGGACTACACAAGCAACACATGCATGAAAGCACTGTATTTTAGAACATTTTAAATATAACAGTAAAAGCAAACAGTTTTTTACGCATCTTCCATATGATTTTACATGATCAAATAAGCTGATTATTAAAGCACAGTTCCAAATTCTAATAAATCGAAACCTCCTGTCAAATAGTACTTCCTTCTTAATATTTTACACAAAAATTCAGTCAACAGCCAAATACACTATTTTTTTTCTCGTTTCTTTATTAGGAGGTGAGCGACTAGTTTCAGCCTATACTAGGCCATCATCAGGCTTCTTTTTACAAAAACATGATTTTAAAACTCTACATGCTATAAAATAGGGAAGGCCTTCTTTTTAGAGAAGGCCTTCCCTGAGCCTGATGATGGCCTAGTATAGGCTGAAACTAGTCGCTCACCTCCTAATAAAGAAACGAGAAAAAAAATAGTGTATTTGGCTGTTGACTGAATTTTTATATAAGATATTTATAGCATACGCCAACGGGGATGCAAATCGTCAAAAAGCACTTCTTTCTTGATTTCTTTGTCGTTTAAGTATTTTATTACAGCCCACAAGATATAAGCCAGTGGTACACTATCAATGTGTTCGTAATCACACATTTATTAAAGCTTTAAACTCACTGTAGTCGAAGAACGAAACGCGTAATAATGAACCATTACTTCAAGATAAGTCGGGTGTAATAAAATCAATAAGTAGCAAAGACACACCTTAAGTAACAATTTCATGGGCTACAGCCCTCTTTCAGAAGCTCGTAACTCATCAGCTAGCCAAGAAATTCTCTTCATCTTAGGGAACGGGAAAGTTTATTACAGTTTTCACCAAAGCTCGACACTTGCTTCTATCCACACACAAATGCAATCTACTCCCACTCATCCTATCTCTTAACATTCATTTCACATTACAGGTCTTTCAAATTGTCCCTTTCTTTCCGGTTTCCCTACCAAACTCCTGAATACATTTATATTCAACAGAGCGAATACAAACGCAGAAAGGAACTCTATTTGTCAGAAACATTTAATTTATTATTTTAAACACAAATATGTAACAGTGAGGACCGATAGTACAATTTTATTTCAGGATCCAATTACGAAGGAAGACGTTCTCGTGAATGAAATGGTTAAATGTCCTGCCATATCGTCTTGCCGCAAAACCATGTATTTTTCTCAAACAGCATCCCTCTGATGTCAAGACGTAAACTGTATTTGCCTGCCTCTTCTGTCTCAGAGTAAATGTAAAACAGATTCTATAGGTCGCAGTGTCGTCGTCAGAAACTGAGGACATTATTGAAGGAGAGAGGACGTTTATACAGGCGGAAAGATCGATACTGCAAAAACAAATTTTCCTCTTACTTTTTTCTCCTTGTGTGCTGTCTATAAGTGAGCCGGATGGGCACGTGTAATATCAGCGATACTGAGCGGTTCAGCGAGCACACAGAAGCCTAGCTTACCGCCTCATTTACCCTTCACTTCTGCTCATCAAACGGCTTCTGTTGCTAGCGTGCTAACCTCAGGCAATGCCAGTCAGCATCATTTTCACTTTAATTACAATTTATATTAAATGTGTAATTATTTTTGCTCCCTAAGCTTTTGAACAACCAGGCTGCAAATTATTTATTCAGCTACGAGGCCTTTTCCTCACTCAAAGGAGACAGATTAAAATCTTTGAGAAAAGAATTGGGAGGAAATAATTTATTACATATACGGAAGAAGAATTAATGTAATAATGGAGAGAATTCAATAGTAGCACTGAGCAAGCTGACTCAAAGTGTAACGGTTCTGACTTTCTGCTCGGGCGGTACTCATTTTAAGTCCCGCCAGGTACTTTACTTAAGACGTTCTCAATTAAGTTATACCACACAGCATATACTAATTGATTGGTAGTTAATAATCAATTGAACAGACGTGACAGGAAGTCATCGTAGCGAAATTTAAAGTACTGACCCACAAACTGCCCGCAACAATCTCACACCAGTCCCAAGGTTTACCGCTTGACCCCATTTTTAAGTAACCATGTAAATTTGGTTGAACTTAATTGTGGAGTTCTTTAATACACATTACTTTGTTTTGAACAGAAACTGGCATGTTCTAAAGATGAAAACTACCGAAGTGGTTCAGAGCATGAAGTAGTATCCATGTTATTTATACTGTGCAGGTAGGAATCTACAGTTTATTCATATCCTCAGCCGTGACCAAGTGCATATCCAACAGATCAGATGAGGCAGCAATGCCTCATTTGATCCGTTAGATCAAATAAAAACAGTGGCAGAAAATCTACTAATAGAGAGGTTTAGAAAGTGTTACGTTGCAAGCTTTGTGGAAGTAACAGTATTAAACTACATAAATCTCTGAAGGTGTCTGAGAGGAAACATTCTATTAAACACTGCATAAAGGAAAATGGGAGGACGAAGGGCAGAAATTAATTATTTTACATACAAAAATGCTGAAATCAACAAGTCCGTGCATATCTGTATAACAATACGCAACATGGCACATTCAGATTATGTTATCAAGCAACGTTTAACATTTGTACCGTGAATCTAGAGAAAACTGCATAAAGAAGAGCTTCACAATTGACTTCGTCTTTTGCTGTATATGTCATTACTTGTGTTTAAAAAGAAGAAGGCGCGGGTGAGGGGACTGGTTTACGGACAAAGACCGCTCTTTGAACACAGGGTTTCGGTAATAACCTCGTGCCATAAGAGCAGAAACTCGAATTATAGACCTTTAACAATTCGCATATCCTTATTCTGAAGCACTTAAAAAAATAACTTGGCTTGAAAAGCTCAGTCCCAAAACCCAAGTTCGAATAACTGCAACAATTGTGACACAGTTCCGACTGTCCACATTTTGCCACGCTTTTGTCAGCTGGGTCACCTTTGACTCTACTGCGATGAAACATGCAATGGTCTCACACTGAAGACGGACGTAATATTATCATTATAATTTTAATAGTATAATAATTGTAACTAATTTCGTTAAATGTCGACACAATATCCGAGGCATATTTAGTTTAATTTCACTGCTTAATTTAACGTTCGTTACTTCCACATTGTGGAGGGGATGCCTAAAGTAATTTGACTACAGCTCAGGTTACATCTAAGTACAGAGTCCCCAGCACATCTCAATGTGTTTTTACGTGGTAAATTTCGAAGAGCTGAACAATCCGCGAAACTGCCCCCTTATCGTTGCAGACATTGAAGCCACAGTACATATATTTATTCTGAAGCCTACCCAAAAGTGGCATCGTACGCGGTCGGGCACCATTAGGAAGAGGGCTTGTGAGTTTCAAATTTTGAAGCAGTGTTTATGAGTGGCTGTTCTTATCTTGGCCGCAGAGCCCAGAAGATGCTCGAGAAAACCCATCCACTTCTTACTGGCCCTTACTACCGTCAGCTGGCCCAATCCCCTCGGCGAAGCTGTAAGAAGTGACGAAGATTATCGTGCGGCAAAGAAAGAGGAAGACGAGTTTTGCGTAAAGATGCAACAGCCAGGCTTCAACCTCTGGACCTTCTACACGTTTTTAAGCACGAAACACTTCATATAGCGCTAGCAGATTAGTTAATAAAGTAAGATGTGTTCCAATAAATGCCTTAATTCCAAATACTGAAACAGCATTAATTGCCCACATATCCGTTTTATGGTCTCACTTCGTAATCCTTGTATGAGGATTGAAATGCAGACCATGGCCGCCTAAAATAGGCTGCAGCTACGCGTCCACACGAAGGCTGCAAGTAGTGGGCTGAAGTGCCAGACTTGTAGCTTTTTACTTATTGTGAACCAGACGTATTCAAAGGATAAACTTCACTTTCAGATGTACTATAATTTGGAACAAGTGAAAGGAATGATTGAAGCTCTACCATCGCTTAGAGTTTTCTGCGTTATTTATAAGAAATATACGTATTTTCTGAAGCAATAGCACTGACGCGATTGTGTCTGGGTTTGGAAGTATGCATAACTATTGAACTTCGATTTCTAGTCTGCCCAGGGCCTACGAAATAAAGAAAACGAAAAAAAAAATCGTACGATGAACGTGTAGCCCCCACTCACACACCCAGACGTGGTAGTCTGCTTTCATTTAAGAGAAACCGCTCTACACTCATACGTAATTTAACACGCTAAAATTTAACTTTTTTCAAGGCCTGAGGTACGTGTTGTAATTATTTTCCAACATGGAGCCCTGACCCAACATTTCATTAAAATTACATGTCCAGTTTTCAGTTTCGGAACATGTTAGCACAAGATCCTCCCCGTCCATTCAATCTCACTCCATTCGCTTTCTGTCTACGGGGACGGTTACCTAAAGGTGCGGCCAACTGCTGCAGGGTGTTGCCCGTAAGAACGTTAAGAAGTACAGCAAGGAGATACATATTTACGCTACTGAAGTTACGTTTGACGGCACATGGCAATAGCTTCGTTGCAAGTTGGACATATGTCGACTTAAAAATGAAAATCATAACAAAACAATATATAAGAATCACAAACAAAACAGATTTTTATTTATATTCGCAGAATTCAACTGTGCTGCTGTTTCTTACGGAATGCATAAATAGTACTAAAATTTAATTCCATGGGATCATTGGCAGCTGCCCCTATTGTCATGAAGAGGGACGGAACCTTCGCATCAATCGTGACGCAAAACCTCAGACCTTCTTCGAACTCGAAATATGCCATTATAAGAGAAAAAAATACGTTTTCTAAACCTTTCCAGTCTGTTGCTGGATTCAGACAATGGCTTTGAGGGGCTATGACCTCTAAGAAATATACTGCCAATCGAGGATGAAAGACGAATGACTATGGAGCAGTGATGGAATGGTAACTGACATGGGAAACCTAAATATTGAGAGATAGCCCTGTAAAAGAGCCACTTCCTTCAACAGAAACCCCAATCGGCAGGCCCTGGGATTGTTTCCAGCCCTCTATAAAATGAACCTAGCAGCTAAAGGCTTGAGCTGTGTCGCGGCCCAATTCCATGTTACTAGGCTTACAACCCTGTATTACATTAAATACGTTTCCAATACAGAGGGAATAGGACACACAGAATCTGTCAGATAATGAATTTTTGACATGCACCGGACTACGAACATCACAAATAGCTTCGAAACGTTCCGAATCGAACGGTGTTGAACTGTCAAGATATATTTCCAGTTACAAAGAAAATCTCTGGAACACAGAGGATAAAATTCGGTTAAAAGCTTGCGGTTCGCCAATTTTGAGTCCCGCTACACATTTAGATCTATTTTAATAGCAAAGAGTTTGCAGAAGACGCCACATTTTGTCAGTTTTGCCCCTTAATAGCTGAACTGAAGCTATTCTTCATTGCTAGTCTAGAAGAAACACAAAATATAAAGACCGTGTCGAAAGATGTAAACACGTTAAAAGCATTCCAGCCACTGTATCGCAAACTTTTCTATATTTATGGTTGTGTGTTATTTTTACCTGAACGATAGAGTATGAGTAGACACGCGGTTTGCCTCTAAATAATGAACTTGACGTCAGAACTAGTCACAGATTTCAGTATTAAAACAAAGTTAGAAAGTGTATGCATATCGTGCATGCTACGGCGCATTCGCTTCTGTATAAATCCCGGCAGAAGCCCCACAACCAATGCGCAGTTCACGTAATACTCAACTGCAGCGCTGTTTTTTAGGTATGGAGAAAACATAAAGCACATGAAGCTCCAAATTTTGATTTTTCTTTTGATAAACAGAGGTTAAATTATACACAGGTAGTTTTATTTTCTTTATTTACGCGTGGAATCAAAGCAGGACAGAAACTGCACATGCGCACAGTAAGATACCACGGCTCTGCAAATTCGTACGGCGCAGACCCAACGACGATGGCGTACAGAAGCGTGCAGGTCTACACAAAGATTGTGTAAAGTGGTCTTTGAAACTGCCTGGTTTAAATTAAAACTTAAATGATTGAACACTTTAGGTAAAACTGCCCTCCAATACAAAATTAAATGAGCACTCGTTCAGTCGTTCTCCACTCATGTACTGTATTCATAGAGTCCGACAAGAATTACATCGAGGTGCGCAGAGTGTGCGATTTTAATATGCCAACTGCAGTGACACGAACCCACTTAATGAAAGAGACACGCATACAGTGAATGAAGAGTCAAGGGGGGACTGGATATGTAGTGCCACGAATTTTCAATCTCGTAACTACATATAACAAAAGTGGCAAAGCTTTTGCTCCGGTTACTTTATCTCTGAGGTACTTGACTCCGCTGTCCATTGTGGACGGGGTTGCCTGGCCGGACGAACAATCTGGAAGCAGTAACGAGAAAAGTCCCTAGCCGGGCCGGTACACGAAACTCGGTCGTCCACTCGATAGCCAGTCTCCGCACGGACCGACTTAATCTATACATAGGTCTGTCCAAAATGTTATACAAAATTGGTTCGCTTCCTATTCTGGGCTTCTAAAAAAGGGGTCTCCTACAGTGGAACGGAAGTTACATTTCAATGCCAGTTTTCGTCACGATATTCTGCAAAGGAATGAAAAACTTGGCGTTTTGCAAAACCTGCAAACAGGATCCTTCAAGCCCTCAGAGTGACCACTGAATAGACGCATATTTTTCTTCTCACTTAGACTCAACAAATGCCCGAAGTTTAAGCACTGACTGTAAAAACATACAGAAAACTACCAATCGTTTCTGAAGATATAAAGCAGGGCTGGCCAATATGCGACCCTCCAGGAAATTATTTGTGGCCCTCGGGCACCTGAATATTTTCAGTAACACAATTTAAAAAACACAATATAACAGGTCTAACTAACTAACTAACTAACTAACTAACTAACTAACTAACTAACTAACTAACTAACTAACTAACTAACTAACTAACTACATGGAGCAGAGGCCTTCTTGAGAAGCTAACAGTTCCTCGGCTAGTCAAGAAATTCCCCACATTTTATGGAACTTGGAGGTTTATTATCGCATTCATAACAGCCCATCACCTCTCCCTATCCTGAGCCAGCTCAATCCAGTCCATGCCCCCATCCCACTTCTTCAAAATCAATTTTAATATTATCCTGTCATCTACGCCTGGGTCTCCCAAGTGGTCGCCATCCCTCAGGTCTCCCCACCAAAATCCTGTATGCACCTCTCTTTCCCCCATACGTGCTACATGCCCCACCCATCTCATTTTTCTCGATTTGATTACCCGAATAATGTTTGGTGATGAGTACAGGTCATTAAGTTCCTCGTTATGTAGTCTTCTCCACTCCCCCTATAACAGGTCTACACGACATAATATGGCAACTTTGGTAGAAGAGAAGATGTTTACAAACTATAATCCATGATTTTTAAGAAACCGCATACTCAACCAATATTTCTTTGTGTTTTATCGAGTTCCATAAGTCCTACTACTTTGCCATTCAACCGTACTTTTAGCGTAACTTACAGTTCGAAAATAACAGCGTTTTAATGAATTCAATGCGGCCCCCACCCCTTTCGACACATTTCGAAACAGGTATACTGTACACAAGTGCGAACCTCAGACGAGTCCGTAAGGAATTGTGTGTACGTCCTGGGGGCTGCAGATGGCCGGCGCTGACCTAACGGGAGGAGAGTGACAGTCATTATAACCAGCTAAATGCAAGGGCGGCTTACGGCGACAACCATAGAAGCGGTCAAAGAATTTCCATTTTTTTATGGAACCTAAAGTCTCATTACCATGTTTATAACACCGCGAACTGTAGTCTATTCTGAAACAAGATAAACCAGTTCAAAATAAACAGTGTGTTTCCTGCAATATGCATTGTAATGCAGTGTTATTTTTCAATATAATCTGAGCTGTACCAACAATTTCTTTTCTTCCCCTTAGGATTTCTGCTTACAATTTTCTGTGGAGTTTACTACTCCAATCTACGTGCTGCAAGACTTACTTATCGCAGTGTCGTTTAACGGGAAGCACAAATTACAAATTTTTTATTCTCAATTGGCCTCTTAAAACTTCTCTTCGATATCCGCACACTTTCCTAACATCCCACCCCAAACGACCTTAATCTATGCTCTCTTAATGTCAGAAAGCAAGTTTCACACCCCTGAAAAAAAGATGGGAAAGATACAGTCCGTAGTGGAGCACGCAAACATCCCACGTGTGTTCCACGCGCGAAAGAAAATGTAGGATGTCTAATGAAAAAAAGATGGTCTGACACTTGTCATAGAAGTCCCGTACAAGAAATAAATAAAATCAGTCCAGGTGTCCTCGAGTTTAAAGATGCGGACAGACGGACGGAAAGAAAATTTTTATTTGCATTAATTTTAGGTAAACCTTGTGAAGAATGCATATCTTCAGGTAAAGTTACAGTGTCTTTGTGAGAACCTTAATTATTTTCAACAGAAAAGAGGAAGAGAAGACATTTTGAACTGAGTAGTGGCAAGCAGTCCCTCTAAGCAATTTAGGTCGAAAGATAGTGCGGAGTTCAATCCAGTGAGCATTGCATTAAATCTGCAATTATAAATACGGATACAGGCACAACATTTGCATAATTCCGTATTTCATTGCAACAGCCGCCACATTCCTGCAAAAACTTATGGAAAAACGAAAGAAACTGCTGAAGTATATTTAAATGTTGACCTTTTTTTTTTTGTAAATGTGAAAAGCAATTGTGACTGCTCAAAGGACAGAACTACTTATTTTCTAACACTCTGTATAATAATTAGGTTTCTATAGTATGACGGTGTTTCATCGCTTCTGAAGGGAAAGCAGGTGGCACACACTTCCGTTTTCTGCACAGGGTCGACTATCAACCTGGGCCAAATAAAGGTTGTGCAAGGAAAAGCTGTGACTGTTGCGCGAGTGATCTGGTATCAACAGGAATATAGGTTACTGTGACTGATTAGGCCTATCCCAGCGGCCGCGCGGTCTAAGGCGTTGGCCTGCGACCGAGCGCTTGCTGGGATCGTGGGTTCCAATTCCACCGGGGGCGTGGATGTTTGTCTTGTACAGTGTTTGTGTTCTCAGGTAGAGGTCTCTGCGACGGGACAAACCCTCGTCCAGAGGAGTCCTACCGACTGTGGTGTGTGCTTGAGTGTGATCAAATGAAATCAATAACCCTCTACATCTACTGTGAAGAAGAAGGTAGGCGAGGGAAGGACTAAGTAAGTAAGTAAATAAGTAAGTAAGTAAGTTAAGTAAGTAAGTAAGTAAGTAAGTAAGTAACTGGTCAGAGACCTGTCTCCATGAACCTTCTGAAACACGAGATTCGTCCACATAGTGTAAAATTTCGGTTTCTACTTCGCACTCAACCTATTCAGTCTACGTTAAAAAGGCAAACCTCTCAATAATATTTACGGAAATAACTGTTTACGTTGCTAACCACACGAAATGCATATATGCGTTATGAAAAAATGCAAAGCTTTTAACGTGAAAGCTGGTGGTATACGTAGAATCCGTCAGAATTTAAAAGAACGACACTGGAATATATCTGGTGTTTGCAGCCTATATTGCTTATTTGTTGAATATTTCTATGCAATGAATAGAGATGTGCTGGTTACGTGTGTACTAAATGCGTAGCACCGCGAAAGTATGACATGAAGGCAGCCAAAATTAATTTTGGAGCACCGACATAGCATTGTTGTCACAGTTCCCTATAATTTTACCGCGGACACGAGATGAAGGTGACGTTTGCTTTCCGCCTTGTTTACGACTTCCTAATTTTGTAAATTTAAACAACCATAGCTTAATTTGTTTAACATGTGACACAAAAAATGTGATTTAAACACTTTATTCTCTGTAGCAGAAAGAGGAGACAAGGCCTAAGGACAAGAACGTATGTGACTGGCCACCAGCAATGCGCTTGATAGCGTAAAAGAATAAACATTCAGTACAGGAGCTGCAATAAATTAATGTAAAAAATAAACCGCCTGACACTGAAATCAAAACATTACGATCCTTGGAAGCATCGGGAACTCTGACCCTTATACATCTAGAGGCTTGAAACGCATATAATAATGGCTTCCGAAGCAGTATATTAGTACTATTAAGTTTTTCAATAAATCAGGACGATTTTAGACTATATAATCCAAATGTTTATCACCATGTATTCGTACGCGTATGTATAACCTCATTATAGTCTTCAGATGCACAAAACTACGTTCTTGATTTTTAATTTATCACATTAACAACAAAAGAAATGGAAGCATAACTCAGCCTTTACACGTCCCACAACACGTAAGATCCTCGTTCCGGATAACACGCAATCTGCTAAGATTGCAGTACTCTGCGATTTCACGTTGTGCCCACCAGTATTTCAGAGAAAACCGTTGTTTCTATCTACAGCGTAGATGAGTAACGAAATTTGGGCCAATTACACTGCGTCATATAGCAGAACAGTAACTTTTGTAAATTCCAAGGTATTGCCGAAATAGCCCACAGTGCTAAAACCATGCACACAAGACATGAATGTGTAGGCGATTTGCTGCGAGTGTTGACTCGACGAACGCTGTGGGATACGTATTTATCAGTTTGCACTGCGGGATATTGCTTGTTTATTTGGTTGGGTGTTGCTAGCCTGTGCCTTCAAGGCAATAAAAATGCTGCCTCTTTACCAAAGGAGAAAGAACGCAACAAAAATGAAGAAAAAAATGAAGCAAAGGCACAACCAATGACAGTATTAATTGAAAAAGGGCTTTTTTTTTGTGAAATCAGGTGATATTAAAATTTACCAGTCTTAGAGTGTAAAAGAGATCGGCGTTACACGTGGCACGTATGTGTATGTTGGAGAAGAGAAATGCTTACAGAGTTTTCTTAGGGAAACCTGAAAGACACAAAAATTTGGAAGACCTAGGAATAGATGGGACGATAATATTAAAGTTGATCTAAAAGAAACAGGATGGAGGGCGTGAACTGGATTTATATGGTTCAAAACAGGAGCAAGCTTTGGCTTTTGTGAACACGGGATTTAGCCTTGGACCCTACAAACTGTGATTTTCTTGGCTGTCGGAATAGCTATTTTCTTCTTAAGAAGGATTATTGTCAATGGAATTAACTGATCGTAAAATCAAGTTTGTTGGGGGTTAGCACCATGAAGTAGATCCCTTTTTCAGCATGCAGTCATGGCTCACCCAGTCAAGAAAGTCCCGCCTTGTAAGAAACGCGACGTTCATCACCGTAATAAAAATAGACTTTTTTGTATCTATTTTAAATTACAGGAAGTCGGCGCAAACCATTACATCTTATTTTTAAGGCGGATTTCAATTTCATCTTCCTATCCACACTACGGTCCTTTGCGCGTGTCTTGCACTTGAATTTTTCAGTAAAATTTTCTATGGAATTCTCAGCCTTTAAAAGAGTGCCACGCAACTGTCCATCCCATCCTTCTGGATTTGCTCAGCCTAATGACGCCTGGCGAAGATTGTAAATTATAAATCTCCTCCTTAGTAAACTTTCCCCAAACTCCCAATAACTCTTCTCTCTCAAGCCCGGATATTCTGTCCCGTATTTGTTCTTGCAGGCGACCTCATTTTATGTTGTTTCATCAGTGCGAACGACCTTTATCTACCCTAAAGACTGAGGCTTTATTTTCCTCCGAAACGCTTTTGATCATAAACCACACTACGCGACATCACATCATCTTCTGTTTCAAAAACGTTTCTGTTCCATTTGTCACAGTTTATTTCCATACCTCTCGTCTTCCTTATTCACAAGCATTTTCCTGACTTGTTATTTAAAGGTTTGTGGTTTGTCTTTGCTTTGGTTATTGTTCCCTTATTCCAACTTGGAGTATTTTATCAATAAGGTCATCAACAATATCATCATCATCAGAATGATGTCAGACGTGAATTTATTATTTTAATGTTCTGGTAAGCACTGCTAACGTATGGGGGATGGGAGAGATGCTTACAGGATTCTCGTAGGGAGACCTGAGAGAAGGAAACAATTGGGAGACCTAGGCATAGCTGGGAGGATCATATCAAAGTGGATTTTCAAGAAGTGGGACGAGAGGGGCTCATGGACTGGATTGAGCTGGCTCAGGATTGGGACAGTTGGCGGGCACTTGTAAACGCGGTAATGAACTTTCGGGTTCCACAAAATTAGGAGAAGTTCTTAACTAGCTGAAGACCTGTTACCTTTTCAAGAAGGACCCTACTCCGTGGAGTTAGTTTAGTTAGATAAGCACTGATACGTCTAAGTACAGAGAAATGCAACAAAAAAGTTCTAACAGAGGGCAAGTGGACAGATCCACTGCAGTAGACGCATAAAACTGCATTACGTATCGCACTGGAGATGTTGATGGCGCCAGTATAAGTGATAAGTCTTGTTTAGTTGTCTCTTCAAAAAATTTCTGTCCGCTTTGCTCGGAACCTTCTTGGCAAATCTCCCTGGCAACGCATTGAACACATGCACTTTACCGTCTTTGTTCATGTTACAGTCCACTAGGCGTAATAACGTTAAGTTGCTTTGCTGTCGACTTCAGCACGACTGCTTACTCAGTGTTTGTGAAATCTCAGATCCGGTCCTTATTTGAGTAATGCAGCAATATCGAGACAACATTCGCGGTAGGCAGGCACCTGAGCATAGACTTCTGTGTTAGTCGATAGAAGATTCAGTACTAATACACTACAAATAATGACTAAAAACTGAGTTAATAACCAGTACATATTAAAATTCTTGGTTAATCTTTTAAAGCCTAGCGGTAACTTTTCATACTACCAGGTTTAACATTAAAAAATTCTACGTGGTGCCCACATTGCGTTTATGTGTTTTGTACGGATCTCAGAACAAACAGCAACTTTTGCCTTATAAAACATTAAGAGACTGGTTTTTACTACCGAAGTGGAGAGTGTTTACAGCGCGGTACGCACTGAGTCCTTACATAAAACAGATACACTTCGTCTTTAAAGGGTTAATAAATGAGGCGCCTTGAAATTAAGGCGTTGGATTGAATATCTGTGCCGAAGAGAGTGGAACTGATAGACTGAGTGTTTTATTTCAAGACGCTGTTGTTTGCTAAGTTTATATAGCGTTGAAGGTACACGAATGATACAACGTACGTTGTGGTGGTACAAAAATAATAAGTACTGTTTCAAAATCAATAATAAAAAGCCCAAGAACTTTTCAACTGTAAGACTCTCCACATTTTTTGCTTACATGTTTTAATGATTTCTTTATTGATTACCATTACGTTTATTATAGCCTTTCATTTTAATTTCCAGAATCACCACTCAGAAAAAGCACATAATCTGAACACTACAGATTCCATGCCTAAACACATTACAAAACGCGATAGTCAATGTGCGTAAAACGCAATATTGCGGAGCGTTGGCGTGATGATTTTTGCCTTGGAAAAGCAACAATAATTTACACGTTCTCAGTTTTGTTTCTGAAACCCTAGTTACTCAGCACACAACGCACTTGCGCCGTCCTATACTGTCATCTGTGGCCTGTCTGTCTCTACCATAATTTTCCACATTATCTCTTAAAAGACACCAGGTTCCGAAAAAAATTATTGAATATAAAATGTTTGTTTTGATTTCCTCTATTTTTGTCTGAAACATTTTTAATTCTAAGGAAAATTCAGCGAGATACACTTTTGCAATGAGTCCCTCATTACGAACAGAAAGTGGACATCCAGGCCTGGCTTCATTTTCAATCGTTTCCACACCACTTTTGAACCGTGCATACCACCTGAATATCTGTGCACGAGATAAACAATTATCCCCATACACTTGTCTCATCAATTCCACAGTCTCAGCTGCAGTTTTCCCGAGTTTAAAACAGAATTTAATGTTCGCTCTCTGCTCCAAGCCGCTACTGTGACCACGTCCTCTCACTTCCTGCACAACATGGCGCCGTATTTCCCGTCATGCTCAGCGTGGGGCGTTGCGGTGTTGCCAGATTAGAGATGAAGGTTGGGCACATGGATGGCATGCATTGCTTCATAGATGGCACTTCTATCTTGATAAAAATAAAATCAGTCGCCTTATATAATTGTTATAAATGTATATAGGCCTTCACGTAATGTGCTCGTTACTTTTGCCAGATGTTAATCAAACTTAAATTTTCTCCACAGATTTGGGAAAAATAGTCAAATATCAAATTTTATGAAAATCCGTCCAGTGGGGGCCGAGTTATTCCATATGGAAGAACAGACGCACAGACCACAGATATGACGAACCTAATAGTCGCTTTTCAGTATTTTGCAAACGCGCCTAATAAGAACCCCCAGATAGTCACCATTAAAGACAATCACATAACTTCAAATTTTACAGGAAGCAGTTTACAATTCTTCAAATTGGACAACACACATCAATCTTCACGAACCCAACATTAAAAACCTAAAAGTGTACTATATAAAACTTCCAAGATACTATTCCCACTTCTTTTGTACATATCAATATAAATATATCAAAACATAAACATTTATGACCTCCAACCGTCATCGTGAAAATTAAATCTCATTCTTATTTCTGGAACCTACACTTGCAGTTATCCTTCTAAGTACTGTTGCATTTTGTACTGCCTGATGATAGCCAATTCCAGCCGAAACATGTTGTAATTAAACTTTAAGTATGATAATAAAGAATGTTACTTGTTATTGACGGTTTTCACTCCATCATAACATAACCGTTATGCTGCTTTCCAAAAATATACTTTCCTAATTCTGTCACCCTGTGGAGTAAGGATACAGCTTTAGTATTTGCTACTGAATTTGCAGATCCCGCCACCAAAAAGAACAGACGGTGAATGGAACGCCAACAGTATCCAACCCGAAAAAACCTGGAGTGCTGTGGGTCAAATTCGCAAAACATACTGAATTTCCAGATAAGCAAACGCGGACACTTTTCCTTCCCTCTCCTGTCTTACCTCTCGATATTCGTTGGTATCACACTTTCAGAATTTCACTGACCGAGCGGTAACTTGCAGTTGCTAAAAGAAGTGGTCAGGTGTCTTGATGGTGACGGTGGGCAGGCAACAAAGGGGCTAATACGCACTAGGCATCGACTGCAGTATCATTTATTGAACATAACGGTAGGAGTATTACAACGAAGCTGTCAAAAACCTGCCCGCTGTGGGACAGTAGGGCGTAGCCACATTTGCTTTTTTAAGTGAAATCGAGAATTCCAACAACATTCTGTTGTACACCTGACCAAAATTTGGAGTTTTTAGTCTATCGAATTGGTGCAAATAAAATCTCCGTTATTTTGGGATATTAAACCGCGTCACTGAGTTAGTACACGATGTTTTGGAAACACCACGCTGTCAAAACACGCCAGGCGCCATTCTACAGTGATGCGGCTCAATATCCCAGAAAAAAGGAGACATCTGGCCACAGTTTACAGTGCAGAATACCGGAGGCACCGTAAGACATGGAACGAGAATCCTCCATTGCTTTGCATTATTCATACCGTGCATAGTTATCAATAAGTACAAATTCATACTAACTAATACACTGTTATTATTCATTATTTTCTTCTGTTATGGTACCCTGTTCCAACATGTTTCAATCCATATTGGATCATCTTCAAGGAGAAGTTTAAAAGACAAAATTGCACAATCAGAATGACAATATTTTGTTATAACATGTGTACAAAAACAGTTAGTTGATAGGCAGTTCACTTTTAGATCTTCGTTTTTACTGTGCTTTAGGAGTCGGGTGTTCTTGTATGGACGTCAAATACGTAGGCCTACGTTTCAAGCACACACAAAGCATTACGAGAGGCAAATAAAAAACAGACTTACATAAAAAAATGCAAAAGATAAATTAACAAGACTTTCCCGTTCTATCAACAAATAAGGTATCTGTAGCAAAATAAAAGAAAAACTGCGTCAGACGAAATATCAATCGGTGTTCTGAAAACTCTTCACTGTACTAACGAATTCAATCACTTAGTAGCAAATAACGTACATGTACTTCACACCCTTAGGTAAAAAAAAATTCCAATTCGGTCCGCATTAAGCTTCGCATTTTCCGATGTTCGCCGGGTTATAAGAAAATTAATGTTCTTTCTGAGACTGGCACCGACTCATGACGTGAGGCCCATCTTTGCAAGAAAAGGCCATAGAAAAATTATCTGAAGGGGACCGGAACCCACGATCCGAATGTCCAAATTGTCGCAGGTCTTAATCACCCACAAAGTGAGGAAAGAAGTTTTATACGCTGTAAATAAGTTTTACAAAACAAAGTCTGGTTCAACTGCAGACACAACACAGTGGATATTTAAAGACATTATTCGATTTGGTTGCCGGACAAGCCAGCGCTCCGAAAGACAACTTTTATATTGTCCAGCAGACGAGTGAGTTTAGAGTTGTTTAATTGAATTTTGTGGTCAAAAGTCAATATAATCAGTGAATAAGTTTTCATTAATCCGTTCAGTGGTGGCCACAGGACCGCATCTGCTCGTGGGATCAAACGCCCCCACCTCTGTGTTACTCTGAAACCAGACAGTACCAGACTGACGACTCTACGTCACCTTCTCGTCAGGTATGGTCTACTTCATGTGAGGAATGTTTGCTGTCGCCTAGGCCTGTAACTACATTGCTCTGTGAAGTTATATTAATTAGGCATATGAGTGTTACATGTTAGGAATCGCAGTTACTACTCACACACAATTAGGGGTATTCCTTATTAGTGTAAGCTACAGTGACTTCTATACGTACCGTCCATGTGCTTCGTTACAAATACCGACGGACTGAGCAGAGAGCATTGACTGACGGTGTTCTCCGTGAGACAGTAACCGAATCTCTATAATGAATTAAATTCAAATGAATATCAGTAGTGAAGGGGTTGTAATTAATGACCTACACACTCTAATTAAGCACCCATGATTCAACAGTTAGCAAAACAATTTTCAAATTATAAACAAGTGTGAGAACGAGATAGTTTAGAGGAAAACATGGTTTTTAATTTTATTATATGCTACAGCGTTGTTTTCCTTCTTTCTTCTGTGTAAATTCATTAAAATTTAAAAAAAAAAGATTACGGCTCGTCCACGCTACATTCCTCCAGATAGACCGTGCATAAAATTTATATCGTGCCTCTGTTCCCGGCAGTGCGTAGCATTTTAACCTGTCTGCAGCCATTTGTGGGAAATTTAACCAATTACTGCGAAATGAAGAGCAATTCTGCTAAAACGTCCTTCTACAGGCTACAGTACAGTAATTTAAAAAGTATTTAATTGCACAACGTTCGCACCGTCCTGACGTAACCGAATGAACACACAATTACTACTACGTACAGCGTATTACGAATACTTGTATTTAATACTTTATCATGTTACAACACTCGAACAAATTTTTAAACAAAATGCAACAACATGAATAATTTTACAGGGTCTTCACAAAAGGACTCTTGTGTATTTTACGGAACTCTTAGCTAAGCAAGCATATCACAACAAAACCAGCCACTTACACTCTGTATAGTGCTTCTTACACCATTGTTCAATATGCCTGCCACCTCTGGCAATGACCTTATGTCAGACTCTGTTCATGATGTCCGTTTTCCACTTCAGTAAAAGGGCATCTACAGAGAAGGAAATTTTTCACTGTCCGCCTCTAAGCACCGGGAAATGTATTTCCAGTGGCTTTTAAGGTCTGAGATATATTGGCGACAGTCGCCACAAAGCCACTTTTTGAGGAAGCCTCACAAAATTTACGTTAGGAAAGTATGCTGGAAATGACCACACTTATACATATGTATCACTGTAGGGTTTTAAATGCATGAGTGTGTAGAGGGATATCTGAAATGTGCGGAACAGTATTAACAGTGTGGCAGTGTTCTGTCATGTAGGAAAGACGGAATGCTGCGGATCTAACCTCCAGCAGTGCTTCATGCAAGTGTACGATTATGAAATATATGTCCCTATAAGAAAGTAAATAACGAACTATATGGAGCAGAGTCTCCTTGGGAAAACAGTACTACCTCAGTTAGTCAAGGAACCCTGTATTTTATAAACTCAACTTTCATTGTGTTTTTCACAACAGCCGGCCATTTGTACGTATCTCGAAGCAGATAAATCCAGCCCACGCCATTCAGTCCTATTACTTGAAGATTTATTTTTTAATACCGTTCTCCCATCTCCACCCAGGTCCTCCAAGTTGTTTCCCTCCTCCGGTTTCCCTACCAAACCCTGTATATATATGTGTATATATATATATATATATATCTGTTCTCTCTCTCACATGTTTCGTTCATCGCATCATGCTTGATTTGATCTCTTTAATAATACTTGTTGTGGAGTACAAATAATGCACATATGTTAGGTGGTTCAGGACTTTCTTGAAGACTAAAAACTCTGGCACAGATATAGAGTAATGTACACGTGAGAAGTGTCGAGAATTTTTCCTGCAGTTAATTAAAATGCAATTCCACGAAGACGCGTATAGGTTTTCAGGTGCAGCTCCACTCTCTATACACCTCGGAACTAAAAAACAAGTCTTCACGACGTGGCCACTTTAGTCGTGGCAAGAAACCTGCCTGTACCTGCTGCATAGGAGGATGGGTAGGCTCCAGAGACAGTCTGTACACGATGACGAAGACAGAAAACACCACTCACGCCGAAAAATTTAGTTCCAAACATCTAGACACTAGCATAGTTACCGTCTCTGAATTAAAAACTGAAATACATCGTACGGCAACAATGGCACGTCATGAAAAACAGCGCGGGTTTTTGCAAGTACTTACTCACATTGGTACTTGAAAAAACCACAAGAGGGTTACGACTTTAGTGACTGCTTTACTACGATTGTGAATAAATTCGTAGGCCTGCATGCGTGGCAATGCTTTGCCGCTGCTGCTGCTGCTGAAAATGTGAAACAGACTGTACACCATTTAACATTTACTGTCAACATGCCATCATTCCGTCCGCCGGCTATAAAATAAATTGTTTACAACATAAAAAATATAATTTCACCTGTTGTTTCATAAGTTTTTGTAACTTAGTCTCTCACCTTGTGGAAAGATTACAGATTAAGAGTAGCTTGGAAGAGGATGCTAGTGAGAATATTCTGATCCAGAAAAGAAAGCTACAGAGTACAAGCAGGAGAGAGACCCCTGTGTAGGGTGCAAGTTTGTAACTTTTTCCCTCACCAAATATTATTAGCCAGATTAAATAAAGGCGCGCATAGTAGCAAAATGTATGAACTTAATACCATGCGGATTACGTACAAATTTCTGGTCGAAAAACTTGAAGAGTCCATTTGGGAAAACTTAAGTGTAAATCGGAGGACAATATTAAAAACAGATCTTCAACTTCTATAGCCCAGTGGTTACAATATGTACAAACAAGTGCCATATATACTCAAAAATCCTAGATGCTGCCCTCAGTGTGAGTTAATGTTCTCTGTCTTGTCCACAGACATCAGAGCAAGCATGCCCCCACACAGCACTGACTGATTTTACAATCTGGAGGGAGTGTGTCTACTGTGCGGTAGGTACTCAAGCTTTCAATTTAATTCAAATTAATATTATTCTTTACATTTGCCTTGCCATGGCACAAGTAGTTAGCCGTCGGCATCTGACCGCGGAGACCTGGGTTCGGTCTTACGCAAGTCCATGAGAGATTTGTGGTGGACAAAGTGATATTAAGAGAGGTTTTCCTTCAAAAGCTCCGGTTTTGCCCTGTTAGTATCCTTACACCAACGCTCTGTGCTATTGCCCATCTACGTGTTTCTCTTACCAGAAGAAGAACTGGGAGAAGCATGGAAACTTTCCAAAAAGCAGTGATCTTTCGAAAATCTGGAAGCAATGGATACAAAAGTACTTCCACTTAGTCTTATTCCTTAAAGGGTTATAGTAACTCCGTCTGAGAATGTAAAACGACTTTTTTTGTTTAATTTAAAGATTAAACAATACCGAAAAATACAGTTCATACCGGAGCACGCCCAATTCCCGCCTTTGTCCTGTGCACTATAATGTACCGAAGTTTCCCAGATGTTACTAATAGCTTGGATTAGGACATCAAAAGAATTCAATTAAATTCTGGTTATTTCGGCTACTTTTGTTCTCGTGGCTACTACAGATATTAGTTAAAAGTGGCGCTAGTGTGCCTTCCACCACACAAGTTCGCGCAGCTGGGTGTTTCCATTGCCCACAGCAGGAAATCAAATGTTACAAGCTTGGTAATGATTCAAATGGCAAAAATTTCATACTAAAACTTATTTTAAGTCTGTCCAGGGGTTCTAGAATTTAAACATTCGGACAGACAGAAAGATAAGCACGATCTTCCATGTAATTATTATTCTTTTGAAAATTGCAGACAGAACGCAAAATAATAAGTGTTCATGAACCTGTTAATAATCTTCCGGATTCGATACGAATGCAGGTAATTTCTTCATCAGCTAAACAGCTTCTACAAAACTGCCTTGTACCATGTAGCGAGGTACTTATTCGGGCAAATAATATACATACATATAAATATACATATCGCGGATTTCGTGTGACCAGGTATATCTTTGCTTTCAGAAAGTAGAAAATATAAATTAATATTAAATTATAGGATTGGTTTGGTCATTATGGGAATATGAACACCCTAATTTCGAAATAGTCACTTATATTGATAGATGTTATTGCTCGTAAGAAAATGTTATTTTGCATATGTTTTGAAAGAATCTAGCTTGGATTAGCACAAAAGAGGAAGTAGAACTAAATACGTAAGCAAATTCATTTTAATAACGAAGTATTCGCTCAGATAGCCGAGAAAATTTGCCTTTTGTGGAATTCGAATTTAAATTACCATGATCAAAAGAGCCCTGTTCCGGATTCTCCCTGAGGCAGATGATTACAGTTGGCATCTTCAAGCCCTCGTATTTAAGACTAATTCTAGTATAAACCTCGCATACAAATGTTGATCTGCCAAGCGGTCTCCTCCATTCAGATTTCTGGATAAAGTTTTTTATGCACAGGAGAAATTGCATTAGAATTACATGAAGGTTGGCAAGATCGTTTATTGGATTACTGCTAAGCTTCCTTCTAGATCCGTGTTTTTTTTCCCTCTCTCTCCAGTGCGTCAAAATGAAAGATAAGCTAAGCCAGAGAAAGTTTTAATTAGGGAGCGTCCCACCATTCCTCCAAGAATCTGAAGCTTTCACTATTGGTGGCCTTACTGGCCTTAAACTTGTGTAAACAACTGTATACTCACAAAATACTTGCGTAAGTGCAGACCAACTAATGAAAAATCCCTTGAAACTTCAACGGATATTTTTTGACAATTCCCGTTTCTAGCTACCGTTTCCACAGAAAATCCTTCCACTGATTCACTACTATAGATTTTATCCCTTAAGGTCTGAATAGAAATCGCGATTTCGCTGAATATGCATGCTGTAAATTTGATAAAACAAACATAAAAATAGCCGTTAAAAACACTGCCTTTTGCAAAGAAACACTGTTGCACCCCTCATTTTTACAAGATAGGATTTTGTTCATTTTCCTTCAAGCGCACCCTAAAAAGCAGCCTCCCGAAAACACCTTATATACAGAATAAGCAATATTGATACGTGGTGCAGAGCAAATATTATGTGGCAAGGATCGACAAAGTAATATCAACTGAAACATGCATTCTTCTGTGATTTATTGCTGCCGTCTGGTGGAGACTGAATTCTGGATTTGGTTTCCACGGAAAGGATGACGAAACAACAAAAAACAGTTATTGAAGCCTGGCTTCAAGGCGCACAAGTGTTCAGCCAGCTGCAGGTGTTAAGTGTTGAATGATAGCGGAAAGGGACGGACAGTGCCCCTTCAAGGTACTATCAGAATATATCTGGAAGGGCTGAGGCAAAACATGGCAACTCGCGCGCCCATTGAGATTTGAAGCTGCTCTGTCTAAACACACATGAAACAACATGCCTGATATTTATTATACTTCTGCTCACAGTATTGGTATAATTTAAGGCGTGTTCCAACTACGTATTACAGAATTTAATATGTTGTACACCGTGCGTATTACAAGTTAATTAGAATAAACCAACAATTATGCACAAAATTCACAAAGTTATATTCACACTGATATTATCCCTACATGTTTCAACGGACATGTCATCATCTTCAGGGGATACAGAGTGTTACAGGTACCAAAGCATCAAGGAGTGTAAATATCTTCTTATACACATCAAACATGGTTTATAATAAAGATCGAAAAAATATATAAGAATGAGCAGCAAATCGATGTAAAGTCAAATACCTATTCTCTGTTACGTTACACAGTTTTTGTTCTAAACCACGATCATTAAGAATATATAAATTAAAATGAAGAATTAATATTTTTCTTAGCCCGTAACACTAATTGTATATATTCTTAGTGTTTTTCGTTTAGAACAAAAACTGTGTAACGTAACCGAGAATAGTTAATTGACTTTACATCGATATGCCGCTCATTTTTAGATCTTTTTTAGATCTTTGTTATGAACTAGGTTTGATGTACATAGGAAGATATTTACACTTCTTGATGCTTTGGTACCTGTAACACTTTATATCCCCTGAATATGATGGCGTGTCCACTGAAACATGTAGGGATAATGTCAGCGTAAACACAACTTTGTGAATTTTGTGCGTAAATTGTTGGTTTGTTCTAATTACGTATTACGGGTTGCCTAAATTCTGTGCACACAGCCTAATGCTACCAACAGTTTCTGCCCCAAACCCGTGATTCTTTACAGGAATGTATAATGTACTCTATTTATGATATGCATAGACAAGTCGTTTGTGACACGGAGTTAGGCTACTGCAGGTGAAACTAAACAATACGGATAAATCCCCAAGAGACGAAAGCTTCTCTACATTTGCTTCGCCTAATGAACTATTCAAAAATGTTGGCTCCTACAGTGAGAAATTTTTCTCTCTTATAATACGTTTTGTTCCTAATAGAGAAAAGTTAGGTCCTCAGTTTTTATTTTCGAGCACCGGAAAGCGGCTGTTTACTTTTGTTTACATTTTTTATTCTTTCCTTCTTCTATGAATGTGCTTGAAATTCTGCGCTTGCTGAAGTTTTCTCCCAAAGTTTCCAGAACACGTAGCTGTTTACATTATTTAAAGAATTCCATTATTACCCATATTTGACATTCAGATTTTCCAAACGATGTTTTATACATACGCAAAATGCTGACTGCGTCGTTACGAAACACCAATATGTTCCCCGTCTTAAACTTTGTTTCCAGTCTCCATTTCCTGACACTGCATGCAGCTGCTAGTTATGGGGGGATGAAGAAATGGAAGAAACTTCTCCATGATCTTGAATATCTTAGCTTTCTTAGACCCAAAACTCTACCAAGTTCTGTAACAACGTCACAAATACTGACTTACTGCAATCTCTCTCTCATCACACACACACACACACACACACACACACACACACACACACACACACTCAACAGATCCAATCATTCGTAATGTCGTTTTCGAGGACGACTTCTTGGAGCATTCCATTCCTAGTAGGTTACCTCAGCAATTTCCCCTCTCAAGACACGTAATGAAAATTCTTCACGGTAGTAGCTTGGGAAGAAAATGTAGAAAGAGACGGAAAATCGGTCACTAAATAATCGAAATCAGTGGATGGCATCGATTTATACAGCTCTGATTCCAGTCTTCATGTATTACAATATAACGCTTGATAGCGTTTTGTCGTCCTTAGAAAAGGAGCCTGGCCAAGGCACAAAACATAACTGGAACTTCGGTCGAGGTTATAAATGGAGTTGAATGCGTATTTACCGGACTGGAGCGCTGCTGGCTGATGAATGAGAGGCGGAAACACATGTCACGAGACTTATGCTTTCGTTCTGACTCTTACTGTGTTATACTGATGCACTGCACACGGTACAGATAGTGACCTGTTCTAGTAACGTCTGGATCGCAGCATGTGGTGGCTGCGGCAGTAAACCCCCTAATTTGCATCGGGACAGCGGTACTTTCAAAACTCGGCTTAGACACCGACTCTCGTGACTGAAGTTCTCGCGGGTTTCCTCCTGTCACATGCTAGGACAGTACGTTGACATACGCGACAGCGGATACCTTCCACATACTTGCCAATTTACCATTCATTTACACCTGGCTGCTCTGTCTCTTACTTGTGGTCTGCATTATTATAACCAAATTAGACACTGAATCCCTAACAGTGCCGTTAAAAGAAACATAAACAAATAAAATAAATAAACTAAAAAATATATAAGAAATCGTCCCTGTCCAGACCATGAAGGCATAGGCACCGGTAGTAGACGTACAGATCCACTCATCCATAATTTTGGCGCTAGATGGAGATAAGTAGCCAACAGGACGTCCAGCCCGTTTTATTCCCTGGAATTAACGTCAGTATCCATTAAACAGGAGTGCAGATGGGCCCCAGAAGATGTCTTGACGTTTTGGAACAAAGAAAAACTTACTTACCCCTGACGGGATAGGAACCAAATGAATAAAATATGAATATTTAAAACGTCAATATTTATTCACACCAATAAAAATGAATAATAAGATAAATACGAACAAAAATCGGAAAAATGCTGACCCAATTTAAGGAAGGTAGTGTCCCGTCATTTGCCTGTAGTTGCTCCGCAAAACCATAAAACACCCAGTAAATATAACGGGACTTCGGGCCAAAACTTTGAACACGGTGTCTCTGAAATACGAAACGGATGCTAATTTTTCAGTAGAGCATTTGGTCGATATTCCAAAATAGCAACTTCTGAACACTAACCTGGAGTAATATGTATCACCGGGCAGTGTTTCTCTGGTACCAAATATTTTCAGAATCCTGCCGGGGCACAGATGTCTGTCCCTTTGAATACTGTCTGTTGCCAGGTAGAGGTCTCTGCGACGGGAGATCACCCGTCCAGGGGATTCCTACCGAATGTGGTGTGTCTGAGTGTGATCTCGAAACCTCAACAATGAGGCGGTCTGGGCCTGAGTAGGGGTGTTGCACCACGAAAATATAGGTAGAAAATAGCATGTGTTTTTGAGAATAGAATTTGGTGATTAATTCAAATAAATCATGCCCGGATATTCATGAATTACAATTCATAGTACAGGTATTACGGCATTTACTTTTTATTTTATTTTATTTACTTATCTTTTTTGTAATTTCAGAGCTGCCTGTAAGGAATAATCATCTTAACAAGAACTTCTGGTGGGAACTTCTGACACGTAAAAATACTGAAAAAGCTTAATTTTATGATGAGGCTAGGACATTTATAATAGGTTAATGCGAAACTACATGGCACATCTGTGGCAATTTCCAGCAGTGTAGGTTTCAACTACTATAAATGTAGCAGTCTGGGTCTCAAAGTATCACTATTCGTGCAAAGCGGATATATATGTATTTAATTAATACAAACCAAAATTGCATTAGTTCCGCGACTTCTGTGTGTATGCATACAGGGGCTTAAACGAAAACCGACCATTATTAAAGACATAAAACATCGGAATGCACAGCTGGTTGACACTAACTACCCATTAGAGTCTACGTATTATGTTTGGATACGTTTTACACAGATTTCTTCAAAAGCCTAGAACCACGTGTGCTGTAAAATACGCAGTATCGAAGGTCTCCAAGAGTCAATTGTCACTGCACATTGTAAGATAAGTTCGTAAACAATCCTCGCCCACCTCATCACCCTCGCCTGCCTGCGTTATTCTCAGTCTTGGACATAATGATCACATTCTAAAGGAGCTGCGTCAAAACTCAACATCCCTTGTGTTTTTGTACATTTCGTCCATTATATTTGTTTTCATTATAAACATACTAAGAACTTTTAATATTTTTATGTAGCATAACAAATGCTATAAATTGAATTCTCAAAGCCATATAGTGTGTTGCTGTAACTGCTTGATCATCTGAAAGTAGCAGGCGTGTCAACTTTACAGTATTAACCGTTTAAGGCCAAATTTTAATCCACAGTCATGTTGTAATTTTATCATATACGATAGATTTCTCCTGAAACTTCCGAAAATGTCGCATGTTCTAATAGAGTCTGATAGTCCGTCGCAGACTTCATCCAAATGTAAGAAAGACTACATCTGCAACATTTCCCTAGCTGATGTAAACCTCTACCACAAAACATATAGCAACAAACTCCCACGCGTGCCTTGTTGACAGTCTACGTAACATTTGTTACTCCAAGATGAAGAATTCAGAATTTTCAAGTATATTTTATACGGTTTCAGGGAGGTTCTCGTGAAATGCGGAAACAACAAATTAAACAACAATGGAAATTACCAACAAAATGCACATTAAGTTTTACTTCTCAGACGTTTGAAGCACTTATTTCTTCTAGGTAATAGGTAATTTAGTTCTTGTACCATACCAAATATACTGCGATTGCGTTAAAAAGGACAACCGGTTAATGCTGTATAGGAAAAAATCGATGCTTTTCGTGAGAATCGGAAGGAAAACATATATACAGACTGTGGGGAAAATGAAGGGTCTTTTAAGGCCAATATAGGCTGTATGTAACTGCTGTTCTATAAGAATGCCTAGGCCTACTGTTCACGGGAGACACAACATTTGTTACTGTACATTTTACAGCAGAAAACACGTTGCAGTCTTTGAAACTCGCAATCACCAGGTCATCAGCAAGATGTAGAGGAGTTTGTAATTTGTGTAAGGCAAAAATATAAACATGTACAATCTAATAAATTTACTCTACGCTAATTCCCTCCAAGGGGATGATATCACATTCCCTTTACAAACTTTAATTTACGTGCGTCAACTATTGTTGTTTACTACTGAATTTATGTTTGTTTTGCAGTATAGACAATTGTTATAAGATCTGGATTTCGTACTAATAATTAATTTACGAAATTAAAGTTTAAGATCTGCCAATTTAACGTTGTTCTTCGGAAGCAACATTACTCTTGGGCACATCATGTTAATGTTGCTTATATTAATTTCTTATTCGAATTTTCGACAGGAATCTGATGGTTTCATATTTGTTATCTTACTCCAGGTAGTGCGTCGAACAATATTTGTTCTGGTCGTGCATCTCCTGGAGTATTTTAAATTCGTTATAAAATATTTTAGCACTGTTTTCACCTTGCATTTTCACTTATAACAAATAACATTCACCAACAAATGCACTATTCCATGCGTAAACACTTCTTATGTCATTAAAGCATTTAATTAACCTTAGTCAGTTACCCAACATGTTTGGATGCCAAAGCATCATCTTCAGGGGTACAATCACTTCACTTTTTCGCAAGATTACACGTCATATGTTAAACGTACAATGTCCAATAGTGATATTGCAGCATAAAACATATATAAAATCTTGTCTCGTAAAACAATAAAAACACTAAATATTACCATTAAAACTCACTTTTTACACTTTTGTGTAATTCAGTTCTGTGTAATAAAATGCTTGCATATCTACTCTCTTCTGTAGCTAGATAAGTGCAGAGAATTTTGTGCTTTAAATTTCAAATAATTACCATGGCAAATAAAACGTATAAACGTCTAGAGAAGGAGACTACGGAGATCCCTCTGCATATACAGAATTTCAATACAGACGATAGCTACTTGCTAAGACGGGTGTGGCAACAGTTCACCAACATGCGTCAAGAAAGCCACATTAGGGCCCACAGAAGTGAAGCAACATCTATGTGCGACAAGTCTGGCGAGGGATCGTGGCCAAGTAACATTCTGATATTAAAAGTACTGGATAGTTTACCGCCCCTTAGGTGACAGAAGCGTAGCGTGTTGCTGACACAACAAATTCTGACAGGTAACTCTGACAGGTTAAGCAGGGGTAAGCAGGAAGAAGCTAACAGGGCTTACATGTGACACCTCATTGCCCTTTACTGGCCACTGATTGTCTTCGAAGGCGAGGCGTCAGTGACATATTTGCCCATTACGTCTCTTCCACATGGAGGTGGTACAGCAGCTTTCCTGATGCTTGAATTGAAGGTTGTGGCGTTTTCCCCAAAAGATTTTATAAGGAATTAGGGAAACGATGGAAAGGAGGAAGACTAACTGAACTTCACTAAACTTCCTTTCGTGTTTCATACATCTTTTACAGCATTAATTCTTACAAAATAGCGGCGTTTGAAAACCCCCTTTCTTTCAAAACTTAAATATTACGTCTTTTAAGTAGAGATAGGATAAAGTAACGTACAGTAAAGTACAATATTCTGAAATTATGCATATTTAATTCCACGAGGTGCCCTCTCTACCATGCAAGTAAGTGAAATTATTTTGAGTCAAGCTATCGCAACAAGTGTGGAGACGTTCTACTTATACCGCTAGCAGTTTGGTTCTGCATTACAGAGCAGTAAGCACATACGGCTACCGGAAGTCAATAACATATTAAATTCAAGCGAAAACCCTATTTTTGGTAAATGCTTATAATAGAATTTCAAGTAGGCCTGCACCTTTGTAATACCGTTTCATAAAAGGCAAGCTACCTATGAGAGAAAACATTAAATTCTTCAGATTCTGTATAAATGAACACTGACTCACCATTCTGTGAGGGCAACGTCTTTAACACGTCTCCATTTAGCCAGGACTACGGGTAATACATGATACATATTTTAAAATTTTCTTTGCAGAGTTGCAACATTCGATCCATCACATACAAGTTTCATTTCCCTCTTATATGTATGCCATGCCGTGTCTCAGAAGAGAGAAATTCTGTGCCTGTGAAAAGAAATCTAGGCATATTTTCCTTGTACACATGAAAGACGCTTTAGGAAAAGTTTATAAAATTCAGCCTCCGTCCACTTTATAGGTCTGACGGCCAAGTTAAGTCTCTGCGACTTGCATAGAGATCCTTGCGACAGAGCGTCAGGCACGCTCCGTTTCATGTCACTAACTTCACTTGCAACGTCGCCTTTCAGAGCGCCAGAGATACTTCAGCTCTAGAACAGGACAGGAACAAAGAGAATAATTGGTTTCTCAAAGTGTAAACAGCCGTTCTATTTTCTGAAGTTTGGTACAGTACTCGGGGGAGGAGCTTAACGGAAGGAATTCATGCCGAGGCACATGATAACTCTTAGTCTACATCACGAGAGGTCGAGCAGTGGCAGAGCCACATTCGGACTGGAATTTGTGCAGGAAGAATTGTTACGTAAACACAAGGGAGAAGGTCAAGCCTACACATCATGTTTCAAAATTAGCTCAAGGAATGGCAAATAAATTGTCGTTAGTAATAATAATAATAATAATTATTATTATTATCTTTAACGGGTTTTAAAATATTTATATTTTCGTTTGTTAAAGTGCTCTTACTAGGGGTGAAATTTGGCTTATTATAATTCTATAAGATATTTCGTATTTTAAACTTGATTTGTTATTTACCTTAACTCTACTGTATTGTTTTGTTTTGTTTTGTTTTGTCTTATTCCTTCATAAGACTGGTACTGGGCCCCGCTCAACATTCTAGTCAAGGTTACATGAGTTATTTCTCCGGAAGTAAAGCGACGGAAGCGTAAAGCTACACAATGACCTAGCTACCGCCCGCTTTAAGAAAGAGTGGAGCTGGAGCTCCAAAGCCCATGCGCGCCTTGTTGTTGTGGACAAGGAGAATTTCTTCTTTGTTATCTTTATCTTATTTTTGCTCCTGTTGGTTTTGTGTTTGTGTGTACAAAAGCGTTACCTTTTTATACTACTACTTGTGAACCTGGTAACTAGGCTGTTAAATCAACAAATACATAAAGAATTATTGCACTAACCCTACATTTCAAATGTCAACCAAACGCTGGCGAGCATGCTTTCGGTAAACTCAAATCTACCGAAATAATTCACAATATAAAGTACTCTTTAGTGAGAAGTCATGGCTTGAAAAGGGAGAATCTGCGGCTTGTCAGCGTACATATATAGTAAGGGACTGTAGTGCACGACAGATCCTACAGTACTAGCAGTGTTGCAGTCTGTCACGGTGTCCTGTTTTCATTCTACAAATTACGGAATACAAATTTAAATCTACACACTGCGGTCACTTGCTTTATAAACCTGTGTGTTCTGGTATGAGGTTAGCGCCACTTCGGAGAAGCCTGCTGCCTCGATACTGTATCCTGCAGATAGAGGTTGTTATGAAATTTGGTAACAAATTACGCGACTATTCAGAGCCATAAGGCCACAACCGTGAAAAGAAACCGTAGTCATGCCATCTAAGGGCAGGCACTGCTAGCCTGGGAATCTCTTCACGAGATAAAAAACACCAAACACTGATATCACAGTTCAGACTCAAACTGGGTACCACAAGAATTCATGTGCCGAGCGTTACCGACACACCAAACCGGCGAGTATGCATACTGTTCTGCATTTTTGCGCACATTATCGTACTCGCTGCAAATGTAATGAGGAGTTTCTATAAATCCAGGCTCTAGCTGCCATTTCTACAGACAAACCCTTCGACTAAACTCCTGTTACTCGTTAAAATACCTGAGAGACATTGTGATGTCAAGATTTCATTCACTATGAGCACTGCGAACTTGGAAAAATTAAGAACAGGCAGGCCTAGCTTTATATTGTCGTAAATATAATGAAGATAACTGTGTCGGTTGTTTGGGTGGTACAGACGGCGGCGGCGGCGACGACGACGACGACGATGATAATTGAGATGACGATATTAGTATATTGGTAGGCGTCTTTCTTTCGACAACCATCCTCCTTCTTTTCGTTCCAATTTGATCTGAAATAACTTTTATTTCTTTTACTAAACTTTAACTAAAACTTTGAAGCACTGAACAGGGTCTCCTTCAAATGGTTTAAAGACAGCTTGGTATAAGAAAAATACTGCTGTGTGTTCTGCGTATAATTTTTTTCTAGCATTCGTCGACATTGTAATACCAATCAAAAGTATGCATTCCAGTGTCCTTTATTGCTGCCATCTGGTGGTGCTATTGCAACTTCGGGTTTTACTTAGTTGCTATGGAACGAATGACAAACCGGCACACCCACAAAAATAACATACACCAGCCTTCTAGGATATGACACGGTGCAGACTGATATGCTGGTACGTATCAACGTTTCAGTGTAATTCTACTGATGTGAATGAAGCCACGAAGCTCCGCCGAAGCGTTGATGTGCCAGTCTACATGGCGCGACATCACAGATCACTGGGTTGTAATCAGAACTTCTGCGAGAACCTCAAATACTTCACAACGCCGGATCGATCTCTATGTCTCTAAACAATCAGTACTTCACTACTTCAATAAACTGAACTTCAGGACATTCCGTGTTATGAATTATACGGAGGCGATCTAGGAAACCTAAACCGAAAGACGGCCGAGTTGATTCTTGTCAATTCTGGCACTGCTATTGCCCATCAGGGATTACATTTTTTGTGGCCACGGAAAGGTAGTCAAAGGAAACTGACGCGTAATTTTCGGCACTTCAATTCGGGACGAGAAATTTCTCCGGCTGTTCGTCCCACGATTCTAGACAGGTACAGTAAAATATGTTTCTTAAATTTTTACCTTTCTGATTTTTATTTGCTTTGGCTTTCTGCAAAACATTTCTAACACACATTGCATTATTTGACTCTCCTCAATTATATAAACAACACTGTGTACCTTACTCCCAATCCGTACAGCTGTGCTCCTGGCATATCTTCGCCTCTGTTTTTTCTGTCTTTTGACAAAAAGGAGCTTTACCTAATCGTCCCAACAGCAACAAATCCTTCAGTTTTTTCCAAACCTAGGACAGAGACTGACCCGGTTTCTGAAAAGAGACTCACCCGGTTTCTGAAATGTAATCTTTTCAGAAGGATTTGTTTGAGTTAAGATAATGGATAAAGCCAAATTTGAGTGCCAGAGTAAAATTAAATTGAACCTATGGACTTGAAAACATTTAATGCGAGTGTACTTGTTTGCATCGTCGCATGAATTATTTTCCTGTAACAAGAGATCTGACAATTAAATGGAGTCGGATGTTTTTGTGAGCCTCTACCAACCTTAGTAAGTTGAAGCGTGAATATGCAACTCAGGAATTCTTTATAAAACCAGTCACGATTCAGTTTGTTTTGTGGTTGTTAGAGTGCTTCATTGGAGCAGTGTTCTGTTTGTAAAAAAGAGAAAAAATAAATTTGTACATCGCTTTCAGCAATATTATTGGAAGGAGGCGTCATTCAAAAAACGTTGAGCGGTAATGACGAATAAAAAACAAAACACCAAAGTCTCCCACAGGAAAAGCCTGAGCTTTCCGAGACTGAAAACGTCGTCGATGTCAAAAGAAAATATTAAGTTCACGCTAACTGGTTTTATAGCACCAAAAGAATTATTCGTTAAAAATACATAACCTAAAGGCGCATAGCTCTGTGACAATTCCGAAGGATGCGAATTTTTTCATAATGACGGGGAGAAACTCCGCACCGTCTGGACAGCTGGACAGAACATGAAGGCAGTTACTGAGGCTTTGTATTGGTCTCGAAGACACAGCTACACTACGCTGAGGCTGCAGAATTCTATATGCCGGTGTTACACTATAAACTCGAAATACGGAGTTTCTGTGGACGGAAGTGATACGTACAGCACTGATACCGTCAAAATACTATTTTTTTCCTTTAAATAGCGCGATTTAAATATCAAATTATCTTATTAATTAAATTCCTTTGCATTTGTATTGCGTTTCGCGGAAATTCGCGAAGTAGCAGCTTCCCGAAACAACGATTGTGTGTGTGTGTGTGTGTGTGTGTGTGTGTGTCACAACTGGTGGCGCATGTAGCGCGCTGAAATCATACGAATGCGAATTGCAGAGGAGCGAAAGTGCCATAATCTTTAAAACATTCGTACATTTTCTAGCAATTCTGCAATTCAGCCCTACCCACATTTTATGCACAAGATCACAAACATTGCAGGTCATTCACATATTCAGCAGCGGTCTTCATTCCAGGTGGCAGGGCAGCAAAACTAAATTCCCGGAAAAAGACTGCCTACACATCCTTCAGTCTGTCTTCTTATTCCTTGTTTTCATTTCCTCTTCTTCCTTCTCAGACGACGTTAAAAAATTTAAATATTTCCTGTACTTGGACTTTTATGTAGAAGAACAATTTCCTTGTTACATAGGAGGGTCCAACCCAGATTTCTGTAAACAGGAGGTCTGCATAAGACTAATTATTTTGTGCATTAAAGTTTTAATCAAAGACTCCAGTGTTTATCTGTAAATGTCAAAAAATTACGGAACCTGTCGCCTTTCAAAGTCATACTTTTCTTCTAGTTTACTGAAGTAGTGACTCATAATGTAAGTTTTCTTCCAGTATCTCTTACGGCTATTGATATTTTTGCAAGATTCCGTACGATGCCGGTAGGTCGAGAGATGAATCAAGAGGCCAATGTGTACAAGTTAAACAATTATGCGGAGAAAATCTCTATGTGATATCACAAGGCATTAATTCACAGCCGTCTTTGGATAATTAATACTAAATTCATTTGGCAACATCTGAAGTTCCCATAGAGGTGTCCGTGAAGTTGCACTTCTTATGGGGTACAAAGCCATGCAGCTTGGGAAGTAATTACAGACATTTCGTAGGATCTTTCTGCCTATGTCTTTACATTCTTAGCAGTCTGCGGTTAATAATACCGCTCAGCGTATACCATAAATTTCGAGGCAGAAATATCCTCCAAAACGTCAGTAACTACCTACTAGTTGACACGGCGTCATGCACTATCCCGTAAGATTTTAGTTTTAATTACTCCAGTTATTACGCTGTCTTAAAATATCCCAGAGTAAAAAACTTAAAAATATAGGCGGCTAGACAGGGGACTTCTATAACTCAAACTTTTTGTTTTCTAACAAAAGTACGCAACGTACAGGATGTGTAAAGACAGGAAAGTTCCTAAAATCTACCTATTCTTCATCCGTCATGTGTGTGTCGGTGATGTAGAATCACTTGTACTGCGTAAAGAGGATCAGTCTTATATAAATGTGGTAGTCTGCAGGTTCGCACAGGATTTCTAAATGGAAATCGTGCCACTTCGTTTGATCAAAAACCGTTATTGACGGGTTGTCGATATTGCTCCATAACCAGGTGATGGCACAACAAGGTGTTTCAATTCAAACAGCAGTTACTACAGTGTATCATCCCCAACATTGTAAAATGCACATTAAGGCGAACCCTGGCAATCATTATCAACAAGTAAATGATTAACAACACAGTGCTGGCCAACATGTGGCCCTCGAGGAAAGTATTGGCGGCCCCTGGTCACCTGAATAGTTTCAGTAATGAAATTTTACACGCATAATATACTATATCCACAGAACATACTACGGCAAATTAATTGGCAGAGAAGCCGAGCCCAGTGGCCGCGCGGTCCAAGGCGTAGGTCTTCGGCCGAGCGCTTGCTGGGATAGTGGGTTCGAATCCCATCGGGGGCATGGATGTTTGTCTCTTGTGAGTGTTTGTGTTGTCAGGTAGAGGTCTCCGTGACGGGCCGATCTCTCGTCCAGAGGGTATGTCTGAGTGTGGTCAAGTGAAAAACAAAAAAACCTCGACACCTGCTGTGAGTAGGCAGAAGAGGTAAGGACTACCGAAAAGAATTAGCAGGAAAAAAAACCCCTTACAAAATATAACTCACCACTTTTAAAACACCACACAGTAAACTAACATTTCTTTGTGCTTTGTCCAGTTTAGAAAGGCCTACCAACCTGTCAATCAACCGTAAATTTAGCGTAACTTATCGTTTGTAAATAATGGCGTTCTGGTGGACTTAAACCCCCACCCCACCGTTCGATATATATAAACACAAAAGCGACCCTCAGGTGAGTCCTTAACTAGTTCAGTGGTCCTCGCGTGGGTTGAAGCTGGCCAGCCCTGTTCTAAGAAATCAAAATACAGCATAGAAATATCAGATCGAAGTGTTAAGCATCTCTCCATCACTGGAATAAACCTTGAGTATATGAGTGCTAGTTACTCTAATGGTATTCACTGAATCATCACACTGTCTACAATTCTCATTTTAATGCATAAAATGTAAGATACGAAAAATACGAAAGATACGTAAAATTAAAAAACAGTGCAGCGAAGGAGACAAAGGCATGGAATATATAGCATTCCTACTGTCTACAGCAACACCCCCTGTCAGTCGTTGGAGCATCCCCCCACACAGCGTCACGTCTACTACACTACTGTGCACACAGCTTCCAGCATCACTGAACCCCGGCTTCTCTGCTCATTCCTGTCACAATTTACTGTGGCCTATGTCCATTCCACCAACCTCAAACCAACAGGATTAGTCACCTGGGATTTCGGAACTTTGAGGTACAAACTGTACACTCAGTCGTTCTGCCTTGCAGTTTTCAAGATCAACAGCTAACACTCAAACTAACGGCGAAAGTCGTAGAAGGACGAGGAACTATGAAGTCACACAATTTCACAGATGTAATTCAGGAACTCCATTAGACGCTAATACGTAAATTGTTTTAGGAATGAAGACACAGGTAACTAGAAATTAGTTCTTGTCTCGACTCCAGAATGCAGGACACAATCACGACGTAACACTCAGCAAGTACAAATATCTTTCACTGCGTATTACTGAGCTTACATAAAAGTGGAAATAATGAAAAAGCTACATTTTACTACATTAAAATCGAATAATATATACGGAAATTTTATCGAATGTTGGCAGCTCAGTTCATATCACTGTGCAAAACTGACCAGGGAAAATTCACTGCTTATTGTAAGAATCACACTTAACATATGACTAGACGATGTGGGCAAAATGCAGATTTTAATGCAAAACTCCGCGGTTCGTGTCCTTAATTCGTTAATACTACTGGAAAAAGAACGGACTTCTAAGAAAGCGAGCCAACATTAGATGTTATAAAGTATATTTCCACTTATTGATGACACAATAGCAACCTACACTTGTTGTTTGTTGTGATTCTGTGATTAATAAGAGGAAATATGCTTTTGTACCTGCACACCAACTGGGATGTTCAGTAGTCAAATTAAAAGTACAGATTCCCTTTGTGGTCTTCTGGTTCACGCTGTTACGTCACCTAATGCGTGGTCAATAATTAAAAGTCTGTAAGATATCATAGCCGATCCCAGTGGCCGCGCGGTCTAAGGCATAGGCCTGCTGTCCAGCGCCTGCTGGGATCGTGGGTTCGAATCCCACCGCGGGCAGGGATGTTTGTCTTGTACGGTGTTTGTGCTGTCAGGTACAGGTCTCTGCGACGGGCCGATCCCTCGTCCAGAGAAGTCCTACCGACTGTGGTGTGTGTTTGAGTGTTAGCAAGTGAAATCACAAAACCCTCGACACCTACCGTTAACAAATAGATACCAGAGGGAAGGACTAAGTAAAGTGAAGTAGGATATCATAACCCAGAAGCCCACTGCCTAAATATTTTCAATTTTTGAATAGCAAAAATATTATACTTTATGTACGCAATGTTATACATAAATTACGTTATTCGTTGTTGCGGTTTGTGCCAATATCCAGTATCGAGATCAGTTGGACATACAATTTATGAATAATAATGAGTTTATTATCAGTCTGTGTGTGTAAAGATCATTGCAGAATTTCTACAAACTTAAAACTCAGATATGTGAAGCAGGGAATCTATAATGAATTACAGCATTTTAGTACCCACTTTGCATAGTCCTTTAAGAAGTGATTTCGGAAATGAAATGTAGGGGAGAAAAAACAAATGAAAGTTAAAAGCCTATTACAAAATTTGTTTATGTGATCAGTGGAAATAACTCACAAAATCCCATTAAGTTACAACAGATGACGTATAAAAATTTGGGGTTTAACAATGCATCTGTCTTATCTTACTGCCTACAAATGGGCATAGAAAAGGACACACCTAGATTAGGCGCAGCACCGAAATGGGCACTCACTAACGGATGAGAAGAAAAGACAACTAAAACTGCAGAAATCAAAAGGCTATAGATTTTCATATTGACGTTTGCACAACGTATAAACTACAGGAAAGATGTTGCTCAGTGTAGATTGAATGGATGCCAGAAGTGTAGAGAAACGAGATTCAGAATGCGTGGGCGTGTCAGGGATCGGGGAGATGCTAAGGCCCACATGAACTGATGAGGTGCGAACTTTCTACATTTCATGGCAAATTATATAGAACCGTCTGACAACCAGAGTAGATTCTCTCTGCGGTAAAAATCGAACGTTCCGTACCACTAAAGGGGACTCGATATTCCGTCTACCTGTCTCTCCGTCTTTCCTATATCCTCTTCGTCAACAAAAGGCTTCTTCACAAAGTCCAATAAGAAAGCAAATGGATTGAGTTCACTTTCCAAAAAAAATTATAAGGAACTTATGGCCCACAGAAATGTTCATGACGTATAAGCTATAACCAACCTATCTCTTTTTCTCGTCTCTTCTTCTTATGATAGACTGATTAGTTCCCAGGCCAGCGATTATCCGTAGATTCATGACCTCCCTCGAGGGAATCTACGTGCGGCGTATTCACAGGTGTACGTACCCAGTCCTTTGATTTATTTGAATAACACACAATGTAATGAAGTTGATATGGTTTTACTTGAATAGAATTTGCTGTTCGTTACATTTCGTTTCCTGAGTGTAATACTGAAATACCTTCTCATCTGGTCAAATTTTCAAACACAATGAAAATTTAATTATGATTAATTTTGACGACACCTCGCTTTATTTTTATTTCTGCACCCAATACATAACAATTTCTAATTTTGACTGTGTCACTTAATACTTGTTCAGGAGAAGCAATTTCGAGTCCTTCCTGATTGCTGGACAAAACGCGAGAGCGCTGCGTTCCTCCATTTCCCGTACGGGTCCTAATTTAAAAAAAACTCACAATTATCCTATGGTTAATATGATTACCCCCGCCCCCCAGTGGCTACTTCGAACAAAACGACTGCAGTCCAAATGCTCCTGCACCACGAGTTATGGCTACCCGACATGTTAACTTTCAAGTTACATTGTCTTGCACTTTCAGAAGCCCTTTGTCCCCTCATTTCCCGTCCGGTCAGGTCACGGGCTGCTAGTCCGTGCCTCCTCTCTAAACATTACATACGGCCCGATTCATTAACTTACCCACAAAAAATATATATAATTTCTAAATTAATTTACATACCCTAATTCTCAAATAAACATGAACCCTGTCCGTACGGTTACAAAGCTAACCCGACATATTTTCAACATGTCAGAATTTATATTATCAGAGTCTTAGTAATATTTTTGGAAACCTAATTTACGTAATTCAACGTAAATTTCCCCAACGTAAATGGAAATTTACGTTGAATTACGTAAATTATTATTTTTCTTTGTTCGAGACAATCGAAACACGTAACACGGGCGAGAAAAAGAAATTTTCATATTGCAATTTGGTAGAAAAAGAGCACGGCAAAAACCACTTGAAAGTTGGACACATGCATGGAAATATACTATTAAAGTGAGTCTTAAAAACACTAATAAAGCGACTCATAAAGAAAAAGTAGTGTTAGGTTTGGTCTTCTATTCTATACGATTATACCTGTTTAAGATCATAATATCATTCCATCTATGCCTAGGTTTCGCAAGCGTTTTCCTTTTTCACGTATTCCCACCTCAGTCCTGTATGCATTTTTATCCGTCTTGCATCCACCATGTCCTGCCATTCGCGTCGTCCTTGATTTTATCTTAATATTTCGCGATGACTACGACAAGAAATCCCCACTACAGTTCAGGGTTATTCCTGTTACGAGAAAAGCCAGATAACCTGATTAAAAGGATACTGAAAAAAGGAAACTTCGAAGTAAATTCGTGTGTTTATTCCAGTCTTACTTTCAGCAAAATATATTTACTAAACAAACCGATATCCCGTATCACGCAATATCAAATCACTTCCAGGAAACTGTGCTTTTTGCTTAGTGTCACTGTAAAAACGATCCCTCAACAGTTTGTCTGAGAGCAAGTAAGTTACATATAGTCTGGGTGGCTCGGCCATACACGTACAGCAGACAGAGTCCGTGATCTGACGGGGTTATATGTAGTCCCGGCTCCAGCCCTGTCAGTGTGGGAGCATCCTGGCAAGGAGCCTGCATTCTGCACCGGACATACCCACAAGTAAATTAAATATGCGCCATTACCACCATTGTGCTCTAACAGCTGCAAAATGTTACAGTATCGACCGTGTTGGTAAAAGGTCATACCGTCGGCCAGGAAATATTTGTGTTACCTCACATCTGCAGTAAGGTTAAAATGCGGTTTTATGTAACTCCTACGTTCTTCGCTGCAGTCTACATTGAACTCACACGTAACTAAATATTTTATGGTCCTTAGAATGTACTTAGTGTTTTACTTAGTATTTCTTGTACAAAGCCATTTTCTAATTGCTAAGGTCTGCAACAGTTTGGAGATGAAGTACAATGCCAATTTTATTAGTCAGGAGACTCAGACTGAGTAATGAATTGCGAGACTGCGGATTCCCTCCCTCTGGAGCATTTCCTGGTTTGCCGTCCGCACTGCGGTCATGAATATATCTTGTATCCACTGTTAAGAACTTAAGAAACCCACATAGAGGAACTATACACAGGACTAACTCCAGCAACTGTCGCTTTCTTGCATAAGAACTTCAGTTCTCTATTTGTCCCCTATTTAGTTGCCGCTTGTTTTGTGTTTTGGCATCTTTTGTTACTACCCCTCATTTTGAAGTTAGCATAGTTTGGTGTGATTTGATGGAATTTACAAATTTTATTAAACCAGGTGGCCGCATTCATCCTTAAGGATTTCTCCGTGATGTTTTTACACTAGTAAGTGTCTCTCGTCTCTTGGGCACTGATAATTTTAATATTGTCCATACCGTGCTTTGTTCTAATTATAAAAAACTATACACAGGACCAATTCCAGCACTAGTGACAAGTGCTGGAATTTGTCCTGTGTATTTTTTTATTATCAGAACCAAGCACGGTATGGACACGGCAGTTTCCATTGAGTCAAGAACCTGGGGCAATCATACATGTTTTATTAAGTACTAGAAAAATGAAATACTGAGTTGTGATGGATGTTGTTTCTATTGGTTCTTTATATGACTGTCCCAACGGGACCTAGAAACTAAAGTCTGGGACAATCATATTTCTGACGTAATAGCTATACGCAGGAAAACAAAAGCACAATTACAGAACGATTATACGTAAACATTTCGGTCGACCTCCAGCCTGGTATTCGTGACAGCAAGGCTTCAAATCCGTGATTTGAGGCTTCCGCCGCGATGCTGATGAGATCTGCATTCTTCTGGGCTATTATGCAGCGTCCAATGGCCATCCTTTACCGAAGTTTCGGGGCAACGTATCGGTGCCATCTTCAAGGGTCAAGATTCCAAGAAGAACTTCTTGAGCTTCTTGACCCTTGAAGATGGAACCGAAACGTTATCCCGAAACGTCGGTAAAGGATTACCATTCGACGTTACGCAATATCCCAGAAGAACGCAGATCTCAAGGTTTGATATATTGACATAGGTACTGGCTACGTGACTGACGTATTCGGCCGTATGCAAATGCCGCGACAATATTTCAAAGCAGGTCATGGTCACTTCCACATCCTTTTAAACTGATCATTCACTAATCACTCCATAGTGCGATGTTCCACAGAACGAGATACTAGCAGCTTCTGCGTATAAACAATAATAAAAAATAGATTATTTGTCTTGTTAGCGAAACTTCTCTCAATCACATATTCTAAAATGTCGCAATGAATTAAATTGAAAAGGGTCTGAACGGAACTACTTATGACATATTTTAAGGTAGTGAAGGAAACCAAAAATGTAACAAATTCACCGGCATCAGAGCTGATCTTCCAAACTGGCAAACAGGGTCGTCGGGTGACAAAAATCACAGTTATATCACCAACATTCATAAGGACTTTTCCGTTGCCAAATTATTAAAAAAAAACCACTGCGTTTCAGAAGCTACCTGCTTCCGTCCTCAGGCGACGACATTAATCTTAAGAAATAATCATCCAAAAATTATTGGTTTCATATGAGGACGGAAGCAGGTCGTGTCCTAAACGTAGTGGCTTGTTTTTGAATATTTGTGACAACGGAACAAACCTACTGTAAATTTTGGTGTTACCACTCATATAAAACCATTGTCAAAAGATATACGTACGTATATTACAGAAAGAAACATATGCGCTCCTGCGCGTACTACCCTCACACAAAATTTAGGAAAAAGCATTTGGGAAAGAAATGTCACTTAAATCGCCTTAATAATGTAACCCAAACCTGAAGACAGTGCAAGTAGGTTCCTCTGAAGCATCAAATTTTTCCAGCATATTACACGGCATCACATGTCAGAATACCGCATTGTAGATCGTCAAAATAAAATGTCAAACTATGATATTTCTGAACGATTTTTAATACGTAATTTACTTTTGTAATTGGTAAGAACTGAATTGAAAGTTAAGCTTTCGTGTTGGACCCGTGTTTGTTCATTCACTTATCGTTACTGTCGTGTGATGTTCCTTTGAGATACAGAAATATCAAGACAGGGATCTCATTCAGCCGAGGCACTGTAACGCTACTGGACTGAATCAAACAAAGCAAGTCAGTTCGCACGAACAGTTCCATTCATCAAGCGATAACCAACACATCATGCTTGAATAAATTACAATGTTGGACCTATAGACGTGATATCGTAGCCGCGTGCTAATCTTACGGACTATTAACAAACCCGGACGCCAGCTGTTCCCAACACGTATTTCGCCTGAATCGAGATTTCCATCACATAACGTTGCAATCCATATGGGACATGCACAGTTTTTCATATTCCTTCCGTAATTTCTTCCTTTCTGTCTTTTTTCTTTTTCTTTCCTTCTTTCTCTCTTTCTTTCTTTCTTTCTTTCTTTCTTTCTTTCTTTCTTTCTTTCTTTGTCTGCCCACGTGTACCTACCCATTGTGGGCCCAGAGGGTTTTTGTTCCGCCTGATCACACTCCATGACACACACACACACACACACACACATGCACACTGTAGGACTCCTCTGGACGAGAGATTCTGTAACTAAATGTTACATAATTTCTTGGGAATAACGTAAAGCACTCTGTTTTCGCGCAACAAGCAAATGATATTCAGTTGTACAATGAAGGCACTCAAAATCTTTCTCTGTACGAAATACAGTCAATCAGACCAATCACGCAGAACAAGAGGTGTGGATCAGAATCAAAGGAAATAAGAACCTTATACAAAATTTCGGTCGGAAAACAAGTTGGAAGAAAATATAGGCATAGGAGTCAAGATATTAAAATGAGTTCCAGAAGATTAGGAACTCAGGATGTGGAGTGTATTCATCTGGTTCAGAATACAGTCCAGTAACAAAATGGTGGCGACCCTTTGGATCCCATAGAAGACAGCGAATAGCCTAACCAGCTAAGCATCTGTCAGCTTCTGAAACATGAGTGTACTCCACGGAGTTATTTGGAAACAATTCAGTAGTATTAGAGTGTCAAATGGAGTAATTTTAAATAATGAACTGTAAAGAACTTGGGCACCTGTTTTAAGACGGAAATCCTGTCAAGACATAAGTGCTCCGAACAAGAAGCAGAAGTGCCGCTACCGATATTAGATAAAGAAGGTCAGTTTTGCGGACAATATATGTGTTTAAAAAAATTGTTGTTTCCTAGTTCATAAAAGAGACAGGCTTCACATATAAGCAGATATTTATGTGTTACAGACATCACCTAGTAAGGAAACGTCACAAATATAAAGCCGGCGGGTTTTATTCTCGTCCATTTTATCCAATAACATGTCAGATGAATTGGTCACAAGGACGTTTTCATCACACTATCACCCTACCACTTATGCCAACTTTTCCCAGGTTCCTTTTATCCTCGGGGGAGTAAAAGTACAGTTTTGTACGCTCGCTTATCCTGCTGGTAAAATATATACATCTAAGAATATGCAGAATACACGCCGTATTTATAAACATTAACGTAGTCCACGTGCGACTTTTGTGGACAGAGTGGCAATGTAACAGGTATTCTTCTGAGTTCTTCAGTCTGTGCCTGCCAGTATTATTGAACCAAAATTCCACATATGTATGCTTATATTCTTCTCTAAGAATCTAAGTTTCAGCCATAAAACTTGTTACATTTTATTACTCCAACTACTGCATTGTTTCTTTCCCGATCAGCGTTTACACCATAACACGCGTCTGGCTAAGATTACACAATTTTTTACTTCACTTTTATATTTAGTACATTTTCAGAAAAAATAAGGAAAATACTTTAATAAACAGGAAGGGAAAAGTGAGAAACAGAAGAAGGGACGCGAAAGAGAAGATAACGTATTTAATTGTTTGAATAAAAGACCAACAACAACGCATTTAATGTTATTAAATGCTTGGAAAGGGGGTCATGGGTCAACATGATCTCAGGGGTTTTACAAATTTTGATACGTAAACCCCACAAATTCTGAGCAAACAAGTGCACAAACATCTGCAGCTCTGTGGACAAATCCTGAGCAAACAAGTGCACAAACATCTGCAGCTCTGTGGACAAATCCTACTCCCACGTCCACGAAGGCTGAGATCACTTTACCCCTGGGAATTGCAGCTTAAACTGCAGCAGACGGGCGAGAGTGCAGGCCATTGTCTAGCGCCTTAAAACTGGGTCCCATCAACTAGGACAGCATATCCCAACAGAAAAGCGTGCCGGTCTAGGGGCATCAAGGCGTCACCCCCACAATTAGACTTACCCTGCGAAAGGCCGGTAACCTATCAACGGGATATACTGAAATACTCAGGAAGCCCTCAAAAAGAAGAAATGGATCAACATTCACAAAGACAAAAAAGCGAGCATGAAACAAGCACTAAACTGTACACCAAATGGAGGAGAAACATAGGGCGCGAGAAGAAGAGGTGGAAGGAATAACTTCACCTTAAGGGCTAAGGGACAGACACTACGTCTAACGCTTCAGAGTTCATGATGATGATGATGATGACGAAATAATTGGCAAAAGGAACGCTTCGTTTGTTGCCTACACCTAAGTACGAGCATATTCTATTACACGCGATTCTATAAATATCCTGAAGTGAGAAGAAAAGCGGTACGTACTTTTGAAAATTCTGGGAGAAGTTTACTGCATTAAGTAAAAAGTAAACAAATTTATACGATAAATGTGTGGCGTTAAGGATAGGATGTATGGTGTAAAACAGAAATGCCCATCTGCGAAACATACGACGCTGAAGTTTACACGTATTAGCACGAGTTAATGAGAAAGAAGCACTTACACCTGTAACACGGGTTACAGACCCTACACGTAATTAATTTGCCGTCGGCTGCTACATAAAACACAGTACACGTAGAGGCCTACCTGTTTAAGACAACGTAATGGTAGAAAGGGCGAGGTGAAGAAAAAAAGAAAGTTAAAAATTATGATAAAATTATGGTTCAAATTGTGTCGAAATTGTTGTTTTGAAAACAACCATTTCTTATGCCGCTATAAGCGTAGAGGAATGCTTGAATGACGGGAGTTTTAATCGAGTTATCAGAATATCAGGCAGGACAAACATGTTGCTTAAACCACAACCCATTTAAAACTGCTCATTGTATCATTTGTAGAGTTTTGTGCTTTTTCTGCCCGCAGCTCAGAAAGCGAACATGCAAGCGGGGGTCTTGTACGCCCCTGCTGTCTCGTACGTTAGTCCGAAAGTGCTGCTCAGGTTCAAATGAGATTTTTTATCGCTGAACTGCATTAAAGTCTGTCGGTCATCTTAATTATATAAGTGAAAAAGTGATCCATCATTTAAAGGACCGGTATATCACATACAACAAAGAGGCCACTATAGGTAACAGCTTTTATTGATGCAATTTTTCGTTACAAATGTTTGCTGAACTATAAGGGAGAATAATGCCTGGCCGTGCAGTATGACGTGGGCAACGTATGTAACTGGACTTGTAGCAACAGAATCTCTTTGCAATAAACTCACATTATTGCCAACAAAGTGTTTAAATTCTTCCATACACTTTCACATGGTACTTTTTTAATTTCGGAATTGCATTTCTGACAATGTGGAAGAAATATCGCCGCCGTTATCTGTAATACCCGTGTAGTTCACTTTCCATTTTATTTTGTTAAGTTTGTGTTTGATATCACTTTTATAGTAGTACATGAACAAACAAACCACTTAATGCGCTTAGCCCCCATTAGCCAACCAATCAATCTCCCTACAGAACGTAATCCAGTTAACTGATGCATGCAGCAGAATCTTACTTGATAAGTTGTAAGTCGCTCAGCTGGCCAAGTAGACATCCTGCATTTTGTTGCCAAATATTCGTTGTTCCAGAATCAATCGCCAATGGTGTCTCTCATGTGCTGTACAGTTCTATTCCAACCCTCATATTTCTTTCTTCACGTTTTAGCCCCTTTCCTATCATAAGGCTCCTACTCGCACAGGAGGGCAAAGCAATGAAAAATGCTGGCATAAAACCATACCCTCAGAAGGGTTCAAACTCAGAATGACAGCGCCCAAACATTTGAAGACAATACCTGCCTTTTGTCACGGCCCCATATATTGCTGTTTCAAATATTCTGCCATTCTCTCTACACCCAGTCCTTCAAATTTTTCTCTTCTTTTCCTAATACACTGGATGGATTTCTTATTAAACCTACGCCTAATATGCAGTATGTATCTAGGATTCTTAGGAAAATTCAAGAGTGAGTTCTTCACAACAAAACAAGGAAAAAGTTCATGTAAATATATGTCTGCACATGAGTGGTTTTTGAGTTTAATTGAAAGAATACACTCAAAAGAACTAACTAGGCAACATTTTAATTACAACTGACATAATAAAGACATGTTCCCAATTTAATAACTGTTAAGTTCTTAGTGTTTACCAAGTCGCAAATTCACAAAAATTGTCAAAATTTTATCCACCTAAATCAATGCATGCACGGATACGTCTTCTTACCTTCGGTTTGCGCAAGCTTTCAAAGGTCTCTAGACGGTTGCGAACGGTTTGACAAGCACAAAAAGCTGCGTTTATGAAGTGTCATTTGCAATTAGACTGTATATATTGGGAGTTTCAAGTATCTCCACAGGTAAAAATCTAAAGGATTGACTTAGGACGATCCTGTGGCTGTACCAATAAAGCTACGTTTTCGCGAACATATATTTATACCAATTTTTTACTTAATCTTGTGTGTGGAACTCACTCCTGGAATTTGTACAAGAATTTTAGATACACCCTGTACACTAAGCAATCACATCTACCTTAATTTGCTCATGCTAACAATATTGGCTCTCACTTTTCTGTTCTGACAGTAACGAAGTGCATGGATTCAACATGTGGATATCTTATTGTGTAACTTTCTGTCTGCGTGTAGATTTTCCGAAAGAAATCAAAAGGTTTCGATATTGGAGTAACAAAAAATTTATAAAATGAACTTTGTTTTGGTGTGTACAGATTTCAGTGGAACCACTATATCTACTTTACATGAGCTCTAATTCTGCCTTATCAATTTTATTTTAAATTCCTGCTAGTACGTCAGTCTTCCCTGTCAAATGTTATTTCGCCGACTTTTCACATTCATGTTCAGTCACCTACTATCTAGGCTACACGTTCTGGATATTCAGACGGTCGCTAAACAAACCACAACAAAAATATTAAAACTGCTTTAAAAGGTCATTATATAACACCATAGGAGAGGTCACTGGACGCTAAAAATTTCGTCTGGAACCGTATTAGATATAAATTAAAAATAGAAAAGTAGGGCATATAAATAAGTTTTGATCTATGTGCTGTTTAATTTCTCAGAAACTAACCAAATTTGTGACTCTACGCAGAACGGTCCCGGTGCTGCTGGTTAGCTTCGCGACAAGGTAGGCCTACTGCACCTTTAAAAAGGTAAAGCTGTGCTATTAGAGGCCTGGGCAGGTCCTTAGGATTCCAGGAGGTTAAGGCTCCCAGGTTTCCAGACAATCGTCACACGAAGGTGTTAAGGTTGTCAGCCCTATACGAGGGCCGCCTTTACCCCACCACAGAGTAATTATTCCTGGCATTCATTTCCATTAGAGGCTGAGTGGAACCCCAGGGCCATAGTGCGGCCGGAAGGATTAAGGTAATGGAAAAATTGTGTCTGTAATAAATTGAATACCAGTAAAGAAAGTCGACGGCTAAAATCAAATGCAGATATTCTAGGTTGAATTTTCGAATTCGACTATTATTTGTGTCCAACTTACAGACTTTTTCATGGAACACTTATGACCTCCATAACTTCCAGAACAGTTTCGAAGTTTGAGTTTAGAAAATTGACGATAGAGAGATTTAGATAAAACAAATGAGTAAGTGAAACGTTCGTGGTCTCTCCGTTCACAAATGTGGAACAGCCTACCTTGCTGAAGTTTTCGCCGGGTGTTAAATATCTGGTGGAATCCTGCAGGTTCCTCCAACATCAAAGAAGCGATTATTCACTAGGTTACTGGTCGGACGATGGAAGGGTCGTGGTTCAATTGGACGCAGAAGTAAGGGAGTTTCTTCTCTCCGAAATATCCGGACCGGGATTGGGGTTACCCATCCTTCAATTCAATGGATACCCGGGCTCTGTCCACAGTACAGGCCACAGGGTGGAGCTGACCATTTACCCCAACCTCGGGCGGAGGTTAAAAATGCGTGCAGCTATATTGCCACTGCCCCACATGCAATTATGGGGTGGTGATTAATTACGCACGTGGATAAATTTACTTGATTTACTTGCTTCAAAATTTACAAGACAGACAATATTCACAAAACAATTTACGATCTCATTCTCTGTAACAAACAGATTAAAGTTGATTCAGAATCTCTCCATCTGTACATAGAAAGGAGAGAAAATTCCACGCTGGAAATTGACGCTTTGTTTATCAATTAGGTAAAATTACTTTGTTAGAAGAATGGACGCATTTAAAGTAAATTATCTTTGGAAGATTGAGTTAACAGTCTAGCGAATTATACTCTCAAGCAAATGGCTTGAAGAAAGAGATTAATGTGTAGTGAATGGATATACAAAGAAGTAAGGGAATGTAATTACAGGGTAATAATTCTGGCAATTTTGTTCCGTTATGTTAATTAGCCTTTTTCGAAAACCACGTGACTCAGAATGTGTTCTAGCTTTCTTAACAGTTTTTTTTTCAAACATGTTTTCCTTCGAAAAACAATCCTATTTAGCAAGTTCAACTTGATATGCCCTCAGAAGACATGCTGGTCTTCACGTAATATATGTATCGTTGTTATCCTGTTCCAATTTTATTTAATTTTGTCAGCAAAGTATTAAAACTCCGCCACTTAAAATGATGTCAAACCTTTCTGAGAGCGTTGAGATATCTTGGACAGACGGGCGAACAGACATGGTGAAGGTCACTGGCAAATTGCTGCAGCATTTTGTTATGGAAGCTCCCAAACGCGGACATAAAACTCTCCCAATTCAACTCTGCCGCCACGAATCTTATCTACTACAGACTCCAACTGATGAACGTTAGAACTGCAGGGTTTACTACAGTTAATAAAATGACTGCCAAGAGTCGATTACATCAGTCTTCAATATCTGACGTCATTGACTTTTACATGAAAATATCTAAGATGGTACAGGAGAAAAGCAAGGCCAGCGATGGCTTGAAACACAGTGTTGCATGTCTGAACACTTCACTTGTTCTCGGAATCAAGCAACTTGAAAATTTAATCCAGATTTTTGGTTTCTTGTACGTATAAGACTTTTCATAATTCACTCAGAACAGACGTGCTTTGTTTGTATTCACTTTTAAGAAAGGTGAGAGAAACAAATTGTAAGAAATCATAAGAAATGTTGTACAAACAAAGCCGACTTCTTTCACATGCCTCATTAACGTTCGTCTTGAATATGATTTTAGTAATTTTACTCTTATCCTGTTTTAGATAAACTTTCGCACTGATGAAGGACAAAATATCTCACTCCTGAATGTCTGATAATTAGCAGAGAATTATGTAAGAGAGTGGGAGGAGAAGAAAGGAGTGGGTGATGGGACGGAGACCAGTCGCAATGAAATTCCCTCTCGCAACTTTGCAGAGAAAAAAAAGGCCTTGAATCCACATCTGACACTGTAGACACTGTGTACTCCCTCAGTAAGAATAGCGGAACAAGAGATTGCATTCTGATTAAGCCTGTTGTCTCACTGTCCATGAGTTACAGCTTATGGACACTGAGGCACAGAAAGACATAAGGGTTACAAAAGTAGCCCGCGCATTCTTGTTAGCCTCGGCAATCCACAGCTTCATTCATAAAATTAGATACAATGAAAAGTTAACAAGAGAGTCGGTGACCCAAAATAACAAAGACTCGTAAATATTCCTAATACTTAATTCTGATTAAAATTACACAAAGAATTCTGTTAACAGGATTAATTGCTTCATCCACAAAGGCTCGTAAGGTTAAAAGCGTAAAAGGGAAATTAATTTTTCATTATCTCCAAGGTTATAAATTTTAATTTCTTCCAGAAGAGAAAATTTTCTCCCTAAACACAGTCAGTTCACTAAATGCAAAAGAGAACGGTGCATAAGAGTAACTACGAACAAATAACAGTCCTGTCAAATACTCAATTTAGAAAAAAAAAAGCTTTTCGGCTTTTGCCTGTGCATCAATGATAGTTACGTCATTACATTTTTACGAAAAATGCTTCCAAATTAAGTACTATTCGTAGTATAAATACGAGGCACAAAAACGCCTGACGATTTCACTTATGCAAAATAAGTAACAGTGAGAAAAGCGAAGGATCTGTGGAGCAGAGATACGGCGCCAGGATTAAGGATCGGTTTGCGAGAGAAGCTTGCCTGAGAAGCGAAAACTGGCTCCGAAATAGAGATGTTGTATTACTTCTTGCAAAACAGTTGATCGTACACCGACAGATTACTGTATTCATAATTTTCCAACATGTGCTATATTAATATTGGAATTTTGCTTATGGCAAGTGGAGATAAAATTAATTTAAGGTTAAATGACTTCCATTTTGTTTGACCGATTCTCTGCTGCGTCTCATAGACAGAAAAGTGAAAACGTACGCCCATATTGCAATATTTTAAAATTTCTTCTTCAGGAATTTTCTTCAGACTTTTCAGTGCCTGCTATATGCACTTTATCCCACTGCAGCCAAAAACCCACAGCTGCATATAGACCAACACAACAGACAGAACAATGCAACAGCAACATCACACTATTAAGCCTACATTTCGCACCATACTCGCCCTACCAAACGTTACTGAAGATTTTATTCGTCTGGGACGTTACGCAATATCGAAGATAAGGAGTTAACAACGTTTTGGGGCATGCAGTCGCTTTTCTTGAACTTCTTGACCCTAAAGGCGGTACGATCCTTCGAAGCACCAGTGAATATTTAAGTTTCAGAAGACTTGAAACTTCAGCAACACCGCAAGGGAAATTTACATCTAACAACTTTGATTTGTTAAAGTACTCGATGTTTTATGGCATGTATAAACGTTCAGCATGGTAAACCGTTAAAGAAAAGTCTACGGAGTTAGATAACAGATTTCTGTAAAGAAGGGTTTATTTTAGTACCTTGTGAACAAAGTATAAAGTCAACCGACGGTTTCCACTGCAGACACAAACACCAAACTTAATTGCTAATGAAATCTTTCTAGTATCCTTGAAAAAGAAACATGCTGGCGGGCGGACCATTACGTCCTCCCCAACACGTATTCTTTAACTGCCGGTTAGAGTAGCGGTAACGGTCTAGCCTTGTACTCTCAAGATATCCTGTTACAACATCAGCAAGAACACCAGATATCATTAAATGCTTTCATGGATTTCCTCACGCCTTCCATGTAAATGCTGAAATAACACCCCCACTGAGTAATACGAATGTCTTCCAAACCCTGTCCAGTTCATCTCTTGTATTTCATCCTTGCCCTCCATGCCATATACAGACACTCTCTGACTTCCGCACTTTCAATTTACGCAAAATCAGACTTAGAAAATTTTAAAGAAATATTTAAAAAATAATATTTTTAAAGACGCAGGCAGCTTAATATAGGCCCACATGACTGATTATAAAATTACCACCCAATTAATTTATACTACTACACTTTCTCGGCAGATGTTCCCGTTACATGTTTATAATTTAAGCGGGTTACGTAATATTAACTGGGACGTAAATTCCGTTCTTTCTATTACTGTTATAATTAAAATTTCCATGCCCGTTAATATCAACCTAAATTCCTTCTTACAGCGCCGATTTTTAACTACCTGCATCATTACACTGTGTCTCCAGTTGAATTAACTACGTAAATGCCTACGACAGATATAAATCACGAATATAACCCATAAAAACAGTAAGTATTGTGTTTTAAAATTAAGACTTTAAGAACACGGTCTAAAATTTGTTTTCTTTTCATAATTTATTTCACGACGTTCTCAGTAACATACAATTCACAATGTCGAATGTTAGGATGCCGAATGAATGAAAAATTAAATACAGTTAGAAGCATGCAGTCGCGGCCTAACCAAGGAAATATCCTGATATTTGCTGTGGAAAACAACTGCAAACATTTGTCAGGGTAACTGACGAAACGTCAAAGATTCAAACGAGAAATCTCCCGAGTACATGCCTACAGTGCAACCGCTACACAAACCCGTTGCTTCTAAAGTAAAACACTCTTTACATCATACTTTTAGTATAAAAAACGAAATTAACAATGTAATATTTAGCGGATTTTTTTAGGGAAGAACTAGGTTGAAATTCCCAAGTGTGCGTGTCATTGTCTTCAGTCTCTTTCTGTAGCCTCCAGGTAATCACAAAATACTTTGCAGTTTACGTCACCGTATCCACTCCAGTGTCACACTTTTTAACCCACAAAATTCACTAGCAATTTGAGGGACACAAAGACTTGTGGGCTGGTAGCGACACTGGCGCCACGTGATGCCTGGGCTTGGTATGATGAATGGCAACAATTCTTCGAAAAAAAATGCAAATGTTATTAGGGTGATGTTTTGTATAATTTAAAAGAGTACGGCTGCCGTGTAAAAATTTCGCTTGGCTTCCTCTTAGACAGAGAAAATAAAAATCTAATGGACTTGTGAACATGAAGTTCTGTATGCAAAATATACGAAACCTTCCCATGCATAAACATAAAATATTGCTCATGTGTCAAAAATTATAAATATTACGAATGTGAGAAATTTAAGGATATAATATTTTTATTCATTAGATGTACGAAGACCGAGTCTATAGGCCGATGTAAGCAGGTCTAGTGAATTTTTCCCTAAAAGAATATTATTATTATTATTACTATAACAATAATGCCACCTATTTAAATGTAGAAGCAAATGGAAACAGTACAAAAGTGTAGGCGGAAGACTTGAAGCATGTAATTCAGAACAGCATTCAGTCTAATCCGTGGGGCGAAGAAAAAACTCTGCGAGGACGTAAGATGTTTTATTATACACAACAAATATAAGAGTTAAAAAATCTTCTTAATAAGAAGACGCACTACCTTTTTTTCTGAAAACGGAGCAGTAACTTACTGAAAGCAGACAACAAAATTGTGGAATAAAGAATAAATCATAATCTTTTTGATTTTTTGTTAACATCGTCGTACTCCTTCAAGTTAAGATGTTTAATACGCAGTTATTAAAAACGGAAAGAAATGACAAATACTCATTAAAAGGAGGATCAATTTCAAACTTCTGGTAACAATAAGCTAATGAATTCAAAATTAAATTTTGACTTTTACGTTGGTTCAAACAGTAACGCTTCTAATTTGTATTCGAGAGCTTCCCGCTACGAACTTCGACCCACGCAACGGCTGGCTTGTGTGATGTTTCGTTAATTTGCTCATTCACTCCACGTAAATACCAACACAGTCCTTGACACTAAGAGAGCTTCCTGGTACATGCCAACACAGTAACCCAATCTAAGACAGCTTTCTGGTAAATGCCAAAGCAGTGTCTCAAAATGAGACAACTTTCAGGTATGTGCCAAAACATAAACTCAAACTGAGATAACTTCTATGTAAATGCCAAAACAATACTCCAAACTACCACGGCTTTCAGCTACAGGCCAAACCATTCTTCAAACTAAGGCAGGTTTTTCTACAAACTTTCAAATTAATATTCACTAACCATTCCTTTCCTTTGTCTAAGCTAGAGACATGAGAGGAGTTAAAGCATAAATAAATAAATAAATAAATAAATAAATAAATAAATAAATAGATAAATAAATCTCTCCATCCGGCTACAGACTACACATATATGTTCGCTGCAGCCTTGCGGTTACTCTGCCAGCAGGGGGTTTGGTGCAAGTAGGGGTGTTGGTGGTCTGAAAGCAGTAACATACGTGGCTGGTACCATCAAGAACGGATTGGGGTTAGATAAGCCCGGTCGATCTGCCAGGAAAACATGCCGTGCGGAACTAACTTGGGTGTTTTCTTTCTCAATTTGCGCCATATCTCGCATAACTCAAATTCATTCCCGTAGAACATCTCGGGTATGGGCTAAGACAGCAGGAAACACCCCAAGACGAACAACGAAATGGTAGAATGCTTCACAGGTAAAACAAGCTGAGTTCATTAGAGGGGGAATTCCAGAGTACGTAAGGCACGTTTATTACGTTTTAAAAAATAACTTCTTTTCGATTAGGAAATTTAATGCCACTGTACTGGCAGAAAAAATTATTACGTAACTGATGAATAGCAAACGACAAGAGGAAAAATAATCTCTAGTGCCAGCGAAGGATCAGTCGTTGAGAAAATTACTAATTCCGCAGTATTTCCAGGCCGAGATTCGAACCTACTCAATACAAGTCACACGCGCTTTAGCTTTAATTGCGCCGTGTGGTATGACTACATACCATTCATCTCTAAGTTTTAGGAGGGGATATGTTGTTACCTTCTGCTAATGTCATGTTGCAAAATTTACCTTTTTGGCCACACTGTGGTAAAGTTCCAATATGACTTTCATGTGAGTTCTCAAATTCACTGTGCTGAAGATTCGTATTATAGTCTTCTGGGTTATGACCGTATTGCTTCAGAAGTTGGTACCAATATTTAGCAGAAACTTGCTGCGTCCATCTTAACGGTAGCAATGAAAAAAGCTGGGCAAGTGGTTGATTGTGGCCAGTACTGGCCAAGCCATTATTTCGCCGCAGCTTTAACTCTTCTTTGTCGATGTATTTGACAGGCAATTACCGTATCCTGTGCCTCGCTTCTTGACGCCACGTCTTCGCCATAACCAACTACTTTACCACACTAGTTCAGTTCTACCCTAAATATGGAGGCAGTATCTTCCAACAAAACTTTGGCATCCACCGACCACACTACTAACGTCATGGAGCAGAGTCCTTCTTCAGAAGCTAACAGTTTCTCAGCTAGTCAAGAAATTCTCCGCATTTTATGGAACCCGGACGTTCATTACCCCATTCACAAGAGTCCACCACCTGTCTCTATCCTGAGCCAGCTCAATCCAGTCCGTGCCTTATCCCACGTCTTGAAGATCCGTTAATATTATCTTCCCATTTACGCCCGGGTCTCCCAAGTGGTCGCCTTCCCTCAGATCTCCCTACCAAAATGCTGTATGCACCTCTCTTTTCCCACATACGTGCTACATGCTCCGCCCATCTCATTCTTCTTGATTTGATCACCCGAATAATATTTGCTGAAGAGTACAGATCATTAAGTTCCTCCTTATGTAGTCTTCTCCATTCCCCTGTCACCTCCTCCCTCTTAGGCCCAAATATCCTCCTCAGCACCTTATTCTTGAACGCCCTCAGTTTTTGTTCCTCCCTCAGTGTGAGAGACCAAGTTTCACGCCCATACAAAACAACAGGTAAAATTATAGTTCTGTATACCCTAATCTTTGTGTTTTTGGATAGCAACCTGGAAGACAAAAGATTTTGCACCGAATAATAGCAAGCATACCCCGACTTCTATCTGCTCTTAATTTCTTCATGAATGGAGTTTCGATTCGTTAGGGTGGTGCCCAAATATTTGAATTCTTCCACCCTTTCAAAGGATTTATTATCTATCTTTATGTTTGGATTTTGTCCTGCATTCTGATTTCGAGACATGACCATGTACTTAGTTTTCTCAGCATTTACTTCTACACCAGTCTCCTTACTAGCGACTACTAAATCTTCTGCGTTTTTCTTTATACTGTGTATGCTTCCGCCCCACATATCAACATCATCAGCATAAACCAGAAGCTGAAGTGTACCATTTAATTTCAAGCCCTCTTGTTTTGCCTGAACCCTCCTAATTGCATATTCTAGAGCAAAGTTGAAAAGCAATTGCGACATAACATCTCCTTTTTTCAAACCATTCTTAATAGGAAACGTGTCAGGCATGTTTGCCTACCCGAACTCTGCTATAGGTTTCACTTAGACATATTTTTATTAACCTTACCGACCACACTGCAGAGTGTCAAAATCTGGAATACCTGAGTACAAACATACCCCACATATGACTCGCGTGTTTGGCTTTATATACTTCACTGGCCTTGGTGTTCAGTCACGTAACATGTAAATTTATTTTCGCATAGGTAATACTATTGCGTAAAAGGTCATATGATTTTACTTTGCATTCTCAAAAAAGAAACTTCTCAAAGTTAATTAAAACAAACCAACAATTATGCACAAAATTCAAAACGTTATATTTACATTGACATTATCACTACGTGTTTCAATGGACATGCCATTGAAACATATGCACATGCTATTGAAATATGTAGGGATAACTTCAATGTAAATATAATCTTGTGAATTTTGTGCATAATTGTTGGTTTGTTCTAATTAACTTATAAATATGCACGTTACGCAACATATAAAATTTCTCAAAGTTATTTGAAAAAAATAAATATAATATACACACAGAGGAATATTTCATCTAAACATTATTTTGCTTTTGTTTCTTTAAATGCCTGTAACAAAAAGATGTTTGAAATCGAGCTTGGCATTTTGCGACAAACACCTATATGCTAGAAACTCCTTTAGGGTGCTTACAATAACCCTTGACTGGACATTGTCTATTGTCTTAGGCATGCTCTACAGACTTGACATTTTAAATTTATCTTTTTTCGTCATCAGGTAAAAAAATAACCTATTTTTTATGTCCATTACTCCGAGCTAATCTCGAACAGGTAGGATTTCATAACAATGATTTTCCCTGACGAAACAAAGAACTCCATTTTCAAAAATTTTCATAAAAATAAGGTAACAAGCATTCTGATGCCCGTAACTTTATTCTGACCTGGATATATACACGGGACATGGGTAGCAGACGGTACACACCAGACCTCGACGTTGTCACCGCTGAGGGTAAAGCAACTCTCACACGCTGGCAACAAGGCTTATATCCCGGCACCGAAGGAATCGGTGTCAAGTGTCTACAGCCAGAAGGCGACAACTCTCTTTACATCGGCGTCTGCTGTAGATTATCTGCCTGCCACGCTGTTCTTAAGTAAGTCAAACACACGGAAATCACTGAGGGCCATACAGCTACGCGGACTTGTGACCGGTTACGGCGCTACGGCTAAGAGGTTATGGACCAAAGAGTTTAGAGTGCAGTTATGGCGGCACGTTGTTTCCACATTTATAATATTATTCATTCTGTGAATTCCTTAATAAACTCTCTTACAGTAACCAACCAAATGCACAATACGCCAATGTAAGTTTATATTTAAAATTAAAAACAGATCAACATATTTCGACTCGTTATGAGTCATCCTCAGGGAGATTATACATTACTTAGATATGCATAAAACATTAGGTACTTTATTTACTTTATATTTTATACATACGTAATTGACGTACGTGCTCCCTAATGATGACTCACAAAGAGTCGAAACATGTTGGAGATATGTTTTTAATTTTAAATATAAACCTACATTGATATATTGTGCATTTGGTTGATTATTGTAACACACGAACTGCGCTCTTCTGGGGCATCACTCGACGCTGCGTGATGCCCCAGAAGAGCGCAGATCTCATCAGCATCGCGGCGGAAGCCTGAAGTCACGTATTGTAATACAGTTGATTTCCATATCTTTGGAGTCCTGAACAAATACCTATTTGGCAAGTGATTTGCAACAGACGCCCACGTGAAGCAAGCTATCACCGCCTGGCTTCAGACACTTGACACCAGCTTCTACATCAGGATACAGCAGACCTTGAAGCAGTTGTGGGACAAATGCTTAAATATCAATGGTGAATACGTCCATGTCTGATGTGTACATGTGCCACACGTGTGCTATGTATACAACGAAGTCAGAAAAATGTTAATAGGCATCAGAGTGTTTGTCGCTTTGCTTTCCGTATCTTCCTTTTATGTGCCACGGGGTAGACAAAGCACACTGTGATATTCTTATACTGAAGCAACGACTGTCGCACTACTGCAGCAAATCGACCGAAAGGCGGATACAAAATTACATTAAGGGGCAGCTGGCTTGGCACCATTATACGCTGTAGGCTAGGCCAGGGTCGCAGAAATGTGATCACGCGTTCATTTTATAGCGGCCATTATCACATACACATTCATTCTATCGTAGGATGCAGTGGCTAGGTAAATCGCGGATCCACTAATCTGCTGCCAGTACAGAAACGGTCTGTTTCGTTTGAACGTGACCCCTTCACACACGTGAAAACAGACATTTCACGATTCCCATGCGGACGGTAAGGAACATGACGACCATAAGAGGGGCACTTCCTTCCACTTTCGCTGCTTTATATGACATATCTGAAACACGCTTCTAAAGTCCAACGCATAAATCGTTTTATAGTTTTATATATGTATATGTGCATTAAAGCACAGTGTATGGGTGTAAATCCTCAAAATACTGCTGACGTGTCCATCATATTTAGAAGCATAAATTTTATTGTATCGGAAGATACATAAATGAATGCATAATGGGGAACATATATCCCTCAAATTGACAACGTATTTTTTCTCCGAAACTTCCAAACAGATAGTGATGAAATTTAGCGAGCTGCTTATTAAATTTAAATTTGGTTCTTGTAGGAATAATGTAAGTCCTAAGATGCCTACTTAAAATCGGGCTCTACAGCTTTTCCCAAAAACGGCTAATCTTAAGCAAAATAAGGGGTACGTCATAATAAAAAGGAACCTCATTCAGGTCTACCTTTTCAGCACAAAACTTTTAAGAAGTTGTGTATATTTCACGAACTGCTTGTGCGTTATATTTCATAAGTTTTTACACCGAATTCCGTACAGCTCTATAAGTAGCATACATAACTTCAACAGATGCAGCTATCAAAACACAACCTACATTTCGCAGATGCTTCTTCGTTAACACCTGAACGTACTTCAAAAAGGCTGATCATCGTCGGGAAGCTTCACTCTACCGCAAAGATGGCGGATCTTACAGCGGTTCTAAAAATCAACCAGTCAATGCTGTATGGGAAACATTCGCGGTTTACTCCGACATCCACACAAAACACGTAAATAAAGCTGAATTATATTACAGGCTCAGTCTGTACCGCGCAGTAAACACACCCCGACAGGGTTTCAAAAGTCAATCATTTAATGCTGTACGGGGAAAGAATCACGGTTTGTTCCGAGATCCATACAAAACACGTAAATGAAGTTGAATCATATTACAGGCTGAGATCGTACGGCGCAGAAAACACAGTTCTCTGTATTTACGTCTCCTAATATCTAGTGGCGGTCTGTGGAACTCCAGCTTCCTCATAGTTGTCCTGCCATCTGGTAGCGGCCCGTAGAACTCCAAGCGTCACATAAAATTACATTACTGAATTTTTATATATATATATATATATATAGATAGATAGATAGATAGATAGATATAGTGTGTATATTTAGTTAAGCGGCATGTTTCGACCTAAATTAGGTCATCGTCAGGCTACTACACTTTAAAAACACAGTAAGAATGACGACGTAAAATTAAATAATTAATTTTTGGTATTCCTTGAAGTTTTAAACGGAGTAATACGAGAGAATACAAAATGGAACAAAGTAAAATAGAAACAAATACGTTTTATTCTATATTATTTTGTTTGGCCTACAATGACGTGATATATATTAAATGCTACGAAACCTATTAAGGTTTCATAAACCAATTAACACCAAACAATGAACAATAATAAGACGGTTTGTATTAAAAACTCTACAAACCCCTACACATGTTTGGACAAAATGGCGTCACCATCAGGGTTTTAAACCTCTGATGATGAAAATATTTTGTAGAAACATATGTAGGGGTTTGTGCTGTTTTTAATACAAACCCTTTTATTATTGTTCATTGCTTGGTGTTAATTGGTTTTTGATAATATGCACGGTGTGAATAGTACAACTCTATCAAGTTTTGTTTGAAATTAACAACTGATAAGCATAATTACAAATTCACCCATACTAATGCACCGTTCTTATTCAATATTTTCTTACATTATTCGATCCCAGTTGGGATTATCCTCAGGGACACGTTCAAAAGTGAAAATTACACAATCCAAATGACAATACTTTGCATATGTTACAACGCATAAAATGTGTAGAAACAGTTAACTGACATGCAGTTCACCTGACGTAAGTCTTTGTTTTTACTGTGCTTTAGGAGTTCGACGTTTTTGTACAGACGGTAGGCACAGTAATATGTCGGATATTTTTGCCAGGTTTTAAACAAATATGTACTTGCTCTACAGAAATCCCCAATATCAAATTTAACGAAAATCCTTCGAGTGGGAAATGCCGTGACACGTGCGGACAGACGGAAGGACAGACGATAGAGAGAGTGCCGAAAGACATGACGAAAGTGATAGAAGCTTTCAGCGACTACACAAAAACGCCTACAAATATTGACATTTATTAATATTGATTTTCCTTTCTTTTGTTGTTTTACTAACACAAATTTTTACTTATGTGCCATGTGGCATTTGAATTGTACTCGTGTCTGTATTATGATCAATAACGCAACTGTACATGTTTAGGGGAGACCGGGTTTAGTTGGCTACACGGGTAAGTTGGCACAACCTTAATATCTCGCCTCTCCTTTCTAAGAGCGCAGCACCTGTGGGGCAGTATGAAGAGCTACATCTTTCATTGGAGGGAAGTTAGTTGGCAATGTGCTGACAGCTGTATCGGAAGCAAAATTTCATTGTATGTGTTTTGCACAACGCCGAGTAATTTTACAACAGTTTGGTAAATCCGTATTATTGGGAAGGCTGCTATGGATTTATCTGAACTAAAAGCGTGTAGTTACGTAGTATATATGTGGCAATATGACTGAGAAATAACAGCGTTCCTTGTGCATTTAATCTCAGAGGAAACTAACCTCAAAACTGAAAGTTCGTGTTGGGTCTAGTTGGCACACTTGCTATGGGGCAAGTTGGCTCACCCTGCCACCTTACTCC